>JAGDYQ010000096.1:3224007-3402368 GCA_021962125.1 Bulinus truncatus | reverse complement strand
AGGCCTTACTTCGCCACTGCTGTTAATAATGGGAGATATATTTTTTTGTGGACCATCAATAGATATTGCTCCACACCCTAACCCTATCCCTAACCCTAATCCTGAAAAAAAAAAATCTGAAAAAAAAAATATGGGTCACGGCCAAACGATTAACCCACTCTGCCAGCGCGCCACAGCTACAATGTTAATATATAATTAGAAAAAATTGCTCGGTTATGCAATTTCCCGCGAAAAGAAAATAACTTTAAATCATAAGAATTCATCTTAGACGTATCCGGAGCCAGTGCGTTAAAATAATTAATAATAAAAAGTACGCAGTGTCTGTTAATAATCGGAGATATTTTTATTTATTTATAAAAATTAAATACGGCTTTGAATTATTTTAAATTACAAAATAAGAACATAGCCCTAAAACAAGATATTTTGCATTTGGGTGTCACCCCTCGTGAGGGTGTCACCCGGTGCGGTCCGCAACCCCCGCACCCCCCTAGTGACGCCACTGGCAAGTACCCGGCTTTGCCCGGGTTTGAAATAATGTTTTCTGTTTATTTAAGAAGCGTAATTTGACGTTTAAATAAGATTTAAAATAAGTCGCGTAAAAAAGGGTTTATTTGCATGCAATTAAAGGGTACATTTATCTTAAAGCGATGTGATACACAACATTTTTGGTAGTTCCTCTCTCTATCCCTCCCCTCCCTCCCTCTTTCCCTCCCTCTCTCTCCCCTCCCTATCTTCCCTCCCTCTCTCTCCCTCTTTCCCTCCCTCCCTCCCTCCTCTCTCTCCCTCCCTCTCTCCATCTTTCCCTCCCTCCCTCTTTCCCTCCCTCTCCCCCCCTCTCTCTCTCTCTCTCTTAGGCATGACTGTAGCAAAAGATGACAATTCCTATGGATGAAGGAATGGAATGTAATAATGTAGTAAGTAATGTGATATTTGGTTCCCCGTACCGATCATATTTATAGTAAGTTAGCTATGTGGGAGAGAAGCTCGTAAAACCTGAAATTGGGGTAAAAGTTTGCCAATTTTCATGTCTTTGATATCCAAAATAATTAATTACAATTAAAGTACCTATTGAGATGGAACGAAACCTGTTTAAGAACATTCCCCATGTAATTTTGTGTACGTGTACCCAGTGGCGCAACCAGCAAAAAATGCTGGGGGGGGGGGGGCTCACATATTGGTTGTCTGGATCTTGAGTTTTAAGAGAACAGACAGACAGATAGCAAATGCGTCTTATAAGTATAGAGAAGTATTGCCATCTACCGAATGACGGCAAATGTAATTTTTAAAGAAAATACAATTATTTATTATCTTTTCTTAAATTACATTTTGTTTATTGAGTTTCCCGTTTCCGGTTTCATATTCATCATCATTCATGATAATTATCAGTAATTTTCTGATCTATTTTCACAATTAAATTTGTAAATAAACTGACATTACGAATCAGTTGACGACAGAAGTGCTCAATATTCATATTTATTTTTTTTAAATATATTATTTTTTAATAATATCGATTAAATACTTGCTACAGAATTACTATATTCTAATATAGAATTAAGGGGGTGAAATTTGTCTTTCGGTCATATTTTGTCTTGCCCCTCCTTAAATTTTCAAGGGGGGCGCCGCCCCCCCCCCCTTGAATTTTGGCTTGCCCCCCCTTAAAATATTTCGTTCCGCCGCCGGTGCTGAAATATAACAGACATCTTCTAAAAAGATACTGAAATATAACAGACATCTTCTAAAAACGATACGGAAATATAGCAGACATAATCTAAAAAAACGATACTGAAATATAACAGACATCTTATAAAAACGATACCGAAATATATCAGACATCTAAAAACGATTTGGTTACCTATTGGTCGATATTGCGGAGAACTTAAAAATAGTAAAGTACAGACTATGGTCCACTTAGTGCATTAATTTAATTTTTTTTTTGCTTTTTATTTTACATGTATCTTCCAGTTTTCTTTTGTTTAAGAGATGCATCTAAACATGTAATCAGCTGCTTAATTTTGTAACTGAACTTAAACATTTTTTGCCAGTTTATTATCAGAATTCAGAATGTACCCGTCTAATAAAAAGCATAAATTCCAGAGCATATGATGACCTACTTAGCCAGCACTACATTAGTAAAGAAAATGTAGTTCATTTTTTATCTTGAGTAAAATATTTACACAATAACTAACTAAGTATAACTGTAGAGTATGAAAAAAAATATTAGAAAATAAAGAGATTAGTCTTTTTTTTTTACTTAAGCTTTGTAGTATAAATATACTAATGTCCCAGTATGTTACAGTATTTTTATACTGGTGCGGACTGGGTTACTATCATTACGCTTAAGCTTAACCCGCTGGGGCATTGTGGGTATGAATCTCATCCATAAACTTGAGGTAAATTAAATTTTTATCAACAAGAGCTACTTTGTATGACATTACCCGGACTGGCTTTTAACTAGCCCTAAGGAGTCCGAAATGGATCGCTCCGAAGGAATGGGTAAATATAATTATCGCTTTATTTGCATTAGTTATTTTTTTTTAACATCTGTCACCCAAGGTGTATTTTTGTTATGCTCCACATACCGCCATTTTGTTTTATGCCGCTGTTTTTACCTCCGTGTTTCAGTTCAACGCATTAGTAATTTTACTCCAAACGACAATCTACGCCCCTCCCGCTCTTAAAATTAAAATAAAAATGCCCCAATATTATATAATTTGTTCCTTTTTTTTTAAATTTGCACAATTAATCCAATGCTACGAAACGTTTTTAATCATCTTATTGACAACAGTCATCTCAGTACAGTAAAGTGTTGCAGCCTCTAAATATATATATATATATGTAAAAAAAATATATCACCTTACTTTTTTTTTGTAAACATAAAGTGATATACTATGACATTCTTAGCTTTTCTAAATGATACAATCTTATATAATCTATACACATATTTACATGATTTTTTAGTAATTTCCTCTAAGTTTTTAGATAGTAAATAAAATATATTTTTGTGGCACATGCATCTTGGTTCAAGTTGTGTGATTCTGCATTTCCAATCTTTTTTTTAGTATTATTGTTTTTGCACTCAGTGACTCCATATGCTACTGATCATCTGATGCGAAAAGGAGCAAAACGATACTTTATTGACAAAATAACTGTGTATATTATTAATTATTCCGATTTAAGTATTGCTATTGTTTACATTTTCCTTAACTGCTTTAAGATAATTACTTCCTTTTGACAACATTGGGCGCAGTCATAAAAATAAATACTGTGATAGACTGTAAAGGACACTATTGTATTAAAACAGTGAGCAAATCAGACTCTTTAAGAGCCGCTTTCTGCCCTTAAAATTATTGCAGCTTGCATTGAATAATTTTTCTTTTTTTCATTCTTGTTTTTTTTTTCTCTAAATCTTGCACAATTTGGCAATGTTGTAATTTTTAATGATATTCTATATTTAAAACTGTATGATCTCATGCATAGACACCCCTGGATTATACTGTTGTCTGAGATAGATAATTTATTTGAATACACTTATAAGCTACTCATGTTGAGTTAAATACAAGGTCACAAATAGCTAAATGATTTAGAAGCAAAAAAATCTTTTTGACATTTTTTTTTTAAAGAAGAAACTTCAGCATATTTTATATTATAACCCTATATCGACTGTATCTAAAAATACATAAATTAGATTTGAATTAGGCTACTTATTTTAAGTTCTTTTCAATTTTCTGGTTTCTACATCATCTTATTAATGTTTGAAATGCAATTGTTTTTTTTTTTTTTGTTGTTGTTTTTTTCATTATATTTTTTGTTCATATAACTTTCATACATTAAGTTTTTGTTTCAGTAGTTGGAAATCTGAAGTTAACTATGATATTCAGAGTGAGATATTTATAATGTTTTCATCTGTTTTCAATTTGTTCAACTAGGCTGGCAAAAACTTTTACAGGGATGGGGGAGAGGTTATGTTGTGTTGAGGGTGCTGTTGTTTTGACCTGATGGTCTCAGATTCGATACCTGGGATTTTTTTTTCTTCAGATTCTAGTGAAATTTCCCAAGTTGACCCAGCTTAAAAAATGGCTACCTGACTTGTTGGCGCTGCATGGGGACTTAAAAGACACTTTTTTTTATGTACTTGAAAAAATGTGCATATTTGATAATGTTAGGTTTTTCTGCTTCTTTTCCTGGCATGGTTTCAAACAAATTTAGATTTTGTAAAGGCTTTAGGGATTGGAAAATACTAGTTAGTTATATAGGTGGTAAAATAAAATGTTTACTTACATATTTTGTTTATAGAAAATAACCATTTTCTGAGGCAATAAACTAGTAGACTCACACAACAGTGCTTATTGCCAATCTTTTCTCAGTCTGAAAGTTTATTTCTGTCTGGAGAGTTTGACAACACAACAGACAACTTTTAATCTTCAAAGTTTATTTTCCAAAAGATATACAGCCTAGATGTTTTTATATTTCTGAATACTACTAAACTGCTCTTAATTGTGTCTTGTGATATCGGAAGGTTTCACTTTAAACAAATTGGTTTAAATGGTTTACTCCAAACTGTATAGATTATTATTGAAATTGTCACAGAACAGTGTTATTAAATATCAGGGTCTTAGTTATACGGTTTGTCATTATTATTTTGTTTCAGATTTAAAAGTGCAGCTAATGGAAAGCTCTCTTGTGGCTCTAGCACTTATGTGTTTTCTGTGCCAGTATCTCTCACACATTGTCTATTTATAACTAACCACTTTTGGCCTCACTATATTCACAACTAAACTTTATAGGCGTTTAGTTGATAATTTGTACTCATTGAATCTGGTCTCCTCCTGATCTCTGTACCTTTTAGCTGAATAGATCCAATCTCTTAACTTGGTTGTGGTAGATGATGTGTTTAGGTTTACTTACTAGTTCAGTGCAATTAATGTGGGGGGATTCCCTCCCTTGGTGACATTGCACTGCCTTGAAAAAAGTATTTGGTGTTGCTTTGTTATTGATTTTTAGAGATAGTTGTTTTTTGGTACTGTTGATGTGGGAGAGACAGCTCACAGAATAAATGGTAGTAGGGTTTGGTCCTGTTTGTATCCATACTATCTCATGGTAAGGACTAATGGTAGTTCATACAAGATATAGGTCTAAAACCACAAGGTTCAATAAAATCTGAACATTTTCTTCAAAAGAGTGTGATGTGTGGGTGTGGGGTTCCTTATTTCTTATATATATATTTCCTTTTTTATATATATATATATTAATGTTTTAGTTATGCAGTAATAAATCAGGTTTTGTTTTATACCAGTACTGATGATAAAACACTTAACACAAATACATCTGTCTCAGAGGTTGCACATACATATGTTTTCAAAAAAAAACCACTTTTCAGCCTGTAATAATTGAATTGCTCAACTGTTTCTGGTGACCTACATATTTTTTATTTCATGACCTATTAAATCTCACAGTTGGTGTGTGGGCAGGTAGTTTTAAACAATGTCACTGAACCTGAAGATTCTTGTGTGATACTATTACACGGTGTTACATGACAAGAGCTGTGCACCGAGCCTGTGCTCTATATCTCTGGATGGCCCATCCATTTGTCTTTTAGAGGTTAATGTTACATGGAGCTTGTCTAAGATATGTATCTGTGACATTATCGACTTGGGCCTCGCTGGCAACCTCTCTGCCTAGCACACACACACACACACCTCTTGGTTTGTAAAGATTTGTGTGCAGTGTGTGTTTCAGTTCAGTAATGTTTTGATTGGACACACACACCTCGCTCCAGTTGTGGAGTGACTGTCACCTCGTGTTCAGTGGTGCTCGTTGACCCGTGACTGTATACAAGTGCATTCGTCTCGCGTTTAATAAACCCTTAGCCAGATTTCGTTGCATCTCTATCTCAGATAGATCATTTTTATTTTCCTTAATATGTCTGGGAAAATTAATTAATCTTTGTACATGACATGTATTATTTATTTTAAGAATATTTTTTTCTTGTGTGTGTGTTTTTTTTTTGTTTCTCAATGCTTCCCCTCCCCCAAGTTGTCACGTAAATGTGATTTCATCACTGTCTTCACTATTTGAAGTCGTGATCATTTTACACACAATCTTTCCAGTCTCTCTGTTGTTTGGTGTATATGTTTATTACTAGGAATGGATCTGCAAGTGGTTTAGCGCCCTCTCATATACTGGGGCATCCCGTGGGAACCTGTATTTAGTCGTAACTCTAGAAATGTATATAATTTAATGTGTCGTCATTTTAAATTGTATTTTTTGGAGCCATCTCAAGAGGGGATCTCTAGCTCTAAACGAATTGTTATGGCCTAACACGTATTCTGGGTGACCAACAATGCTATTAGTCAGGGCAACACAAGGATGAATTTAAAATGGATTGAACAGTTGTATGTCAGGGGCCACAGAAGACTATTTATAAGAGGCAGCATAGATCCCTTCAACTAGGACCTTCAATGCCTGTTGCCCCATATATGAACCTTTGTAAGAACTAAGAACGGGTCTGGTGGAGAACGTAGTTGAGATGGTCCCCGACAACATTTCGATTATAATTTAATGGCTCTAGTAGAGTCCATGAGTGCATTCCCTATCTGTTACAATTTTTTTTTAATCTGGAAAGTTGAAGGTAAAAATTTCGATGTACCTTAAATTGACGCTTGTATTAGCTTTCCTTTGTTTAGTTTCTCTATTACAGTTGGGTCGCGAAAACCGTTTTCATAGTAAGTGGCTAGGTATTAAGTTTTGAGAACCACTGATACAGTGAAAGGTTTCATATTGGGTGTATTCATGTTTTAATATCGTTTGATTTCATATATTCTGGAGCTATTCATTTATTATAGTGTCCCTGGCGTGTGAATTTTTCTGTGATTTTGTTTCCATTTATGCAGCAGTGTTGTTAAAAGTAGACTGTAGTGTAGCAGTGTAAAGATTGCTAGTGTACTTTGGTATAATTTTTTTATGACCCCCCCCACCCCTTTGTCGTTCCCCCCTCCCCATCGGTTGCTATTCTCCCCCCCCCCCCTCCACTGCTCTTATTTCTACTATCGAGACTTGAAGTTTTCTTCAGTTCTCTTCTTTTGTTACACCCCCACCCACCCCGTCGTTACAGAGCTGGAGGTAAAGAAGAGGCTGATGGCCGTTCAGTTGGGAACATTTCGTGATGTCGGAAATGATTTTACTTATTGTGACCTTTTCACTCGGCCGTTTCATTGTTTCATTCTTCCCACTGCATTGACTGGAGATTGACATATGTGAGAAATGGCTTGTGTTTTGTAGATAATAAAACTGGAGCACCGGATAGTGCATGGAGAGTGAACTCGTTGTTTGAAACACAATTGTTGTCACCGTGTTTAACGTAGCGATCATTACAACAATAATGGCTGATTTTCTTGATGATATGGGTAAGTGGATGACTTCATTAGGCTAGACATGATGAGTCTGTTGTTGTGGCCATTTATTGTGTACGCTATGATAAACATTGACAACCATGTTAGCTCGCTAACAAACATTTACAATAGGATACATGAATTGATAACGTTTTACGACAGAACCTTCAGGGTTCTATGACTACACAAGTGTGGTTGGTAATTGGTAACTGAACCTGCCTCGGGGGGTGGGGTTTGAGAAAATTATTTGTCGATTTTTATGTGCGGATAACTGAATGTTTGATTGGTTGTTTTAAAGAGTCCATTAATGTAATGTTACATAACCGTTAGGTGTTGTTTGGTATCGTCACAATCTGAATATAAACACACACACACACACGGAGAGGTTATAATGGTACACTGCATGTCCGAGAGGGAGGAGGGGGTGTGGCTGGCTGTAGCAGCCCATTCCTCACATAGCACTACTGGGTTGTGTTGTCGTGGTTTGCATTGCCTGGGGTCTATTGAAATGTCAAGACATCCTGTCGAGGTGGGAATTCCCTCCGCTAGAACTCTTTGACTTGTTGTTTATACCCGTACAGCGTAATGCCAGTGTTCCACTGAAACTATCTCCTTACTCGTCTCTCACCCCCCCCCATCCGCCTCCTTGCATGTCTTAAGATTTCCAGACATAGTGTGGTGAGCAGGCCAGACCGGACTTCAATTATGTAAAAGACAATAATGAGCTGAATTTAAAAAAAAATATCACGGAAAACAATTTTAATATATATATATATATATATATATATATATATATATATATATATATATATATATATTATAAGTTAATTTGGTTGACTTGATTTAGCAGAAAATACAAATGTATCTAGATCTAGCATTCATGCCTAAGTTATCTTGGTTGACTAGATTAAGCAGGAAATAAATTCTTATCTAAACCTGGCATTCATACATGTTGTATATGTGAAGGTAACTCCACCATGCTACTTAACGTTGGATTGTTATTCAGATATAAGATATGTATGCATTCATAGATGTGTGGCTGTGTACTAACCAGGCAGGTGCTGTGTCTGGTAGAACAATAAACTGTGTGTGTGTATATCTGCATGTGTGTGTGTGTATGAGAGGGAGAGAGAGAAAAGGAAAACCTAATTCTTTCACTGGTTTTTTTTTTTGTTGTCTTCTTTCTCATTCACCAGGTCACTTAGACTGAGGGGGGTGGGTGGGTGGTGGTGTGAGAGAGAGGTGGGTGGGGGTCTAAAGGGGAGTGACCACCGGGGATGAGGGATGTGTGTTGCCCTGCATACTGACACTGTGTGTGTGCTTGTAGTGAGTGCTGGCAGCTACAATAGAGCAGCCTGTTATCTTGTCTTGAATGGCCTTGGTCAGAGGATGAATGGCTGCAGTGAGGGGCAGTAATGTGCTGGCCTCAACAACACACTTTGCACTGAGTCATTTTATTCTGTTGCTCAATTTGGGATTGAATACTTGGAATTAAAGATTTCTGATGAGATGTGTATGTAACATTATTTATTTGTTTCCTTTTATGAATGACTTTGGTGTATTTTTTGCAGCATAAGGGAAAAAAATGATCAAAACATATCAGACTGTGTTAACCACTTTAAAAAAAAAAAAATAACAATTGAGCTGTTTTTTTTTTTTTTTTACTTTTTTTACACATTAGTAAAATGTAAATTAGTTATATTTTACTTTCACACTTCTTTTTTCACATGACTTCTGTATTATTATTTGCTAAATTTATGTTATTTTTTTTTATTTATTTCAGTTTTAACTAAAGTAATTGACACTAAATTAAAAACAACCTTTTAAATAGTGTTTTATTAAACTGTTGTCTTAAGTTATAAATCTACTTCCTGTTTGTTTTTTCAGACACCCTTGAAAACAGTATGCCCGGTGGAATGTCCATGGGTATGTCGATGGGTGGACACCAGGGTCACCCACCTCCGGACATCAAGCCGGATATCTCATCATTGACGTCACCCACATCCGCCCATGGTGGCTATTATGGATTTGGTCCTGGCAGCATGTCTGGCATGCCCAGCTCCACCCAGCCATCTCCTGGCCCTCAGCAGATGCACTCCCCGGGAATGCATTCTCCCACTTCCTCCATGGGGTCCCCACCCATGCTGTGTCTGAGCCCATCTGGTCCCAGTCCGTCCCCAGGACTTCCCCACTCCTCTCTCCACACAAAGCACATTTGTGCAATATGTGGGGACAGAGCTTCTGGGAAACACTATGGAGTGTACAGGTATGAATCAAAATTCACTCTAACATTGTTCTGGTTGCTTGCCTGTATGGTTTGAAAGAAATAAGTGTCTTACTATATGTGAAGACTAATGTTGTACTTTTTATAAATGTTATTTATTAATAAGTATTTTTATAAATATTTTGTTGTTTAAATGTTGCCACACAAAACCTACAGTGAACATTTTTATTTATGTTAACATATATACAGGCATGTTTATTACGGCCAATAAGCATTTCACACAGTGAACATAATTATTTTAAGTAAACATATGTATGTTTATCTGTGACCAAGCTTTCACTTGAGCACTTCACTATCTATGAGGGTTGCAGTGTGTGGTGGTCAATGCATAATTGATGCCTGTTAGATCAAGTTACTGTTGAGACATTTATAAAATCAATTTGTATCTTGTGATTGTAGCAAAGAATCACAGCTCAAAAAATAGTTTTAAAAAATAAAGCCATTTCTTTCAATAAAGAGCTTGACTTGTGTGTTATATGCTGTGTAAATAATCTCATTTTAAATATGTTAACATTCTTTGTTGATTTTTGAGGTTTGTTTTTGCCTAATTATCCACAATAAGAATTTCTTGCATTTTTTTCACTTTACAGCTTTCTGCCTGCCTGTGTTTGTGGGTCTTCCTTTTCGATATTTAATCAGCTTGTTTCTCTACATCCCTCTTGCCTTATCAATGTCAGTATAATTCATTGAAAGTTTTGTGCAAAATAAAACCGTATTCACAAGTTCTGCTATTATTCTCTCACCATTGGTGGCACTTACTGTCTTGCTTCCTACCAGCCCTGGCCTGTTGTAGAACTCTTAAGTGTGATAGAGTTATCTGTACCACAAAAAAAAAACAACTTCCATCAGATTAGTTGACATTTTTGTCTGAGACAGCAGGAAGAACAAAAAGAAATCTCCACTAAGATTTATTGATTGAGTCTGGTGGTAATTATAGCTGGCTGTCAGTGATGTAATATCAAGTCTAGGGATGTCTTGTTAATGGAATCAAATGAAAGGTTGTCTATTGATCTTTTGTTCCTGCATTGTACTTTGAGAAGGAGTAAAGAAGAAAAATCGATTATGTGCGATTAAGCCATAGCTGTATCACAGAATAAATTTATGTGGAGAGAAAATTTATTTTGTAGCCATTCACTTACTTTCTTGGTATATCATAGTTTTTAGAAGTAAATTATGAGCTGTGAACCATTTCTTTCTTTCTTTTTTTTTTGTTTAAAATATTTTTTGGTTACAGTGTAAATGTATTAGTTGAGTCATTTTTCATTCATTTGGTATGAACTTTTCACATATGACTCAGTCTAGGTCAGGTGTTTGAAACTTTTGAGAGTTGGCCACTCAGTCTAGGTCAGGTGTTTGAAACTTTGAGTTGGCCGATGACTGCATCTTATGTTAAAAGTGTTGCTGAATATTTTTATTACTTGTTTTTATAGCCTACAATTTGAAAAAAGAATGGTTTATCAGTTAGACAAAAGAAAAAAAAAGATATTATAAATGTTTAAGAAGAAATGTATGCAGTAACATTTCATTTTTTATCTTATTATATATACACAATCACCATAATGTTTTTATTGTCCAGGTTGTATTAGGTCAGAATCTAGAAATGTATTCACTCACATCCAGTCACACAGTTATTAAACAAAGGATTAGATTGTAAAAGATAAAATATTTTTGTTCATTGTTTGAAATTTAGAATAAATCATAGCTTTACCTCATCAACAGATATACACGCACACACATACACACCCCTTGTAAGTAAACCAGTCTTAAATATCATATGGAATCTGAGAAATTTTAAAGTGTTACATTAAAATTAAGGCAGCTTATGTATCATATGTTCAGGCCGCAAATCTGAGGGTAGTTTATTCGACATGTCTGTCAAATAGAAATTGTTAAAAATATTTAAATATATTTGAATTCAGTGGTATTCCTAGCTGAAATTTTAAATATTTTTTTTTTGTAAAGCTGTGAAGGTTGCAAAGGTTTCTTCAAGAGAACTGTACGTAAAGATCTCACATATGCCTGCAGAGATGATAAAAATTGCATGATTGATAAGCGTCAGCGCAACAGATGTCAGTACTGCAGATACATGAAATGCCTGTCTATGGGCATGAAACGAGAAGGTAACTCTCAAAATAGATTTAATTAATTTGGCTTTTTATTATTTACCCTTGTAATTTTTTTTATTTATTAACTGTTTATCAATATTTTATTATAAAGTTAGACACTTAAAAAGTGGACTGTTAGGTTTTTAGTTGGCATTTGCTTTTGTAAGTAAAATAATTGATTCTTGGAAAGAAAAACATGGTGAAAATAGTCCAACCAAACGATGTCTGTTGCTCTTCTTCTTGTTTGGTGATCATTGTTATTAGTTGTGTGAACAAATTATCTTAATTTGACTATTGAAAAAAATATACTTATGAATTTTGGGTTGTGCTTAGGCACATTTTTAAAAATAAAACTAGATTTCTTTATTAGTATGCAGTGATTCTTATAATGTATTAGAGAATATATTTATATATATATAATGTATAGAGAATATATTTATATGTATATATTGTATAGAGAATATATTTATATATATATATTGTATAGAGAATATATTTATATATATATAATGTATAGAGAATATATTTATATATATTTATAATGTATAAGAGAATATATTTATATATTTGAGCCATGTTGGCCACCCACAGGTTAGGCTAGGATGGCTTAAACTGCTTCATATATTAATGTTATGTCTAGGCTATATGACTAGTTGCTAGTTCTAACATTATATTAGTTGTCTCAGCTGTCCAGGAGGAGAGGCAGAGGGTCAAAGAAAAAGGAGATGGTGAAGTGGAGAGTACCAGCGGGGCAAACAATGACATGCCGGTAGAGCAGATCCTTGAGGCAGAGTTAGCAGTGGATCCTAAGATTGACACATACATAGATGCCCAAGTGAGTCAATGCTGTAGGATGTTGTGTTGGGTTTCAATTTACAGTTAAAAAAAACTTTCCGTATATACTTTGTCTAACTAATTATCACTGCACGTCTCTAAAAACATTTCTATTTCTTTACGTCTTCAGAAAGATCCAGTGACCAACATATGTCAGGCAGCTGATAAACAATTGTTTACATTGGTGGAGTGGGCTAAACGAATTCCTCATTTTACAGAACTTCCTTTGGAAGATCAAGTCATATTACTGAGAGCTGGTTAGTTCAGACATTTCATTGAACTTTTTAAGTCATTTCTTTTGAAATATGTGTCATAATATTGAAATAAATGAGGTGTTTACAATGATAACTTAAAATCTGAAGAACTAAAACTCATGTGAAATCTGAAATAATTTTTTTTAAAAGAATTATGCTTTCGATAATTTTAACCTATTTTTTCCCCTCATTACTATTGTAAATTAGATTTTTGGTTACATTTATGTGTATTCACCATGTGCGTAAAAATGGAATTTTTCTAAAAAGTATTTACCAAAAAACTCTACATTGTGAAGATAAAAGTACTAGTAAATCCTATTTGATATGATATATACATAAGAAAAGCTGATTCAAAACTCAAAAGATTTCTAGGATGTAGTTTGGAATGTTCATTATCACTTCACTTAATTTTATAGGCTGTATGTAATCTTGTTTGCAGTAAAGTAATGAATTATTAAAACCTAATTGCTTTCATTGTTAATATATTTGTTGTAAAATAATAACACATATTGTGCATAAAATTTAAATACTTTCTAAATGAAAAACTTCATTAAATCATTAGGTTGGAATGAACTTCTTATAGCTGGCTTTTCACATCGTTCCATAATGGCTAAAGATGGCATATTGCTAGCCACAGGTTTACATGTCCACCGCAGCAGTGCACACCAGGCAGGGGTCGGCACAATATTTGATCGTGTCCTCACCGAACTGGTCGCAAAAATGAGAGACATGAAAATGGATAAGACAGAGCTGGGCTGTTTACGAGCAGTTGTTTTGTTTAACCCTGGTAAGTTTTATTTTTATTAATGTGTGTCAAGATAGTTTTACCACACAAAGATTCGGACTAAGAAATTACTCTTTAGAACATTATACTAGAGGAATGTGTTTGGCAAAAAAATTGCTAACAAATGTTAAAATGAGTAATTTAAAAAAAGATATTACTTTGGGTGGTCTGATTGGTAGGAATACAATATTTAATTGGCTCAGATTTTTTCATTTAGCAACGTGGTAAATGTGTGAGATAATGCAGTGAGTTATCATGAAGCTTCTTAAGTAATAATCTGAATTTTAAATTATTTAACAGGTTTACTTTAATAGTCATACATCATCTACACATTTAGTGGCCAAACATCTACACATTTAATGGCCAAACATCATCTACACATTTAGTGGCCAAACATCATCTACACATTTAATGGCCAAACATCATCTACACATTTAATGGCCAAACATCTACACATTTAGTGGCCAAACATCACCTACACATTTAGTGGCCAAACATCATCTACACATTTAATGGCCAAACATCATCTACACATTTAATGGCCAAACATCATCTACACATTTAGTGGCCAAACATCATCTACACATTTAATGGCCAAACATCATCTACACATTTAATGGCCAAACATCATCTACACATTTAGTGGCCAAACATCATCTACACATTTAGTGGCCAAACATCATCTACACATTTAATGGCCAAACATCATCTACACATTTAATGGCCAAACATCATCTACACATTTAGTGGCCAAACATCATCTACACATTTAATGGCCAAACATCATCTACACATTTTATGGCCAAACATCATCTACACATTTAGTGGCCAAACATCATCTACACATTTAATGGCCAAACATCATCTACACATTTAATGGCCAAACATCATCTACACAGTTAGTGGCCCTCATTTATACATATAATGTCAGTCGTCTGTTTAATCCCACAGATGCTAAAGGTTTAGCAGCTGTACAAGAAGTAGAGCAGCTGAGAGAAAAAGTTTATGCCTCACTAGAAGAGTACACCAAGACACGTTATCCAGAAGAACCTGGCAGGTTTGCTAAACTACTTCTGAGATTGCCAGCACTGCGGTCTATTGGTCTCAAGTGTTTGGAACATCTTTTCTTCTTTAAACTCATTGGTGACCAGCCTATTGATACCTTCTTGATGGAAATGTTAGAGAATCCAAGCCCGGCTACATAGCAATCAAAACTTGTACATGTATCCAGTGATGGGATAGATTAAAATCATTTTTTTTTCGTAAGATTTTTTTCTGGGCACAAGACAACACTTTTAAGGCATTTTTTTTTTAAAACTTGTACAGACAAAATGAGATGTCTTTCTTTACAGTATTTGAAGTCCTGTGAAGAAGTTAAATCAGCAATGATAAAAATATATACAGTAGATCGGTAGTTTTCATTTTTTCTTTTGGGTCTTTGAAGGTTGTCTGTCTTTTTCTCACATCTGAAAATTTATCGTTTTACAATTATCTGGCGTTTTTTTTTTACTATTATTTTTTTTTGTATGATCAGTTTTTCTATTTGCCTAAGTTTCGGCTACTGTGGCCTTCATTAATTATTGATAAGTTGGATTTTTTTTCTTCTCTACTGATGCTGTAAGGATTTCCCATCAAATATGATCATTGCGAAATTGGTTCCTAAACTGTGATAGTAAGGGGGTTTACTATTAGAAATTATGGTGAAAAGACATTACTTCCCCTTACTTTTCTTTTAGATTACAAACCAGTGTTGTTGTTTTTTTCTTCTCCTATAAAATTTTTTTTTTTTTTATCGGTGTTGAATTTATTGCTTCTGCCTTTTGAAATATAAAAAAAAATCTTTTTTTCTGCCCTCCCTCAAGCAGTTTGTGCCATCTATATTATTGAGCAAAGGCTTGAAGCGATGGACAGGTATATGTTTGAAATAGATAAATATTTGACCAATGCTTTGTGCCAAGTATTAACAGCTGTACATTTCTTTTTCCTATCATTTATATAAACATGCATTCACGGTATGATATGTAAATGTCTGTGTGTGTTTCTATGCTTGCATTACACACGAGTAAATATTTCATCAGTTCACACTTTTGCTTTTCTTGAAGTATTTAAGTTTGAGATTCTTCTCCAGGTGAAATTCATGTCAATAAACACAATCTATATAAAAATTATTTGTAAATATGAACTACAAAGAATTAAAAATGTCCCCCATACCTTTGAATTACATCCCTTTCAAAATGAAATGTAATTATTGAGTCGTGTCTACTTCATCAAGGTAGACATTGTACATAATGTATAATATGTCTGGTACAGTTTGCTCGTTTTCCTTTCATTATGATTAGTTCTCAGACATGTTGTCCCTTCTAATTGTTTCATCCAGTTGTGTGAATGAGATAAATCTGATCAATCTATAATCTGTGTGGATGAGATGAATCCATTCTATATATAATCTGTGTGAATGAGATAAATCAGATCTATCTATATATATATATAATCTGTGCGGATGAGATGAATCAGATCTATATATATATATAATCTGTGCGGATGAGATTCATCCAAATCATGTCATGACATTTCAATGAGAATTATGAGAGTTTATAACCTGGGACTGTCATGAAGACCGCCAGTTTGTTCAAGTTTCACTACGGTTTTGTTACTACTAGTAGAATGAAAACTGAACATGTGAAAAGTAGAGATGGTTGTAGCAGTGAAGATTTTTGGAGATTGTTTTTTCAAACAAAATGTTCATAAAAAATGGGGTTTTTTTTGTAAGTCAAAGATGCTAAAGGTTTAACAGCTGAGTCTAATTAATGTGAAAACATTTTATTTTGCCAGCAGATGAAAATAATGTTACAACATATGTTGGTGTTGTTTGTTTTTTAAAGGGCAAAATATGAACAAGTTAAAAAATAAAGCATATCTGAATTCTTATCCTATCATGTTATAATTTGAAATTTGGTATATATCTTTTGTCGTTTTTTTTTTAAATTAAAATTAAGACTAACTTTTAAAATGTAAATGACATGGTCACATTTTATGATTCTGTTATGATTTCTCTGAATTACTAAGATATCCAATAATGGAAATATTGCATAAAAAAACAATTGACAGTTCTTGTATGTATATTTGCATCCCCTTAGTGCAGTCCATAATTTTTGCTTCGTTTGGCTAAGAGTTACAGATCACAACCTTGTGATTTGTTGATTGTAAATATAATGCTTGGCTGATGGCTTTACCCCCTTTCCCCTCCGAACTACTCATCTCCCCCTCCTAACATAGAGGCCTACCCTCCAACCACATTTTGAGAACTTGTGGTATTTGTTAACATGTTGTCATGATTGTGAAATATCTTCACCTCTTTCAGCTGACATAGAGGCCTACCCTCCAACCACATTTTGAGAACTTGTAGTATCTGTGAACATGATGTTGTCATGATATCTTCATCTCTGTACAGTCACATTGACATTCACTTCCTTTTAATTCATCTGTACAAATTAACAAAGTGTAATTTTTTTTTAATGAGGAGGCTGTAAACACATTCATTTGTATGGACATGATTTATTGTCTAGATGCATGGTCATTGTGACTAATTTATTGTCTAGAGACATGGTCATTGTGACTGATTTATTGTCTTGAGACACGGTCATTGTGACTGATGTCACTACCAGTGAAACAAAATAAATAGTATCGTAATTCACCATTACAATAAGTTAATTAATATTGGATTTGATTTTTTTATTGAACATTAGTCTGAACCAGTGATTATGAGAATCGTTGTCTTTTTTTTTTTCATATTTGAAATGTTGATGTATTTTATTATTTCCACTGTGTGTTTGTTATGATATAAATAGTCCAGACTAATGATATGTTCATAACTTAAACTTCAGTACAGGACAAATTGATATCAGAATAAATAGAAAGATAATACATACCGGGCACCAAGGGCAAGTACTTGGGGAACTGCTTGAAGTGTGCCACTTGTATATTTTTTGTGTTTTCAAATGTAATTCAGGTCTATTGGATTTTATGTACCAACATATAATTTTTTTTATGTCTTTGTGAAATACTTTTTTAAAACTTTAACTAGGTCATCGAGGTAATTGTTCAATAAAATTGTAATGACGAAAACTCTCATTCTGCATGTTTCATTTATATAGTATGTCTGTATGAGGAGTGTAGATGTCTGAGTGGTTATGAAGCCTTATGCAAATAAATGTAAACAAGGCCCTCTATAAATTGAGGCGCAACTGGGGGGGGGGGCATTTGCACCACCACCACCACCAACCCCCCCCCCCTCCGAAATAAAAAAATTAAAAGATTAGACCAAAATTAGTTTAAAATAAAATACAAATATAAAATAATGTGATTTTTTTTAATACAAGTGATTTTTTTGCCCCCCCCCCCTTCGAAAGTTTGGTCTAGTTGCACCTCTGGGCCCAACTGATGTGTGATTTTAAGCCCATGAAAAGCAATCCAACAACCTTTCCTCGTGGCAACATTTATTTTGTAGCCTGTCTTGTACAAATGACGTACGTTATTGCATGACTTGTTTACTTAATTCTCTAATCTAAATAAAATAAATAAATATCACTTGATATGTGGTATGAATGTATTCCTCACACACTCTATATCAGTTTATAATTGTCTACAAGTGATGTTGTTTTTTTTATTATATATTTATTGTCTTTATGTAGAGTTAGACTTACAGCAACGTAAGAAAACATAAACATGTGATGGTGCAGAAGTAATTTGTTTATTTGTTACAATGGACAAAAAATGAAACCGTACAAAATGTAAATAATCATAAGGCTTCAATAGTAGTACAAATCTCTGGTAAATTCACTACATTTACTTAGTTAATATAAACAAATTAAATTTGTAAATCAAGTGAAGAGATTATTTGTTAAAATATTATTTTCCAAAAGAAATCGATTGCACAATGATTGAGACTCAAATTTAATCAGATTGACTACAGCCATAGGCTTTGCCATTCATTATTGCCATATGGGATGGTTGAATGTTGATTGAAAAATATCTGAAATGCAATTAAGTCAACTTATGGAACACTTTAATTTTCCTACTAAAATGTATGAAGAACAAAATCTACTATACAATAATTTTTACTGAACTAAACAGAGGAAAGTGTTGGGAACAATGACAGACACTATCATCGCAAGCAACAGGTTCAACTCATGGTAATAAGTAACACAGTGACTAGAAGAATGATGTAAAGGGCTTCACCCTGCTTCGTATTTGGTTCGAAATCTTGCAATAAACTCATCTAGAACTAGTGACTGAAGTAAACGAGGTTTGCTGTACAAATGTATACAGACTAGGTCTGAATAGAAATATAATTTATGGTGATGTATGCTTGTAAATCGTGAACACAACCTGTAAAGACGTTAACATTGATACAGGACCGCCGCCAGAAAAGAATCGAACTCTGTCGACACCCCCCCCCCCCCCCCAGTCCATCTCTGAACACATCCCATTAACCACCAAAAGCCAGTTTTATCGAAGTTTATAGAAAGGCCTTGGCTCAGGACTCAGAACCCTAACAAGTGTTTATTGATCCCCCAACTGTCCCTGGCGGCGGTCCTGATAGGATGAATGAACAAATCAACCGAGTAAAAGAACACATGACTGTCACGTGAGGCTAGTTAATAAAAAAAACATAAACTCTTTTTTTTTCTTTAAAAATACTACGAATGAAATATTACTAAAACTATCATTCAAGTAAGTGGTTGTCCTAAAAAAAGTTTGAGTACTGAACACATTACGAATACTAAATATAGCAAGTATTAAAGCACAGACACAAAATATGGAAAAGTTTATTTAGTTCACAACAAATACATCGAGGTGTTGTTCTGTCACAACCTCCATATTGTTTACTGTTTAGCTCCTGTTTGTAAACAATGAAATATCGTAATGTCCGAAAACACAATAATGAAAAAAAAAAGATAGTGCACAGTGGCTCTTCATTTACCATTTCCCTTAAGGGGCTGAATAAAGGCTAAATGTAGTGGGGGGGGGGGGAGGAACTAGGGCTATCCACTTAGAAGATTATATAGTCACCAAGCTGTAAAAAAAACAACACTCTATTACTGCACATATGATGGGCCTACTTGTCCAGTGCAGACTTTGATCATTTAATTGCTTTGTCATTTAGATCCAAGATTCACGTTCAGAAATTCATTGTGGTATATTAAAAAAGTTAGATTTTACTTCATTAGAATTCAATGGAACAAGATTTTTTTTAATCATTATAGTTGAAGGTTTGAATCACAATGATTATCCATTAAGGTGACCTATTTTCATTCAATTATCAAATGAACTACGACAACTGTACGCGTGAATTCATTACATCTACGTTAATTACGTAAACGTCTGCTGAATTTACGATGTCAAATTAATCAAAGGGAAGTAAGGTAGTGTCCAGTGGCGAATTGGTCATTATGTGAACTTGCCCAATGGCAAGTGGTTCCCTTGAACTTTAGCCTGGATGTGCCCTACCCCCCACCCACAAATGCTTTCAATGGGCTAACCAAATCAAATTGCAACATCGTGACTACCAATAGTTTCAGACCCAGTCACACTAACGAAAGGAATTACAGCTGAAAAAAGTCAAAGTTTAAAGGCTAACGTATGCACAACTTTCAAGTCAAGGACAGATGTCATTTAAAACTATGTACATACAATGTATACAAGATATCATTGCCGGCTGGGTGAGATTTAACAAGAAAGTCTGACACAGTCTTGTTAGTTATAAATGCAAAATGAACCAATAGCAATATATTTACACAAATAATAATAATAATAATAAATTAATAAAACTAGAAAGATTTGATGACAATAATACAGCATGTAAAAATAGTGTTCACTGCAGAAACCTTCACTTGGATAAAGATATTGGAGTCCTTTTTTATATTAAAAAAATAATAATTCGCAAAACATTTTAATTATTTTTATTTCATTGAAACTGTCCCTATATACTTCATCATTGAATTAGGCAAGAAACCAAATCAATGCCGTTAAAATGATGCCCCATTTCCATGCCTAAGATAACTATACTGGTGAAAATGGCGGGGGAAAAAAAAACTGCTGCCTAGTGTGGACACCCACCCAGTCTCCGACTAACTGCACCCCACACTGAACGTCAGGATGTAGAACAATGATTGTACTACGATCATATCTCGGTTTACTGTATCTCAGCGAGCTGCTCGTCACATATATCACTCGTACATCGAAGGAGATTTCCACATAAAAAAAAAATTTAAAACTCAGGTTTATGGTCCCACTACAAGGTAAAATTAAACGTCGGCACATTAAATGTATGTGTTGTAATGTGACCGCTACTTCTTTAATGAATGTTGCACAATTACGAGAAATATCTTAATGCAACTAGTTTATATGTAATTTATGTGTGCACATCCAGTCCAATATCTAATGCAACTAGTTTAATGTAAGTTATTTGTGCACATTCAGGCCAATATCTAGATTAACTAGTTTAATGTAATTTATTTGTGCACATTCAGGCCAATATCTAGTTTAACTAGTTTAATGTAATTTATTTGTGTACTTTCAGGCCAATGTCTAATGAAACTAGTTTAATGTAAGTTATTTGTGCACATTCAGGCCAATATCTAGATTAACTAGTTTAATGTAATTTATTTGTGCACATTCAGGCCAATATCTAATTTAACTAGTTTAATGTAATTTATTTGTGCACTTTCAGGCCAATGTCTAATGAAACTAGTTTAATGCAATTTATTTGTGCACATATAGGCCAATATTTAAGGAAATATTTGAATTAAAAGAAAGGGGACATTTTGTAAGTGTTCCCTGGTTGAGATCCAGTATTTTATCAACTCTTTTATAAGAGATTACCATTTAAATACATGGGTTGGAGAGTAGCTACATGGGTTGGAGAGTAGCTACATGGGTTGGAGAGTACCTACATGGGTTGGAGAGTACCTAAGTGGGTTGGAGAGTACCTACAGGTGTTGGAGAGTAGCTACATGGGTTGGAGAGTAGCTACATGGGTTGGAGAGTACCTACATGGGTTGGAGAGTACCTAAGTGGGTTGGAGAGTACCTACATGGGTTGGAGAGTACCTAAGTGGGTTGGAGAGTACCTAAGTGGGTGGAGAGTACCTAAGTGGGTTGGAGAGTACCTACATGGGTTGGAGAGTACCTACATGGGTTGGAGAGTACCTAAGTGGGTTGGAGAGTACCTACATGGGTTGGAGAGTACCTACATGGGTTGGAGAGTACCTACATGGGTTGGAGAGTACCTAAGTGGGTTGGAGAGTACCTAAGTGGGTTGGAGAGTACCTACATGGGTTAGAGAGTACCTACATGGGTTGGCATCGGGACAAATAGAGAGGAGTAGTACGTCTTGTAGTGCCTACATGGGTTGGTGAACCAAAACCAAAGGAAGAAGAAGTGTTATGAAAGTTTAAAGGAGTTAGATTATTTAAAAAAAAAATTCTTAGCCGACTTAAAGATGTGTAACAGTGACAGTAAAATAGCCACTGGATATTTAGGGAAATAACGTAGTCAAGGAACGCACAACACATGATAGGGAATAGAATAGGATTAACAATTTAAAATAAAACGGTTAATATAGTAGCGTTTTGTTGTTTAAAACTTTGCATACATTATTACTTAAGTATCTTTACTGCTTTTGTAGGATGAAATGAGTGCAGTTATGACCTATTATTTCGATAGAACATCTACACACACAGAAAACGGGGGTCAGTCGTAGCCCCAAGCGCAGAAGAAAATATTTGGTCCTTAAAAAAAAAACTGACATTTGACATAAAAAAAATTCAGCAGAAATTCGAGGCATCTAAGACCCCCCCCCCCCTCAAAGATAAGCCTACCATTAAATCCGACTTTGACTACCATATCAGTGTGGTTGTTTATTCGATTTATACAACTATAATAACCTATATTTCTAAGAAGTAAGGTTAAACAAAAACTTAACTGGCGACAGGCGGAGTTATCACAAACTAAGGGGAGATGATTCATAAATGAAGTATTATCACTGGTTATCTCCCTTATATTGCTGCTGCCCACAATGTTTCAATTATTTGAGAAATAGGTAATTAAATTATATTTATGAATGCATTGTACTACGAAACGTGAGACTAATGGCTTTCAATAATTGTTAATTTATTGCACAACGTTATTTTTATTTTTACAAATTTTAGATACTGAAATGGGGGCGGCATTTTTTAGTTCCCCCCGGTACGCCACTAACGCCACTTGTGTAACCTATAGGCCGTTTCAAATGAATAAATAATAATGATTAAAAATAGTTGAATCCGATATAACTATACAGTTTTGCAGGATTGTTAATTATAAATCCTTTACACCATATGGTGATCATGATATTGTAACAATAAAGCTTCGTGCTTTGGAGTAATATTTATAGTAATAAGCCTTTCATGCATTGGCGTACGTGTATTTGAAGGGAAAACCCAAAAATGATAAAAATCAATACATTTTCCCTTTAGAACTCTCCTAATAAGGTTTCCAGAGTTTACTGAACAAAGTATGTCTGGAGCGATGGCACCTTGGCTTCTCGCTGGGGCTCCACTTCCCATTCACGCAGGTAGCACCCCTGGGTCCCTCGAGCTTGTAGTTTCTTTTACACTCGTAGGTGAGGCGCTCGCCGTGTTTGATGATTTTGATGTACTCGGAGAAGAGAAACTTCCCATTGCTGCCAACTTTGTAGATTGTACCATCCATCAGAACTCCTGGATTGGGACAGTGTCCTGCGGGTAAAAATATTGTCACAAACGTAAGTAATAGTGTAATAATAGATAGGTTCAAAATGAGGGAAAAGTGAGCACATTTTTAAAGAATATATATATATATATATATATATATATATATATATATCATATCATATCATATATAATAATACTCATTTCCAGTGTGCGTAAAATCGAAAGTAAAGAATTAATACAACAGTATTCCAGTATAAAATACAACCATGAAAAAAAAATCGGATCTGCCCGAAACCAAAAAATAACCTAGCCTACCGATCAAGAATAAGGGGATATAACTCTAAGCAAAGGTTTTGCAGGGTACAGTTAGTATATATATATTTCCAAATATTTTCTATGCTCTGCCACAGCCTAGCCTGATAAAACATTCGTTTTAACACCCACCCCATATAGCATACATTTTCAATATTCAAAATTGTATTTTTTCACACAATGAAGCATGTACTGTAGGTTTTAGAAAGATGAACAAAAGTTTGAATAAATGATGTGGCTTTACAGGGAAAATCACATCACTAGGAAATTATTAAGGAAATACAGCTTGTAATTTTTCCACATCTTAAAAGACATTTTTATAATTAACATGAAAATGAACAATTGAATTCCTCTATCATTTCCCCTTGCCCCGTTAGAAACAAACAACAAGTTTGAAAAATGTGTCAGTGTTCAACATTAAAGTTTGGAATCGAGTACAAATTGTGTCAGTGTTCAACACTAAAGCTTGGAATCGAGTACAAATTGTGTCAGTGTTCAACACTAAAGTTTGGAATCGAGTATAAATTGTGTCAGTGTTCAACACTAAAGTTTGGAATCGAGTACAAATTGTGTCAGTGTTCAACACTAAAGTTTGGAATCGAGTACAAATTGTATCAGTGTTCAACACTAAAGTTTGGAATCGAGTACAAAGTATATAATTTCAAAAAAAAAGTTTATTTCGATTAAATTAAATGTATAACTGAAAATATATGCATCCCTGTTCATAAATGTACAAAATGAATGAAAAACAAGCAAGTATCAAGTATTACTAAGAATGTATAAAGTGATGTATAAAGTGATGTATTAAGTGATGTATAAAGTGATGTATAAAGTGAAAGTGATGTATAAAGTGATGTTGTATAAAGTGATGTATTAAGTGATGTGCTAAGTGATGTTGTATTAAGTGATGTACAAAGTGATGTTGTATAAAGTTATGTATAAAGTATGTATAAAGTGATGTATAAAGTGATGATGTATAAAGTAATGTATAAAGTGATGATGTATAAAGTGATGTATAAAGTGATGATGAACAAAGTGATTTATATAGTGATGCCCATTGACTCACTTTCTTCACAGACTGGCCTGACGCCCGTCCACTGGCCATACTCACACACCATAAACTCGTGGTTCTCCACCAACTTGTAACCGGCCATACAGAAGTAGCGGGCCTTGCTCCCGTGGGAGAGGTCGAAAAATTTCCTGTGGCCGTTTTCCACTTGTGGAGGTGGCTGATCACATGGGGCTGGTGATTAGATTGGAAGTTAAATTATTGAAAGGGGGTTAGAACAATAGTCATAATGTGAGCTAGAGGAGAGGGTGAGTGAGCAAGAAGAATTTTTTGTACATCTTGAAAGAAAGGAAACCGTGTTGTCTGTTTTTTTTTTTTAATGGAATGTGTGAACAATTTAAGTGTTAATAATACGGTTTGCAATGCGATAAATTATTGTGTTTGTGTTCATTTAATTATGACAGAGTCATTATGTGTCGGCCTTGGGCAGAGACTTCTAATGTTTTTAAAATTTTATAGGAATTTTTGCCAGGTGTTTGCCTCATTGGTCAATCCATAGCAATGGCTCAGTCTGTCTGTCTGTCTCTCTCTCTCTCTCTCTCTCTCTCTCTCTCTCTCTCTCTCTCTGTGTGTGTGTGTGTGTGTGAGTTTGAATGTGTCTTTGATAGAGTTATCCAGAATTCTTAAAAGCTAGGTGAAAGCTCGTATGATGAGTGGGAGGGGGGGGGGTAGGGGTGGGTGGGGGGTCTCTAGCTGCTGATTGGTAAAAACAAATACACCTATTACAGGGTCATACAAGTGTAGTTAAATCAACTCAGTGACTACACAGATGTAATCTATTATAATAATAGCGATTTGGGCGCTGCGTTAAATCGAAATTAAAGAATTAATACAACAGTATTCCAGTTTAAAATACAATCATGAAAAAAAAATCGGATCTGCCCGAAACCAACAAATTAGTGTTGTTTTAGTCCCAGGTCCTACTTTAGTTTCAGTTTTTATTTCGTTTTTTCTGTAATAATTTTAGTTTTAGTCTAGTTTTAGTTTTAGGCCCAATTTTAGTTTTCGTTTTAGTTTTCGTCGACTAAAACACCAGAGTTTTAGTTTTCGTCTTATTCATTTTAGTTTCACTTTTAGTTTTAGTCTTGTAAACACCAATTACAAATAACATCATTGTTCATGACCAATTGTTGAAACAGATTGAAGCATAATAATAGTAGTCACAGAGATGACAGCTCAGTGTACTGAAACTGAGTCATTTCACTTCATTGTCACATTATAAGTCACACTATCACATTGTGTTATGTGCCAATACCATGACTAAATTTTTGACTATGTTGTAGACTAGCAGACTTGCAGTGCATGTACAAAAAAAACAACCGAAAACGTAAGTCAAAATTAAAACAAACGTGTTTATTCTAAGACCTAGAACTCTGAAATAACTAAACTAAGTAACAACAGTTTACTTGAAGAGTGAAGTAATTCTATTATTTTGATGACTTATATTCAGGGTTGTTAGTATCGAAGTATCGGTATCGGTCAATACAGTATCGGCGATACTTTTTTTTATTATTGGTTGCTGTATTGCCGATCCTTTTTGTATCAAGTATTGATTTGTGTATCGCCGATACAATTTAAACAAAAAAAATTCGATACTCTATACCGATACTTTACTAGTGCCACTATTCGCAAAAAAACAATAGCGATTTTAATACATTGTCATCTACATAAATTCAATCCCTACTAGCAGCCATCAACTCTACCAATATTAACGACAGCCTCCTCCCCATCAATACACCACGGTCGGCGAGTTGAAGGAAAAATTTAGCTTTAATCTTCTTTTGAAGACTCTTTGCGCGCCGAGGTCTATAAATGTTATTCTTAGATTCTTTCATTCATTTACTTTCTTTCTGTCAACTATTTGTTCAATGTTTTAATGAACGACAGAAAAGAAAACTTAATTTTTTTATCCATCTGTCAGTTATACACACACACAACACACCCACACACACACACATATATATATATATATATATATATATAAATGTATATACTGTAAGTGTTTATAGGTTATATAGTGATAAATTATATACCTTGCTGTATTCTTGTGTGTATGTTTGTTAATTGAGTTGTTAATTCATTTGTGCTTATTTATATTTATAAATTGTTTTTATTTATTAATTCATTTTTTTAGTATTTACTAAATTTCATTAAAAATAATTAATTGAATGGTATTAAATTCTAAAACTGTATGTTTTAATTAAAATTGAAAACTTTGTAATAAAACAATATCATATAATTAACACATATTATATTATTAAATAATATGCCGAGTTCAACAAACAATACAATTTGGGTGGTTAAAAACAATTAATTGAATAGAAATACATGAACATCAACAAATTTTTAAAAAATACAGTGGATTCCGCTTTATTGGGACACCGCTTATGTGGGAAATATCTCAAAGAAACCAAACCAAGAAGCCAATAGTAAATTTGTATGTTTAACTGGGACAGCCGCTTAATTGGGACAAAAAGCCTCGGTCCCGATGTGTCCCAATTAAGCAGAATCGACTGTATCTTGTAAAACGACACTCTTTGATCTAACCGCATGGCAATTTCAAACTTTCAAAGCAAAATTTATATCGTCGACTGTCATTTTTCTTTTTTTTTTTATCTTTTGTTGTTCTTTCTTTCATGTGTCAACATTATACCGGAAAAGACGATAAATGGGGATTTTAGTTTTTATTTCGTTGGGGAGTTTTAGTTTCAGTTTTTATTCAGTCTTTTGTCAACGAGATTTAGTTTTCGTCTAGTTTTAGTCTTGCTGATAATTTTAGTTTTAGTTTTAGTTATCGTTGACGAAAAGTCAACATTTTCGTTAACGAAGGTTTTAGTTTTAGTTTTCGTCGACGAAAACAACACTACAACAAATAACCTCGCCTGCCGATCAAGCCTAAGGGGATATAACTCTATGCAAATGTTTTACAGGGTACAGCTAGTAAATATATAAACATGAGTCTACTAGCTTCCCGGTTTTAAAAAATAAATAAATCAAGTCTATTCATTGTTCATGGAAACACTTCTATTAAGTTGAATATTTCAGTCACCTGGGACACATCTGGGTATGACGTTCCATGTTCCGTTGACACACGTGACCGGCCTGGAATCATTCAGCACCAAACCGTTCAGACACCGGGGCTCAATGACTGTTCCCGGATCAACCCAGATTTCTTCCCTGGCATTGTTGATGGTACCATTCATAATGAACGGGATCTGACACTGACCTGTAGATGGACATTAATATGATTATATCACATTATTACCGTATATATTCAACTGTAGATAGCCATTACTATAAGTATATAACATTATTACCTTATATTATACATTCACCTGCTTATATATATTATTGTAATACTTCAAATTGCGTTCCTGTATAGTTGGGAGCGACCGATAATCGGATCGGTATCGGTATCGGACCGATATTGGCACTATCGGTTAATTTTGGATCAACCGATTTTTGTAGGGAGCGACCGATAGTCGAACCGATATTGGCACTATGAGTTAACTATCGGACCGGCCGTTTTTTGGCTGCCGATACATTTTATAACCAGATCAGACAAGATTTAAAGAAAAAAAAAAAGGAAAAAAAAACCCGTACACAGAAATTGTCACGTCCATAAAAATTGCATCAGCCATATGACCTTGAAACAATAGGATTGGCATTGTTTAATTCTAATGTATGACCTTGACTGATAAAATTGATAAAATCTATGTGTATTTTTTTTTTTGGGATGGGAAGTGGGGGGACAAGACTTACGTGTGGGCGAAGTGTTACGAAATATGACAGGGAAAAGGGGTGAGCATAAGTTGACATACGTAGTGGCTGTAACACGAGAAAAAACACGTGTTGTGGCGAAATATGTTGTTGATTTAAAAAATATGGGTATCGTTATAAATGCTGGGGAAAAATATTGGTATCGGACTATCGGTAAAAAGGCATATCGGTCGCTCCCTACTGTATTGTACTTAAGTCATTACAGTAAGTATTTCAAATTGTGTTGTTTCATTATTTATACACACGTCTTTACCGTGTTGATCTTTTATCAGCAGATTTCATTCATTTGTTGGAAAGGTTTAACACAACTTAACATCAAATTGTATGATTCTAATGTAACTATATGCACTGACCTAAACAGAGAGGTGGAGGATTAGACCACTGGCCATTCTCCATACACTGGGTAGAAAAATGTTCTCCACTGAATTTCGTCCTTGTGTTACACCTGATGATGACAGTGTCAGAGTGAGAACGACATCACCTTTCATAAGCTCATCTTATATATATATATATATATATATATATATATATATATATATATATATATATATATAATACATTTAGCGTAATTTACCTTGCGTTTTTTTTAATTGCAGTGGTTCTCAAAGTGTCAATATCGACCCATCGATCTTCTGTGATATGATTTGAAATGAGTCGCCAAAAGCTTCATTAATCACTTAGCCGCAATCAATTTTTAGATATTTTTTTAAAACTTTTTCTTTCTTTACAAAAGGTCGAGAGATCCGAACGGGTTTTTTTTTCTAGCGGGTCGCGAATTTCAAAAAAGAGAGAACTACCGATCTATCACAATCTAAGGATTCTTTATCACAACACGCTCATCACAATATTTTACGGTCTTATGTTTATTCTCGGTAAAACATAATGACTACATCATGACTTTCTGTGTGTACAGCCTGGTGACCTATATACTCAGAGCGGGAATCGATGTAATACAAGCAGTGCTTTTTTTTTGTGCCGGTACGCACCGGTACGGCGTACCGGCACCTTTTTCAATGTGCGGAATAAATTATTACTTTTCTTGTGTTTGAACGTTTATTATTAATTTATTATATTATTAATTTGTTAAGATTGAATCATTTTAAAATTGCGCGCAATAAGAATTAAAATGTAAAATGCGAAACTGCGAACTGGTAGCTAAAAGTTAGGCAATCCATCACTGAGTACCGGCACCTATTTTCTTTTTTTTTTTACAAATAAAAAGCACTGGTTACAAGTAACAATATTTTTCCAACTGAAAAGTTATATATAAAACTGCAGTATGAAGTTAATTTTGTTGTGATGTTATTAATTGTTACTTGGTTACTTTTAATTTGTTACCTTCTGTTAGTTTTACCTGTAGAAGTAAAGAGCCCCGACAGTGGTTCTGTGACCGTCCAGATAGCCATTGTATATAGGGCCTGGTATTCCGCAATTGATTTCTATGGAAACAAAAGTTGTAATATAATTATTTGTGTGTCTCGCCCAAGTCTGTCTACATTTTTGTCCCTCTCTCTTTTGTAATGCATCTTCATGTGCAGGTTATTTCATAGCTCTTTAGGGTGTTAGTTTGTGTAAGGGGATCGAATAGCAGTGTTAAAATATTTTTTTTCCGTGACTAAAATACTTAGGCCTACTTCATGTTTCAATATTGCGTTATTAATACACATTTTTTTATCAGTTGCAAAATGAAGTTAATTAGTTAGTGAATATATTTGTCAAAGTAACCATAGTAACTTTAAAGTTAAATATAATGTTGCCAATATGTTTATTGTTCCAGTGGCGTGGTGGGGGGGGCAAGGGGGCGTCATGACCCGGGCGTTACCCACAAAAGGGCGCCAAATGGTATATTTTACATATAAAATTATATGGTTTTCGAATGAGGGGGGGGGGGGGCGCTACAAAGGTTTTTGTGTCCCGGGCGCAGTTTTAGCTCACTACGCCATTGTATTGTTCAGTAAGATTTCACGTATCACTTCCGCCACATCACACAGCCCCCCTCTCCCCGTATAACGTGGCCCCTCCCCCTCCCCTCAATTCTCCATTAGATGACATGGTGACTCCTGACATTGATGTCATTGATGTGATCGGTATGGCAGATGAGAGCACCTCATGCAAGAGTTATTGTGATTTGTTTAGCACTGGGATGTCACTTTCAGTTTCAATTCACATGCTGTGGGAATTCCCAATGTAAAAAGATGGTCTATATTTAGTATAGGGCCTCCCTTCTGACGTAACTGCATGAAATACATGTACTGACATAAAATAGATAAACTTCTAAACACACGCTACGGTAGGCTGTAATATGTTATAAATATATTGATGTACTCAGATTAATGTACTTGAAGTGATAATTTAATTGTTTGTATGTGTGTGCATTTACACTTGAAATACATTTGATCCCAAGATGAACTGTGTTTCATAACTTCATAAATGAAAATGGGGCATCATTTCATTGTACAGTTAGGCATAATGGTAGATCTCAGCTAAGGCGGGAAAAAACTTCAAATTTTGTACCATAATGTGTTTTGTTGTTGTTTTGTTATTGTTGTTGTTGTTTGTAAGTGTCTAGCTTATATTTTAAATATAAATAATAAAAGCTAATCAAAGGGGCGTAATCATTATTTATTTTTGTAACAGTTATTCAACATGATTACTTCCCTCTCTATTTATCAAAACCCGTACACGTGGAGCAAAAATCTATGGCTGTAACCCGGAAAAAAAATACGGATTTCGTCCGGCGTAACCGTAGCCACTGCTTCCACAAAAATGCTCTAAAATGTCCTTTGTCCGAAACGGAAAAATCTTAAATTGCTTGTTTTATTTAATACGGACTATGAAGTTAAGAATGTTTAAAATATATTATGATGTATGCAATATAATTGTAAACAAGCAATTTAAGTCTTTTCCGTTTCGGACAAAGGACATTTTAGAGCATTTTCGCCGGACGAAATCCGTATTTTTTTTCCGGGTTACAGCCATAAATATTGCTCCACGCGCATGAATTTCGATAAATTTAGAGAGGGAAGTAATTATGTTGAATAACTATTACAAAAATAAATAACGATTACGCCCCTTTGATTAGCTTTTATTATTTATATTTAAAATATAAGCAAAAACGGTATATAAGAAACTCTTATATTTTGGCTCTGAGAGGTCAGATCGCAAAATGAACTGTTGATGTACACTTGGCAGGCCAAGACCTACAAAATGATATATACATCATGCGTCTAGGACTTATGGTTGCTGAGATATAGGGCGCTCCATTGTTAATATAGCTTATATAGTAAAAACGGTACTTTATAAGCCCCCTTTTACGGCCCTCAGAGGTCAGATCGCGAAATGGACTTTTGATGTACACTTGGCAGGCCAAGACCTACAAAATGATATATACATCATGGGTCTAGGACTTATGGTTGTTGAGATCTAGGGTGATGACGGACAGACAGACAATCAGACAGACAGACAGACAGACACAACGGGGACAATAGAGCATTTTTTTCGAAAAAATAATACTAGCATGCATTTTGATAAAAGAGAAATTATAAAAATATAAAACAAATATTTCAAATTACCAACTAACATTAAAAAACAAATTATACCGTATAGGTCTATACATCTTTTAAGAAAAAAAACATTCAGTTGTATCTAGTCTGTTGAAAGAAAATGCTGTTTTGCACGTTGATACAAAAATAAATTGATTAAAATGTATTAAAACGTGTTTCTCGGATATGCTTTGTTTAAATGTTGATCTACTATAACAGTGCTCCCCAACCTGTTAAAGCTCGCGGCACACCTTAACTGTTAAACAAATTCGGCAGCTCACGTGAACTAGGAATGTGAGCTATTGTTTTTACTGCACCTATCATTCATTTAGCCAATGAATTTGTATCTCATTATTTGCATTATCCCCTGGAAGTTAAACTTCCAGAACGTCTCCTTTGTGGAAAAATCGTGTTATTTGTGGGAATCCATTCATTTTGTATGATTCATGTAGGGAAAAAATTATTTGAAATCTGAACAATTTGGAATTCGAACAATGCCATACGGACTAAGTTTGTATTCTGAGGTATAGTGGCACCTGACACCCAAAATTCCGCCATCCCCCTCCGAGAATGTGCCGCCAGGGGTGGACCGCACCCCCTCCCCCCAAACACACCCCGTTGTGGAGCACATACTTTGTAATATTTTTTTATAACTAATAACATTCTGTATTTATTCCTTTAAGATGAGACCAACAAGACAGGTAAAGCTCATCACTGTTCATATTGAAGGATTTGTAAACCTCAGAAGACATTTTGAGCACTTGGTGGATGATGTAAACATTGTGAGTCCACATCATTACAGAAATTATTATTTTTTTTTTTGAGTGCACATTTTTCTTTGAAATTGTAAATTTATTTTTTTTTTAATTTAATTTTTGTGTTACCTCTCTGAAAGGCTGGGATATTTATCTCTTAGATCCAATAAAACACCATAGGAGTGGGCTTTATTTTTAACGTCCTTATTTTATCCCCACCAAAGCCGATAGTATCACCACTGGACTCGCCGGGAGTCAAACCCGTGACCCCCCCCCCACGGTATGCAGATCGTACTGCAGCATGATTATCTGTCTCCCTACCACCCATCTAAATCAGCAGTCAGTTTTCTAATTAGGTAGATAGTGCAACGGCCATGGAGGCACCACGGGAAACAAATTGAGGTGACTGGACACGCCGGATGTTGGACATGTAGCCCACAGCATGTAGGTCGAGATTCCGCGCACATTTACTGCACAATATCAAAGCGCCACCCGACCACCCACGGGTTTTCTTTATTACCACTCAGTTGCATTTTGTAAACAACTTAATCTTAAATTAACAGGAAAATCGACTCGAGAGCTTCCACCTCCGCTGTCTCCGTCGCATCCTTGGCATCAGATGGCAGGACAAAATCACCAACACTGCCGTGCTCAAACAAGCCAGCTCACTGAGCATGCATCTCCTTCTGTGCCAAAGGCGTCTACGCTGGCTGGGTCATGTGCATCGAATGCAAGATGGACGCATACCAAAGGACATCCTATATGGCGAGCTCGCCACCGGGCATCGCCCCGCTGGTCGCCCGCAACTGCGATTCAAGGATGTCTGCAAACGCGACCTCAAACTGACCGACATCAGCCTCGACAATTGGGAACAGCTCGCCGACGACCGGAGTGGGTGGCGTCAGGCTGTTCACAAAGGCATTCTTAATGGTGAACAAGTAAGGAACCGACAGCAGGAGACCAAAAGACAGAGAAGGAAGACCGTAAGACAGAAACAGGCCCTCGGTCCCCCACTCAGCTTCATTTGTGGCCACTGTGGAAGAGTCTGCCAGTCCAGGATCGGTCTGCTGAGTCACTCAAGAACCTGCTATCAAAAAAACGACTAGATGACTAACCAGTGCGCTACCATCATCTTTCGAGATGGACGGTTTGCCTACTACTACTACTACTAATCTTAAATTGATTCAACTAATCTTATTGGCTCCGTTCTACCACTCAGTTGCATTTTGTAAACAACTTAATCTTAAATTGATTCAACTAATCTTATTGGCTCCGTTCTACCACTCATTTGCATTTGTAAACAACTTAATCTTAAATTGATTCAACTAATCTTATTAGCTCCGTTCTACCACTCATTTGCATTTGTAAACAACTTAATCTTAAATTGATTCAACTAATCTTATTGGCTCCGTTCTACCACTCATTTGCATTTGTAAACAACTTAATCTTAAATTGATTCAACTAATCTTATTGGCTCCGTTCTACCCAGCCTAGTTTTAAATTAATTTCTTATAAAATTATATAATGCTAGTTTAAAAGACAAAACAAAAAAAAAAACGTTGTTTATTTTTTAGTATTGGAGAGACAGAAGTTGATTTGTAAATACTTTCAACCGTTTCCTCTATAGCAATATCATGCATGACCTGCAATGTCATTGGAAACTCATATTGTCTTATAGTTTATTCAATGTGTATGATACTAATACATGTTGTTTTAATGTGTTTAAAAATAGATTATATCCAAGGCTGAATCCTGGCTTGAAGGAAATGATGATTGTGGAACTTTCTCACAAATTAATCATATCTTAGATTCAGAAATGTCTTCAATTTTAGAAAAATGTCTTAATATAGCAAGTAAGCACGTGTCTGTCTCACCTAGTAAACATAAAATATATTTGTTAAAAAAAATCATAAAACTAATTTTCATGAAATAAATAGTCTAAGTTTAATTTACGTTGTCAAAAGTTGAATCCTTAAAATTGCTGTAAAGAATTTTGACAAAGGTCAAATTTTGATTATTTTCTAACTGTCTAGCTGAAAAAGAAGAAATTGTTGAATTACAAGATGACCTGGACGTAAAAAGAAAGTCATTGTCAATCGTGTCTGGTTTAACACAGAAACATGTCATTTGTAAGTAGGTCTATCTTTATTTAAAGACTAATACATTTTTAATGTATTCTTTTAATAACAATAAAAAAAATACCAAGTTATCCACAAACTTGCAATAAGATATTACTATGCAGTGGCGCAACCGGGGGGGGGGGGCTTCAGCCAAATCATCAATACATAATTAATGTTATAAAGTTACAAAAAAGACTGTCAAACTGTCTTTTTTCATAATGTGAGCGCCCCCCCCCAGCATTTTTTGCCGGTTGCGCCACTGTTACTATGGAATCTTTTGTTAATAGAAATCAATTTCATAACTCATATCGCATATAAATATTTCAACTCTTCTCTTAATTAAAGACGTTAAATTTAAATCACTTATATGGTTTCGTAATTAAATTAGCTTAGAACTAATTGCTATACACATCATAAAACATTTACAGATGCCAATTAAATAAATCTGCAATCTTTATCTTCAGTCAACATCAAATTACGACGCGCTGAGCTGAAGCCAAAATGTAAATCTAAAAGGTCATACATTTTGCGACGAGATATAATACAAAGTTCCACAAAGAAGAGAGTGTATCAGAATCTCATTACATTATATATACAACAATCATTTATCAAACAATGTACTCAAAGACACAATAATGAGCAGATCAACAAAAAATGAATCAGTTAACAATTATTAGAATGTTAAAAGCATAAATAAATATGTGATTTTTTTACGACTTAGGAAAATAAAATTTGAAGTAATGTTATTCTTATTGAAATAAGTAAAACTATTCCATAATAAAAAGAATTTCATTCTATAAAGATAGATGATGATACATAGATACATATAGGGGACGGATGGTTGTGTGGTAAAGGGCTCGACTGTCGACCTGAAGGTATCTGGTTCGATCTCCGGTAAGGACCAAGGAAAATTTTCAGGTCATAGCTTAAGTCCTCGCTATATCTCCCATGGTGCCTCCATGGCCATGGCTACAGTGGGGATGAAAGAAGGGCACTGCAAAAACCGTCCCATGTGTGGGTTGTAGGATCTAAGAGATTTCATCTCATCCATAGAGGAACTTCACACACACACACACACACATAGATACATAATTGTACACTGATACATGGACGGATGCTTAGAAAAATTGAAAATATGGATAACCAAATACATTACCGGTCTGGATTTTTTGGGGTATAAAGATGAAATCTATCTAAGTCCATTTATACAATTGTCATCGTGGATCATACTCATTTTATCTATGCTTTTACAGGTTAAAAAAACCAATGAAGTATAATAGTTTTTGGGGTCCTTTCCCCACCTGTGTTTACTTTTCTTTCCCGAGTATTGCCGGGCACACTTTCTAGAAAACTATTAAACAGTCGACATATAAAGCATACATAAAAACAATTTAATCTATCTAAGGTTAACAATGTTTTATTCCATTTACAGGTGACAGAGAAGATCAAATTAAAGATTTCAACGACCAAATCATATCACTGAAAAAGACAACGGAAAGGAATCTTGAAAAACTTAGTCACGTCACGGAGAAAATGTCCCGAAAAATAAAATTGTTACAACAAAATGAAAAAGATCAGGATAAATACATTAAAACAATCTCACAGAACCAGTCGTTTGCTGACACCAAAAACGAATCCAAATTTAGAGAAATAATGCAAGAGCTTCATTCAGCAAGTGAATTTATTCAACATCAAACTGAAAGTTTATCTGAACAAATTAAAAATTCGGAAAAAAAGAATAATGAAGAAATTATGAAAAATGCATTAGACGATCTAAAAAGTCAAATAGAAACAATCTCCGCGAACCAGTCATCTGCTGATACCAAAAGCGAATCCAAATTTAGTGACATAGTACAAGAGCTTCATTCAGCAAGTAATTTCATTCAATCTCAGACTGATATTTTATCTGTAAGAGTAAATAAACTTGAAAAAAAGAATAATGAAGACATGACAGAAATAGTGAAAACTGCATCAGCCGATCTAAAAAGTCAAGTAGAAAATGTTTCAGTTAAACTGGAGGAAAATAGTTAAAGTTTTAGCTTAAAAATTGACGACATTGAGAAAAAAGTCAATGTACAGTTAGAGAAAAAAGTCAATGAACTATTACAGATGTCTGATGATTTGAAAAGAATAACTGAATCTCAGTCAATAAAAACAAAGGAAATAGAAGTTTATATAGCTGATGAATTTACGAAAACTATTAACAAAAGTCAGTCAGAACTAGCAAATCTACAAGAATCTATTTTTAATAAACTAGAAGAGCAAGAAGGTATTCACATGTCAAAATTAAATGAATTTACGAGAAAATTGGACACTTTAGAGAAAAGCTTGGCAAATATTCCTTCAACTGTTGCAACTGCACAAAATGAAACGATAAATATTCTCTCGACGAAAGCAAAGGCTGACATCCAGGATTTTGATGTAAAAATAAAAGAAGTGGAGAAAAAAACCGAAGACATATTGACAAAGATTGCTTCACTTAACGAAGAAATGAAATCTGTATCGTCAACTATAGATATGTATGACACTGTTATACATGACAACACTAAGGTCATGCATATTATAAAAAAAAAGGTTGGTCATTTTGTTGTGATGCTAGAAAAGCATGTCTAGTATTACACATGAGAATTATGTACAAATATAAATAGAAATTTTTTTACGCCATTTTTCTTAGTGTTATTTTGGCCTAATTAGAATTAGCTCAATTACTAGCAACTATTTTCTTTAAAGTATTACCTTATATACAATATTCCACACTATGATGATACATGTAGCGTCAGTTACTAAATAAGATAATGATTATTGATGAAATACAAAGGGGAATATTGTAAAGTTCTTAAAAAAGGAAATCCTTGGTTTTAAAATATAACGATAATGTGAGATAAGTCAACAATAGAAAACCTTTTTAAATTTCAAAATGTATGTAACTAAGAGCCAAATATCGACAGTAAAAATATTTCATGCTTGCTTACGATTGAATGCTGATAAAATGACATACAAATGAATTTCTTTGATAATAATCACGCTTTGTTTAATTGCCTTTAAGTTCATATTTACTAGAATTTTTTCGGTTCGAGCAAAAACTTTGCTCAGGCAATCGATTAATTGTTTACTGTAAATAGGAATATATGACACAAATACATAAATGCGTAAAAAACCTGATTAAATGCTAAAATAATACAACGGTGGTAATTCATTGATACCTATGTATGTGTTGATAAATATTTAATATCTATTTATCAAATATATATGGTGCAAGTATCACTAATCCAAAAATGTACCTAGGCAGTACTTAAGTACAGGTATTTGATAAAACAAGTACTAAGTACCCCATCTCTGATACTAATATATATTTTTTAACTTTTCATTCTGATAATTAAATTATTTATCTCATATTTTAAAGGTATTTAGACGACGTCTATCAATAGCCCAGACAAATTCATCCATTTCTACAGGTAATTATAAAAAATGTTAACCTATAGTAATAAATTTCGCAGAATAGTGATTTAATTTATAAAAATGAAAGATAAAATTAAGACATTAGTTTGTATGAAAAACTCTCCAGTGAACATGAAGACATTTTTTGTCAATATGGTATTACGTTTTATTTATAAACTACTCAAACAATTGCACAGCATAGCAGGCATACCTCGCCCATAATTACTATTAAAACTTCCGCTTTAGTCTAATTTTTGTCTTTTTTCAATTTTTTTTTCTATTTTTCACCGAAGTTCAAAATATGTTAAATCCATGACATTGTATAATGTTAGCCTTCAAAATCAATATGGAGTACAGTGTATAATGAGTGATTAATTAAATTCTCCATAGTCTATACTTAAATACAACAACGCCCCGCACTACTGAATTAAGTTAAGTGCACGGATGGTCGTGCGGTAAAGCGCTAGACTGTCGACCTGAAGGTACCTGGTTCGATCTCCTGTGAGGACCAAGGAAACTTTTCAGGTCTTGGCTCAAGTTCCCGATATATCTCCCGTGGTGCCTCCATGGTCATTGCACTATCGGCGATGGTGGGGATGAAAGAAGGGCACCATAAAAACCGTCCCATTAGTGGTTTATAGGATCTAAGAGATTTCATCTCATCCTTTACAGGGACTTCACACACACTGAATGACCTACAAATTATGGTGCGCGCCCAACCTCTCGAATTTAAATTGAGCAGAATGTAGCAATCTTATTTTAATTTTATTATGTTTTTTATTTTTTTAACATAACAAGTGGGGCAAATAACAAAAAAATACTATTATGTGTGAAGAAAGTGTTGCATTGCTAGGCAACAACCCACACATCAAGGAGAGCTCTCACCATTAAATAAAATTGAGGCAAACTTCAAGGTCCGTGGAAACGACCATGTGACTGTTCCAGCCAATAGAAAAAAAATACTTTTTTGTAAACTCATATAATGAATGTAATGAATGTCAAGTAATGAGGCCGTAATTCGTCCTATCATCTCCGGAGTTTTAAAGTTTATGCTAACATCGGTCAATGGTATTTCGGCGCCCGGCTTGTTCAAAACGTGTATAACTTCCTATTAGTAAAAACAGTGTACTGAAGGTATTAATTTGTCATTGTACTAGTACAGTGGTCTGCAAACTTATCAGTCAAAGAGCCAAATATGAACATTACAACAATTTAAAATAAATTGGGAGCCAAATCTACTTGTTTAGTAAACTTTTATTACACTAAATAAGTAGTACACTAAATAAGTTGTATACTAAATAAAACTAAATGCCAGAGCTGCACTTAAGGAGCAAAAGAGCCACATGCGGCTCCGGAGCCGCACTTTGCCGACCACTGTACTAGTATTATAAAATAACTTCGACTAAGTTTTTTTTTTTATATTTTTGTGTAATGACCCCCCCTCCTCCCCATATCACGTGATTACTTTGCATATAGTTTGTTGATCCAGCACTGCATCACACCCCGGTTGACGTTTGTCAGTTTCGTACTTTTCAAATATCTATTTACTAATAATTCAAGAGACTCATCCGTAAACTAAGTTGATCAGTTTATTGTGGTATTTCATAGAATGTAACAGGGGAGGCCATCTCTTGAGTGCATCAACGAGATGCACTCCTATTTTTGTTCATGTTGTTATAATACTTTGAAAAAAGATAATTTGAGTGCAGACAGGGGACACACACACACACACACACATATATATATATATATATATATATATATATATATATATATATATTTAGATAGATAGATTGATAGAGAGAGGGAGAAAGCCAGAGATATTGAATTAGGTGGATAAATGAAGAAATAAAGAGCCAGAGAGAGATATTGAATTATGAGACATACGGGGTGTTGATAGCTCTACATTTTATGTATTTTTCAGGAGATCATGAAACTCAGCTGTCGGAGGGCGGTGAAAACGATCTGGATACATGGAATCTAGGCTGTCAGAAAAACCCAAACCACTATAGTTTTACACCCATTGAAAAATTCACTATTGAGCACCTACCAGAAGGTCATCGTACCAAAGAAGTATACGAGTTCGTGAAAAATGTGGCAGGTCTCACAGTCAGGGTTGATGTAAAAATGATAAGTGAACACAGAGCAGAGTTTTGGCCCGACACTGACTGCCCTTATCCTTTTTACAATTTGAGAAAACAGACAACTTTAAGGACAAGAAGTGGATAAATACACTCATGGCTACAGGGTTGGGTTTCGTCAAAAACATAGAAAGAACTATACATATTGTTGGTGTAAAAAATGTCAACATTCGAGTACACCAAGTCGAAACTGGTGGGAATTTAGTGTCGCTACAGCAGCACAGGTTGTTTGTGATGACATTGAAGCCAGCCACACCTCCTTATTATTATTTTATGACGATGAAGACAGCCCCTCTGTCTGTGCTGATCAAGTTGTTATTAATTTTGTGGACGTAGCGAAGGATGTCTGCAAGTTGATCTGTGTGACATGTGACAAGAGTCTGGCCGATAGACTCAACTCATTGTGGGAACGTTTCAAACACGTTAAGCAGCGAGCCCATGATATTTACAGTGAAAGTCGTGATTTTGATAAGTTAAACTTTATAGTGTCGCATCCTCATGGGTATTTTAAGCATGCCTCTGTTGGTTTCTGGAAGCAAAAATGTATGCTAAAAGATAGATCATTGCAATTTATCTACACAACAGAAACTTGTCAAGGAAGTGCCGGTGCTTTCGTATGTTGTTTGGGTTATGATAAGTATGGTAGGACTCACAGTGGAACATTAGGATCCGGACTTAATATCAGTGGTGCTGGACTTGTTTTATGATTGGAGGATTTGTCCAAATATAATTGGGTAATCTTTGTATACACTGCAATGAAGAAATGTTTTTATGCTTTGCTTTAATCTATTAACCTCATGTAGAATAAAAGATAATAAAAAATATTAACGTTGTTTCCAAGAAATTCTTATTTAAATATAATTCTGTTGTTACCATGTCTTGCTGATTGATGAAGTATTAATAAAACATGCTGTAATTCATTTACCCATAAGCAGTGGCGAATTTAAGCCTAGGCGCACTAGGCGCGCGCATAGGGCCCCAGATAATTTAGGGGCCTCAAAAACCTGGTTTTATAAAAGAAATTAAATATATAAAATCAGGTTGCTGTAACGGTTTTGGGAATTCCACAAATCTATTAATAGTCTTTCAGACTGGTAAACAATGTCGAGCGTGGTTGACTGTGTCTTGCTTGCTGTGACGCATTAATAAAGTTGGCGCTAGTGTTCGAAGTGACAAGTAACGTACGGTACGTACCAGTAGTTGGCGCACCTTACGTCACAGATTTAAATTAATAATTCTAATTAAAATTTTAGTTTTTTTGCAAATTGCAATAACTAATTGTTAATTGCCAGTTTATTACACTATTTTGATAATTTTGTTCTTGCAACCCACTAGGCTTTGTATGGATGAATGATCATTTTTCCTTTTCTGTTGTCGCTGATTGCGACACAATCGTTTCATTAAAACTATGTCTATGAGACAATATCCCTCAGGTGCAAAAAAGCGTGATATCCAAAAGAAAAGAAAAGCAGAAGATGCGAAAAACGAAGGCGCCTTGTTGACATTTTTAGCGAAACGACCGGTAATCCCACCATCAGAAACTACTCAAACAGACATAACAGCTAATGATCCAAGTCCAGTCGTCTCGGCAACAGCCAGTATGGATTCTGAGCCCGAGCCAACAGACTTGCCAGAACCTGAACAGCCGGCTGAAGGTCCTATACCAGAGGTCGTAAGTAGTGAAACTGTTGATGATAACAACTGTGGTGAAATTTTGACACATATTGCTATGTGGCCAGCGAATTTGACAGAAACCATGCGTAATTATGTTTTGGATTTCAAACCAAAAAATGTTGGCGACCTTTCACGCGCTGGCATGTTGATGACAGATCGTGGCAGAAAATATTTTCGTCATTTGTCTGAACATAACTTTTACTTAACCAAGGCGAATGGCCAAAAAGAAAGACGTGAATGGTTAGTGTTCAGTGAAACTAGTGGAAGCGTGTATTGTTATGAATGCAAACTGTTTTCAAATAAAGCTAGTCAATTTTCAACAAACGGGTGTTCTGATTGGAAAAATATTGCCGCCAAAATTTCTGAACATGAGAATTCGTATGGCCACGTTCAAGCAATGTGCACTTTCGCTAAATGTTTGAACGCAAAAGGGAGTATTGACGAACAGATGGCCAAACAGTTAGATGATGAAAGGCATTACTGGAGAGAAGTTCTACGAAGGATTGTAGCAACTGTACAGTTTCTTTCCTCTGAAGGCTTGGCCTTTCGTGGTCATGCCAACAATGACGGTAATTTTACCAGTTGCTTGAATTACTTGTCAAATCATATTGCACGGTACGGTAACAAGGGAAGTGGTTCTGTCAGTTATTTGTTACATGCTACTTGTGACGAATTTATTAAAATAATGCGCAATGCTGTCAGAGATCAGTTTATATCAAAAGTAAAGAAATTGATATATTTCTCTTTGATTGTTGATTCAACACCTGATGTTTGCCACGTGGACCAGCTAACTGTGATACTCAGATATGTTCTCATTGATGGTGAAATTAAAGAACGATTTTTAAACTTTTGTTGACATCTATGCTCATAACGCTCAAAATCTGGAGCAAGTGATACTAGACGTTTTGAAGAACTGGAGATTAGATATCACAAAATGCTGCAGAATCGTCGCTTTCAGCAGTATCATACTTTGACTTTATTCAACATGTTTATGTTTGGTTCTCAGCATCCACACACAGGTGGAACATCCTTAAAAGTCGTCTGGTCAAAAATGGATGCACCATAAAGAAAGTTTCGGACACAAGATGGTCAGCTAGAGCGGATGCAATGTTTGCATTGCATCAGAACTGCATTGGTATTCATTGCTCTTCTTCAAGCAGCCGAAGATCGTGATCAGAAAGCAGCTGTAAGAAATGAGGCTAACGCTCTTGCTGATAAAATGGATCTTTTTGAAACTGTATTGATGACTGTTCTTTGGGATACAATTTTACAGCGGGTGAATGCAACCAGCAAATCCCTGAAAAATTCAAATTTATATCTTGATGCTGGTGTAAATCTTCTAGAATCACTGAAGCTACTTGTTAACAACGAAGTCCGAAACGATTTCACTCGTATTGAAGAGCGAGCAGCATTGCTTATGAACGAGGATCTCAAAGACTGTAAATATCAAGATGAAGTGAGCCGCAAGAAGAAGCGAAAACCGTTTTCTGATGAAAGCAATGAACCGGAAGTTATTTTAACTGGTCGTGATAATTTTATTGTTAACACAGTAAACGTCATTTGTGATAAATTGATCACGGAACTTGATCACAGAATCGAAGCATACAAAGGTATACATGATTTGTTTAGTCTATTTTTCAAGGACAAGGTAGATGACTTAAATACAAAGATCTCGGCCTTGATCGAAGAATACAAAGACAATGTTAATTCTGATACCACTGCCGATGAAATCAAACAGTTTTTGCATTTCGCTAAAGAAGAAGGCGCTAAATCTGCGGTAGAGATGTACCAGCTTATAGCAGTGGGTGGACTACAATGTACATTTCTCAATGTGGAAACCCTTCTAAGAATCTTTCTCACCATTCCTATATCAAACGCAACTGGAGAACGGTCATTTTCTGTGTTGAAAAGGATCAAGAATTACTTGCGGAATTGCATCAGCCAATGTAGGCTGGGAGATTTGTCTATTTTATGCATTGAATCAAAGGAGACATTAGAATACGATTTCAATACGCACATTGACACGTTCGCGAAATTGAAGAGCAGGAAAAAAGTTATATAACTCTAATAAACGGACAATTGTAAGTTCTAGCTAGTATGCATAACTAGGTAGTATGCATATTAAATAATACATGAGTGTTCTGACTATTGTTGTATTGTGATCATTTTTAAATGCCTTATAGGCGAGGGGGCCCCAAATTGGTCATGCGCCTAGGGCCACAGTTTTGGTAAATACGCCTCTGCCCATAAGCATAAATAAGTACAATAGTGTTAATAATAAATTTGACAGAGATTACATTGCAATTAAATGAACTATTGAGCATATTTTTCAAGTCAATGTATTAATGAGGTGACACCCCCCCCCCCTCTCTCTCTCTCTCCCTAAATCTGATGTTATACAAAACTAACGGGACGGCTTTTTTCTCCGCCATAGCTAAGAGCCACAGTTCTCAACCGGGAGTAAGCTTACCCCCAAGGGGTACAGGGTAAGGCTATGCAGGAGATACGCAACGGCATGTGATTTTCGTTTTAAAACAACCAAGATGTTGAAGAAGGTCCCTAGTTCGCTCTAAACTTTGATGGGGTACCCGCGGACATAATTTTGCCACCCTTTGGAGTAAAGTCGCGGAAAATATTGAGAACCTCCGGCCTAGAGTGCAATGGTAATTACCTGTAGGAACATTTTACCAAAAAAATCCGTGCGTCTTATAGAAGGGATCGAACAAGGGACCCTCAGGTCGACAGTCCCGCGCTCTACAACTAACGACTGTCCGTCCCCACTACTAAACATTACCGGTTCTATTTTGCGCATCACGTTTAAAAGCCGTAAGACAATAGCTGAACAACCGGCTCCAGTAAAACAAATACAATAAAGGTTTCATATACAAAAAGCAGTAGTGCAGTGGTGGCGGACTTTTTTTTTGGGGGGGGGGGGCGCATGCCCAGAATGTAACTAAAAGAAAATCCACTTTATTTATAGCCAAGTGCCAACACTCCAATTAAAATTAAAGGAAGTGGATATTTTTAGTATTTTAATCGCGTGCCGACTGATGAGGCTCTGCGTGTCTGCACTAGAAAATAAAAAAAAATTGAACTCATTGTATCACAGAGATATTTATATAAATTATCATTATTAAAGATATATAAGCGTAGGCGCTCATCTAAATATAGATATATTTTTTTTTCCTGGCCAATTTTTAAAGTCACTCTATATAAGAGAAATAATAATGACCTGATTTTCAACTAATGTAAAGATACCATTTTTTTTTACAGTGACTAAAGACGTTGTAGCTATTATAGTCCTTGTTTGTTAATTAACGTCTGTCAAACCTTTAGCTCCCATTTATGGCTAAAAAAAACTAAAAAATAAAAATTTGTCAAACATATCTTTTATGAGAGGTGCCTGAACATTTTTATAAATGGCGTCTTAGGATTTGTGATAAGTGCATATCATCTAATACATAATCGGCTAGCCTGGCGTACGTACGTGTGCATAACTTCCGCGGCTGAAGATAGACTGGGGAATTTGTAAAGATGGTCAAAGGGATACAACTCAATTATAAGGAGTCATTCGCCAGTCCGGGTACCGGGCCTTTGATCTGGTATGTCATATGTTGTAGCGTGCGTGTGTTGAATATTTGTATCTATATATTACAGTTTATGTATCACAAGTTGGTGTTATCATACTGACCTACACAGTTGGCCTCCTGCCCACTCCAGGTCCGGTCCGCCTGACATGTTCTCTCCAATGAGCCCACCACTTTATACCCGTTGTTACATATAAACCTGGTGAGTGTGTTGAATGACGTGGAGGATCCAACCATTGTCCCGAAGAGTGGGGGTGTCAGTTCTGGACAGTGCACGGCTGGACATGGAAGATAAACATGTGTACGGTACATTATATGTGTACATGGACATACATATTACATACACTACTACACATGGAAGATAAACATATGTATGGTAAAGTATACTGTGATCATGGACATACATATTACATACACTACTACACATGGAAGATAAACATATGTATGGTACATTATACTGTGTTCATGGACTTACATATTACACTACTACACATAACCAGATGTATGGTACATTATACTGTGTTCATGGACATACATATTACATACACTACTACACATGGAAGATAAACATATGTATGGTACATTACAATGCATGGTACAATAATGGTACTTTATGCTGTTTACATGAACACATATATAACACGGCTGGACATGGAAGATTGATGCAGTGAACATTACACTTTACATTCACACATGAATGTACATATTACTTCATAAAAAATATATATATGTTATAGGCAAAGTGTGAAATGCCGGCATTCTATAGAATGCCTAGGCATTGTATAGAATGCCTGGTGATTTTAGGCAAAGTATAAAATTTTTAAATTGTGCATAATTTTCCTAGGCATTCTATACAATGCCTAGGCATTGTATAAAATGACTAGTGTCGTTTAGGCAAAATATCAGAAAAGAACAACAAAAGCCTTTATTGATAAAAACGTATTTTAATATGGAATGAATGCAAAATAAAGCATATGATGTTCATACCGTAAAAAACAACGACAGCAGTTTGAAGTATTTGCTTCAGCAGGTAAGACTGGATTCACACTTAGAATTGTACTGTACTTAATTTTCTTCTTTCTGACAAAACACTTCATATTTTGGTATTTTGATCTGTCATGTTCATATTTCACGAATTAGTGAAGAATTGATAAATAATGAAAAGATGTTGTTTCTGGTGAAAACAAGCAGAACACAGCTGGAATGAGCTACTTGTTGCAGCAGGGAAGACTAGAAAGGCATTTTGAATTGCATTTAATTTTCTTTTTCACACAAAGACACCTCGTAGTTTGGCATTTCGTCTTGCATTTACATCTGACGAATCCTTGGCCGCTTCCTGTAGACTGAGAAGTAGCAGCAGATCGGAGAGCTATTTCAAGGTCAGGAACGTCTTCCGCTTTTATTAAATCTTTTGGACATACGGTGAATTCTGATCTGGCATATAGCTGCTTCAAGAATCCATGTGCAGTTCCAAGGCGGTAAAAGCCATCTTCTGTCATGCTCATAACAACTGCCAACAGATTTCGTGAGTCTCCCCGCCCTTTGTCAACATCGGGAATCGCCACCTTAATTTCCCTAATTACGTCACAGTCTCCTTCATAATAGTTCTCACCAAAGGAGCGCCCCCTGGTCGTCATGGTACCTAAACTGTCCGTCGTCGCCTCCTGGTCTACTTCAAGAAACGTCACTCCTTTGCTGTTTACTACTCTATTGTTTTCTGACCACCTTGTCCTAAGTCGTCTGTCACCTTGTCAACCATTATTTGCATTACTCCTACTTCTGATATATCTTCTTATCTTACAACGTCGAAGGGGATTGTCTGTCTCTAAATCTACTCTAGTTCCTAACAAGGCCAGTTACATACTTTGCCGAACGGGTACTCGGCATTCTATAGAATGCCTAGGCAATGTATGAAATAGCAATTCATTTCATACTTTGCCTGAAAAATTTAGGCATTCTATACATTGCCTAGGCATTCTATAGAATGCCGGATTTTACACTTTGCCTATAACATATATTTGGTTTACATTTTTGATAATTTATTATTCACACCGACATATGATTTGAATCAATATGACTCTATTACTTTAGATATTTCATTTACGTGCACCATATTTCCATTACTCATCTTCTATTGCCGACTATATATATATATATATATATATATATGCTTCGATACTTATTTGATTTAATCCTATTGGTTAAGTGTAAATACAAATACACATTCAATTAGTCAAAGCCCGGTCACAATCCACATCATGGGGTCAACTCTACAACTTGAGAATATTTTTTTCAGAAAGCCAACATAAAAAAAATATTCATAGCTGAATGAAAGTCTAACCTTAAACATTATATTTGTAAAACTCACGTCTTGTAAGGTGTATAGCTCTTCGTACTCACGTCTTGTAAGGTGCATAGCTCTTTGTACTCACGTCATGTAAGTTGTATTGCTCATTGTACTCACGTCATGTAAGTTGTATTGCTCTTTGTACTCACATCATGTAAGTTGTATTGCTTTGCTACTCACAACAGCTAATTGTACACACGCCAAGTAAGATGTGTGACTCATTGTACCCACTTCATGTTAGGGGTATATATCTCATTGTATAGCTCTTCTACTTACAACTGTTTATTGTACTCACGCATACATTCTGGCAGGCTTCCAGACCACTCTCCGTTGGCCTGACACTCCCTGTACGGCCGGCCGGTCATCTCGAACCCTTCATTGCAGTGGTAGGTCACTCTGGTCGGGTAGGTGAAGCGATAGCCCGGGTCACGGTAACCGTTGATGATCTCACCAGGAGCCCCACAGTCTCTGGCTGTTTAACAGTTTTAGAAAATAAAATGTTATAATTCTATCTGTCAGTCTGTCTATATGTTATAATTCTATCTGTCAGTCTGTCTATATGTTATAATTCTATCTGTCAGTCTGTCTATATATGTTATAATTCTATCTGTCAGTCTGTCTATATGTTATAATTCTATCTGTCAGTCTGTCTATATGTTATAATTCTATCTGTCAGTCTGTCTATATGTTATAATTCTATCTGTCAGTCTGTCTATATGTTATAATTCTATCTGTCAGTATGTATATATGTTATAATTCTATCTGTCAGTCTGTCTATATGTTATAATTCTATCTGTCAGTCTGTCTATATGTTATAATTCTATCTGTCAGTCTGTATATATGTTATAATTCTATCTATCAGTCTGTCTATATGTTATAATTCTATCTGTCAGTCTGTCTATATGTTATAATTCTATCTGTCAGTCTGTATATATGTTATAATTCTATCTGTCAGTCTGTCTATATGTTATAATTCTATCTGTCAGTCTGTATATATGTTATAATTCTATCTGTCAGTCTGTATATATTTTATAATTCTATCTGTCAGTCTGTATATATGTTATAATTCTATCTGTCAGTCTGTATATATGTTATAATTCTATCTGTCAGTCTGTATATATGTTATAATTCTATCTGTCAGTCTGTATATATGTTATAATTCTATCTGTCAGTCTGTATATATGTTAAAATATCTATCTGTCAGTCTGTCTATATGTAAGAATATCTATCTGTCAGTATGTCTATAAGTTAGAATATCTGTCAGTCTGTCTATATGATAGAAAATCTGTCTGTCAGTCTGTCTATATGTTTATATATTTAAGTGTCTGACTAAAACTTTGGGTAGAGAGACATTGGCGTAACTATGAAGATGGTGGTTTTTGGGCCCAGGCTTATAGAAAATTAGGGGGCCCTAAATGATGTTGTAGTTTATGTCCTGCCCTCCAGTTTTAATAGAATTTAATATTGGAATGGGGTCTATAGTCACTGGAGGCCCTAGGTTTTAACTATTTCGCCTATCCATAAGAACGCCTTAAGTAGTGGGGGGTGGGGGCAGTAAGACTCGGACACCAAGTTTTTTTTACAGCCAAGGGCGGCAACTAGCGTCTTTATATCATATTAGAATAATGGAGAGTGTTTTAGGAATCCACACCTTGCGCCTATTACTGGCTAGAAGTCAAAACTAGATCATTTGACAACTTAATTTTTCACATCTTATTATTATTTTTTTCAATTCAGTCTGGATTGTAATATGTAGGCAGGTGGTATAAAATGTAGGTAGGTGGTGTACTTCCTTGTGCAATATGTAGGTAGGTTGTGTACTCCCTTGTTTCTGTTCCAGTTCACTGCCACTAGATATAGGCAGATTTTACGTGGTAGTTTGGAGGGGAGGGGTAGAATAGCAGTACGCGGGGCCCTATGTGATAATCAGTCCGAGAATCAGGTTTTGTTACAGCTAGACGACAGAATATTCGCTTATTGCATGCCCCTTACAGCGCATGGCCAGCTGTCGCTACCCCAAAAAGCTACCTGTGGGACAGTGGCTATTGAAAAACTGCCAGTCAGCAGTTAGCGATTAGTTTTTTTAAATTAATTAAACATCTAATAAAATAATAGCGATTTGGGTTCTGCGTTTAATCGAAAGTAAAGAATTAATACAATAATAATCCAGTTTAAAATACAATCATGAAAAAATCGGATCTGCCCGAAACCAAAAATAACCTAACCCTACCGAGCAAGCCTAAGGAGATATAACTCTATGCAAAGGTTTTGCAGGGTACAGCTAGTATATCATAATGTGAAACCAAATCACCTTTACAAGTCATTGTGGGTCCGATCCACTGACCCTCAGCTCCACTACAAATGGCTCTCTCGCTGCCCTCCCTGTAGTACCCAAACTGGCAGGTGTACATGAGGTGTGTCCCAGTCAAAAATCTGAACTGGTCCTTGGGGGCGTCGTGCTCAGCGTGCTCCACATGTGGCGGTGGACCACAAACCACTGAAACATTACCACACGATTTATTACAGAGGAAACAAACTATTGAAATCATCTCATATGAGTGTGTCATATCATCATATGGCATATCATATCACATGGCATATCATATCACATGGCATATCATATCACATGGCATATCATATAACATGTCACATCATATCACATGGCATATCAGATCACATGGCACATCATATCACATGGCATATTATATCATATGGCACATCATATCAATGGCATATCATATCACATGGCATATTATATCACATGGCCTATCATATCACATGGCATATTATATCACATGGCCTATCATATCACATGGCATATAATATCACATGGCATATCATATCACATGGCATATCATATTAAATGGCCTATCATATCACATGGCATGTCATATCACATAGCACATCATATCACATGGCATACCATATCACATGGCATATTATATCACATGGCACATCATATCACATGGCATATCATATCACATGGCATATAGTATCAAATGGCATATCATATCACATGGCATATCATAGCACATGAGCTGTTAATTATGAAATCATATCACATGACCTATTTCATAATGTAGACTAACATATCACGTGATTCAATTAATTTTAAGTAGACTTGTAACATGACTTATAATATTATATTTTATGACTTATTTATTTATAGATACAGTTATAATTAAAACAAAAACTGTGCTAAGAACAAAAATTACACATGAATCACTAGAGCACATTTTAATGACACACTATCATTTAAGAACGCCTCATTGTACTAAAGGTACAAACCGGACATTGAACTGTTTACTGTTCATAATACACCACAAAACAGCAAGACATAGATAGTCTGTTAGGTCCAAGACATAGATAATCTGTCAAGTCCTAGACATAGATAGTCTGTTAAGTCCTAGACATAGATAGTCTGTTAAGTCCAAGACATAGATAATCTGTCAAGTCCTAGACATAGATAGTCGGTTAAGTCCAAGACATAGATAGTCGGTTAAGTCCAAGACATAGATAGTCGGTTAAGTCCAAGACATGGATAGTCGTTTAAGTCCTTATATGGATGTGATGTTTAACTTAGATAAACCACTATGGGACTGTTTTTGTAGTGTCCTTCTTTCATCCCCACTATAACCAATAGTGCAACGGCCATGGATGGGGGTATCACGATAGACATGGAGAGAACTTTAGCCATGAACTGAAAAATGTTCTTTGTTCTCTCTGGAGATCAAACCTGGTACCCTCTGGTCGACAGTCGAGAACTATACCGCACGACCCTTCGCCCCCTCGGACAGACGAGGTCGCAGACACCAGACTCATGCACAAACACATGCATTCATAAAAGTGTCCCGCGGCACTATCTTCCCGCGCAACGCCGGGTATACTACTAGTTATACATAAAGAGATTAAAACTCACACATGCATGTCATTACGTTCTCACCTTGTTCACAGCTCGGTGACCTGCCATCCCATGACCCGTCCTTCAGACAGGTTCTCTCTGCATTACCAACCAGGAAGTGACCTTTGTTACAGTGGTACCTCGCCCTGCTCCCCACACTGCTGGCGCCCAGCAGCTCCACGTAGCCGTTGTCTATGTCTGGCGGAGTGCTGCACCCAGAGGCTAGATATTGACCCGTACAGAAATGGGATGAAAACATCAGCTGACCGCTGTGACCAATGGTCAGATGGGGCAACGACATATTTAACTATACACGCATATTTACATAACATTGACTGCTTATTAGAGAAACATTAGCATATGTCAATCAAGACAGATTGACTACTTACTGGTGCACGTGATGTTGGGCCCCACCCAGATACCCGCCCCCACACACCACGCCCGCTCCACGCTGTCCTTCAGCTGAGTGAATCCATCGTGGCAGGTGTACTGGATGTTGGTGCCCAGCCTGAACCTGGTCTGACCTGGTGGCCCGTTGTGGTATGCGTGGTGGACCTGCGGCGGAGTCCTACATTCCAGGTTGCCATCTGGGAATGAAACGGGGGGGTGGGGAATTCAACTTAATTTCGATCACTCTCAAATAGGATACTAAATATTAAAATTGATATAGCGGGTGGTAAGTCATAACCCAACGGTGGCCCAGTGCAGCCTTGGAGCCACTTGAGGCTCTTTGTTTAGTGAGGCTCCCACAGAATCCGTTCTTTAATTACTTTTATTCTCAAGTTTTTTTAAACTAGGGTAGACAACTCTGGGATTTTCCTTCAAAATCTTGTTTTATTAGGGTTATCTACGATTCTTGCGTTTTATTAGGAAATTATATAAAAACATTGGGTTTACTAATTTTACAGTTTTTTTTAAAATTTGAATTGTAATCTACATTGATTCAATCTGTTCTTGAATCATCACGATATTTGCAAATTGTTTTCTGTCGCAAATACTCTTGATTGAAAGATATAGCATATAATAAACTATCGTTGAAATATATATCGTGTCTAATTTAAAGAAATGCAACATTTTATAATCAATTTAATTAACGGTACATTTTTATACACACTTGAAACAAAGTTGCACAACGATTTACCTGAAGTTAAAGCCTTGAGTTCACATCTTGGTTCCTCCCCCATCCATGTCTCATCCCCTTGACACACCCTGGCAGGTAAACCCACAATAGTGTAACCATCATTGCAGGTGTAGGTAGCGATGGCTTCAAACCTATACGTTAATGAACAACCAATGGATTACGTCAGTGTAGAATTGAAAATTACTATATATATATATATATATATAAGCAATTTGGGCTCTGCGTTAAATCGAAAGTAAAGAATTAATACAACAGTATTCCAGTTTAAAATACAATCATGAAAAAATCGGATCTGCCCGAAACTAAAAAATAACCTAGCCTACCGATCAAGCCTAAGGGGATGTAACTCGATACAAAGGTTTTGCAGGGTACAGCTAGTCAATAAATATTATTGAAGAGATCATCTTAGTTAACATAGTTTTTAAAGGCGTTTTTTATAATTGTTCTGACAGTTTTTTCGTCCAACTTTTAAATGACACATTGTTTTCTCATATGCTTCAATTTTCTTTTACATCTGAAGTAGTTTGTAAAAATATTGAAATGGCGCCAATTTGAATGTTACATTATGTTCTGCTTTTTTGTATGATTATTAGTGGTTAGATATATATGGCACAATGTAACTGAAATCAAAACAATAACTGTTAGTCCCAAAATGAAGTGCAACTCACTTATTGTAAGGTTTGATCTCCACACGTCCATTGGGAATGTTGGCGGGAATAGGGTAACACCTCAGATCTGTAAGTAAACATTTATCACGTGATCGACATCTATTTATAGATACTATACATATTAACATTTTATACATATATATAAATTGGGCTTGTTTTATTCAAAATTTTATGTATCTGATAACTTTTGCTATGGCTTGTATATATTTTATTATCTTTAATAAATGATTTCTCCGAATGCTATCAACCAAATATACAAAATATGTGACTTATTATTCCTGGAAACATTTCTTGTTGACTCCCTAGCATTGCCAACGGATTCATGACGTCATGGGAACTCCATTGTGTTGTGGCCCATACAAAATTGAATTAAATATAAATGATCAAGCATCAGATTTGCCCTATAGTCAAGCGCCCCTAGTCTAAAGTCAAATAAAGTCATGACTCCCCTAGTCTAAAGTCAAATAAAGTCATGACGCCCCTAGTCTAAAGCCTAATAGTCATGACGCCCCTAGACTAAAGCCAAATAAAGTCATGACGCCCCTAGACTAAAGCCAAATAAAGTCATGACGCCCCTAGAGTAAAGCCAAATAAAGTCATGACACCCCTAGACTAAAGCCAAATAAACTCATGACGCCCCTAGTCTAAAGTCAAAAATGTCATGACGCCCCTAGACTAAAGCCAAATAAAGTCATGACGCCCTAGACTAAAACCAAATAAAGTCACGACGCCCCTAGACTAAAGCCAAATAAAGTCATGACGCCCATAGACTAAAGCCCAATAGTCATGGCGCCCTAAAACTAAAGCTCACTAGCCGTGGCTCCCCTCCGCCCATTACCGATGAAGCCGTGGCTCCCCTCTACAAATGCCCGATTTATTAGGGTCGGTTGGGGCCCCGGCGCAGAATGAAATACGGACCCCCTTTAAAAAGACAGAGATCAAGAAATTAAAGATATAACTGTTATTTTTTTTATTTTGGGCCCTTTAGAAGTCAAAACTATGGGCAACCGACTTAAAATCCGCCCCTTGTTTGAAACACATCTAATTATCTACCACATAGTTCTGGACTATTATCTCAGAGAGTGAATCAAGTTCTGGACTGTTGTCTCATGGAGTGAATCGAGTTCTGGGCTATTGTCTCAGAGAGTGGTTCAACTCACTTGGATTGACGCAACTCTTCCCGCACTTGCCATCACACACACACTTCTTTCTGCTGTTACAGTCCATGTCTGAGACACATCTCTTGGAACATTTCCTGGAGCCTCGGTCCTCAGACTGACGCTCATGGTCACACACTGTTGAGTCTGACTCTGACAGGACAAGGAAAAAAAACAACAAATTAGGTCATCAATATGTATTTCTACGGTCAGTTTGATTTGACTCAAGTCTGGCAATGATACTGTGATGGTCAATGATACTGTGATGGTCAACGATACTGTGATGGTCAATGATACTGTGATGGTCAACGATACTGTGATGGTCAACGATACTGTGATGGTCAATGATACTGTGATGGTCAATGATACTGTGATGGTCTACGATACTGTGATGGTCAACGATACTGTCATGGTCAACGATACTGTGATGGTCAACGATACTGTGATGGTCAACGATACTGTGATGGTCAACGATACTGTGGTGGTCAATGATACTGTGACGGTCAATGATACTGTGATGGTCAACGATACTGTGATGGTCAACGATACTGTGATGGTCAACGATACTGTGAAGGTCAACGATACTGTGAGGGTCAATGAAACAGTGTGTATGACCTGGTGATGAAGTGAAAGTTTTGTCCACTAAACCCTGAAGAGATCCGGGGCAGATGAAGTGTAGAGCTTAGTAGACAAGGGAAATTAAGGAATGTGTAGATATTACAATGAACTTTACCACCCAACAACTAATGTCAGTCACCAAGTGAAATTTTAGCGGAATTGAGATCCTGGTTTACCAGGAACTGAAAAAAAAATCCCGAGTTTAGATTCGTAATTCTACAAGATTTGTATTCATGGATTTAATTTATTAAAGACATGCATTGTCATGTAGAACATACATCTGTGCCGAATTTGAGCAGGCCACAAAGTGATTTACGAGATTAGCGGACAAACACAGCCAGCCAGTTAAACCCATAGAAAGTGAAACAAATTAAAAGATTATAAAATCGATCACCATTACCAATCGGTCCAGAACCTATCAATAGATAATAATTTATATATCCATTTATTTATCTCTCTGTCAGTCTTTCTTCTTAGATGTCCATTAGATGTGATTTAAAATATGTTATATGTATATATATATATATATATATATATATATATATATATATACGCTATTAGATTTCATGCATACTGATCTATGTATATATACACTATTAGATTTCATACATACTGCTGTATGTATATATACACTATTAGATTTCATGCATACTGCTATATGTATATATACACTATTAGATTTCATACATACTGCTATATGTATATATACACTATTAGATTTCATACATATTATTAGTTTTCATTTATATTATTAGAATTTATATTTACTATTAGATTTTATTGATACAATTATTACATTTCAGTGTACCAATAGATTTCATTATCTTCTGTTTGTTTCAACAAGGTTACATTGACATGTATATAACGTGGTACTAACGTGTAATACTATGGCTGTCATCGTGACCAAAGTATGCGTTCAACTTGTTATGATTATATTGTGTACAACATGAAATGGAGCTAAATTTCTCCAGCACAAATCTTCAACGCAATGCATTCCATTGATTATGCATGACACAGTGATCCCAGACAATTTTCTCCGGAGATGTCTAAGATATTATGTTGTGATGATGGATGAGCCAGTCATAGAAATGAGTTCAACATTTTTGTTTTGTTTTGTTCTGATTTCTCACAACCTCCCTTCTTCCCCCAATTCCACCAGTCCAACACCTTCAGCCACCAGAAATAAAACAATAAATAATTTGAGGCATTGTCAGAATAAAAGAGTGTTCACCCCTTTCCGTACTACATATGAATATTTTAACTTTGTCTTAATCAACAACGAGAAATCTCGCGAGACCAGCATGCCACAATATGACGTCATTTGTCTTCTTTTTTTTTCGTTCGCGGTTTAACGCCATCTTTTCATCATGGCGCCTCATCTTTTATTGACATATTACTAACATTCACACTGTGTCGGCATCTCACGCCGCTCTGTCCACTAGCCCTGAAGTCACTGGGCAGTGGCCCATAAACTAAAAGTTTAGTTGGATTAATCGTTACTTGAGGTAGCAGCTTAAAGTGTTGGCTCTAATGGACTTCGATTAAATATTTAGCTTTTGACCTATTTGTTGTCGGGAGACTTCAAATGAGCAGTCGCCTATAGCTTATCAGAATATCAGAGTTGGCAGTAGCTCATCTGAATACCAAGAGTTGGTAGCCTTTCATAACATACAAGATTCTTATTACTATATTTATTATAAATCTACCGCATCTTTTTATTTAATTGATGTATCCTAACTACAGATTACGGTATCCCTAATACAATATTACTGTATCCCTAATATAATATTACTGTATCCCTACTACAATATTACTGTATCCCTAATACAATATTACTGTATCCCTACTTCAATATTACTGTATCCCTAATACAATTTTACTGTATCCACACTACAATATTACTGTATCACTACTACAATATCACTGCAGACCTGATACGATATTAATGTATCTCTATTAAATACAATATTACTGTAAAACTATTTCTATATTACTGTAAACCTACTACAATATTTCCGTAGACCTACTACGATATAACGGTAGACTTACTACGATATTACGGTAGATCTGCTACATCCGACATTATTACTTCAACTACATGACTGGGCAGACTACATTTTTAGTACTACTGAATACATGTATTGACTAAGTCCACAAACGCAGAACCCACACCGCTATTATTTATATATTTAAGTCAATGATGCTTCGTAGTTATTACTTTACTCCATATCATCTTTAAATAACAGCATTCATTTAATTAAACTTTCTGTATGGGTGAAACCATACATTGTGTATATACAAACTACATTCATTTAATTATTTAAACTTCCTATATGGGTGAAACCATACACTATGTAAGCACAATATGTATATGTTAAATGGGTCAAACTATGAGATACAAAACAAAGCTAATTGGACGGTGTTAGTAGTTCAGCTTTGTTCACCCCCCCCCCCCCTAATTCAGACGAGTTCGTCAGTGGATGCCGTCCCGTTCTGCCTTATTGGCTACAACAGATAAACAACTCATCCACACAGACACACATCATTTAAGTCCTAAAATAGAAGTCGAACACGAATATCCAACATGAGCCATATGCATGGGCCACGCCATGTTGTTTTTGGAGAAGATTAAGTACACTGGCATACATAATTAATCTGCACAATATTTTAAAATATTTAAAATTGGGCTTGAAGATACAACTGAACCAAAAATTTTTTTCACAGCTATTAATATTTTTTTCATAGAATAGTACATGTACTTTTTTTTATGAACATAAGTTACGTAAGACGATACTTTTGGTTATTATGTTTATGCCAGCTTATCATGAGCTGAATCTAGTAAATAATTTCATGTAAAAAAAAATTAGATTAAGATTGTTTGTTAATATTTGTGTTCTAGCGCCATGACAGCTTCTTACAGCATACACTGAGCCATCTTGTCCAAAATAACATTATTTTTTTTTTAGGCTGTCATTAATCCAGGTCTGTATATCTATAATTTGGATAATGAGTTATCACAGAAAACATTGTTAGTTGACTGCAATTGCTCATATTTGAACCCGGACTAACAGCCAATACACCACCGAGTTACCTTTTATATTGTTGACATTATTTACGTAAGTTTGCTGTTACTGTGGAAGTATGATTTATCTTGCAATTTGAATTATGTTTTGAAGTAGATTCCTTTTCACTGTAAAAAAAAAAACTCAGTAAAACTCAGTGAAAGGGCACCGGGTTGGCTATAACCAGACACATACGTCGTAACATCTTAAGTTGACGCTTTGTAAACGAACTGAAGTCGTGAGTTCGAATATAAATGAGACAATTTGCACGAAATTTTCTCTGTCGTGGCTGCAAAATGGCTCAAGGATGCCTGTGTGCTGGTTATGTGGTGGCAGTGTGCTGGCCATTTGTTGGCTGTGTGCTGGCTATGTGATGGCCGTATGTTGGCTATGTGCTGGCTATTCGTTGGCTGTGTGCTAGCCATGTGCTGGCCATTTTGGTGGCTAAGTCTGAAGAAAATGTAACACAGCACGCATCACTTTTTTTAATCTGGAACTTTTTTTTTTTTTAAAACTTTTACAAGAATTCCACCTTCCTCTCTCTCCCCTGTTCCACCCTCACTTCCCCTCAATCCTCGCTCGTTTTTTTTTTCTTTATTTTATTTTAGTTCAGCCAACACCCTGCTGAAACTCTGCCACCTCTCTCCCCCCCCCCTCCTGCCAGTGTCCTTGAGAAACTCATCCATTTGTTGATCGCCGCTGACTTAATAGGAAACAAATCAAGCACCAGATATATGGCCACTGATGGGCACCGGTGTCCGGAGCTGATGCGGACACTTATGTGTGATGTAGAGAATGGGGGGGGTGGGGTGGGTGGGGGAGAATTATGGAGGGGAGGGAGCTGTGGATGATTGAAAGAAACATAAGGAGAGAGAGAGAGAGAGAGAGACAGAGAGAGAGAGAGAGAGAGAGAGTGTTCATTTTTATTAAAATTAAAATAACAACTTAGAAACGTCTCCACGATAGTCCCTGTGTTCAATAATGAATGACAATTAGTGTCACTCGGGTGTTGGCTGGATGTCTGTTGGGTGTTAGCTGGGTGTCATTTTGTGTCAACTGTGCCGTGTCTCTTGTGCGTCAGTGAATGTGTGTGTGAGGGGGGGGGGGGTCAGGAAGGGGGGTGAAGATGGAGGGGAAATTAGTGGAACCTCAGTGAGACGTCAGGGTATTAGTACTCACAAGGTATTAGTAAAAACAAAGTCTTTGAGTGTGTGTGTATGTGTCTGTTTGTATGTCAGAGTGCGTGGATTTGTGAGTGTGTTTGAATATTGTTTCACTTTTGTGTGTGACTTTCATTTTAAATAGGTCAATGACCGATAAGTCATCGGTGATACATATAAATCATCTCCATATCAATTCATCCATTGGCTACTGTTCTTTTCTTTTGTAATGTTGCAACAATACATTTCATTTTAAATGTGCCTTCTAGTCACACTACAGACAGAAGTGAAAGTATCTAGTTTCAAGTAACACAACAGACAGAAGTGGCATACTCTAAACGATTTACCATTTTTGGAAAAAATATTTTGACAGGAATTAGATTGTGAATCAAATAGATTTGTTAAAACGCATAGAAATGATTATAAATAAAACTAAAACTTCCTACAAAAAATTATCTCATTAATAGAAAAACTAACTTGTTGATATAGCAACGACGAGTATGCAGTGCCGCCTAGCGAGGGACGGGGAGGGGGGGGAAATGCCCAGGGGCTCGGCGAGTTTTAGAGGCCCGGACTGAGCAGGCTGATCAACTTTTGAAAATATTATTATCAGCACGGGGGCCCGTGACAGCCCTGCCCAGGGGCCCGAAATTTTACTGTCGAGTATGGTATGTTTTAATAGTCTAAAGAGAACGTAGAAATCAATACTAACAGTCCAGAATATTTTAGATAAATCAAATTATTAGCTTACAACAGAAACCAATGCTTCATATGAAACAAACATGGCTGGATAGTTCCACGGGTAGAGGCTAAATGGAATTCCTGATCTAATCAATGAAATAGAACTTCTTTCGTATTAAAGTATATATACATCTATGCCATCAATCGTCTATAACAGATTCAATCTAAATGTGTCTATTCACTATAAAATAGTTTGAATTGTATTATTCCCCTAAGGACAACATTTGTGGTGCTATGTTTACTTCTATATATGTATAGTAGTGCACTATAATAAACAAGCAATTAAGCCTGTTCCATTCTGGAAACAGGACGTGTTAGCGCATTTTCGTGTTATGTATCAGTACGTTTGTTAGCTTTCAGTAAATATTTGTAAATTTTGGAAATGTTTATAAATTCAATTGTGTAATGCATATATCTGTAAAAAAATATTATAAAGACGTTTCTTTATATTTGAAAAAAAAATTATTTTCTCTTAAATCTAACTACAAGTGGTTTGTGGTTACTGAAATAGGACTCATAATTGAAAACATTCGAAATTGTAGTCATTTAATCGTCCGAAAACTCCGTCAATTGTTGCATAGCTCTGATACTTTCAATTAAACTCAGAACACAAGCTTACTATTTCATTTGATGAGTTTCTTAATAAATCTTGGTGAAACTACGTGCTGCAGTATTTCGCACCAAATGAATGGGTTATTGAACGTACAAGGTGTATATATAATATATAAGCCCTTTAGGAGCCCTGAAGCCCAGCCCTCAGAGATCCTATCGCGAAATGGACTTTTGATGTACACATGGCAGGCCAAGACCTACAAAATGATATATACATCATGGGTCTAGGACTTATGGTTGTTGAGATCTAGGCTGATGACGGACGGACGGACAGACAGACAGACAAAACGGGGACAATAGAGCTTTTTTTTTCGAAAATGCTCTAAAAATTATATGTACTCCTTTTGCTTTGTTGCCCGGGTGCACTGTGTTCTGTTTTTGCTATCCCTTTGGAGTTTGTACACATATTAAAACAATTGTGTAATGCATATATCTGAAAAAAGATATTAAAAAGACGTTTCTTTATATTTGAAAAAAAAATTATTTTCTCTTAAATCTAACTACAAGTGGTTTGTGGTCACTGAAATAGGACTCATATTTGAAACACTCTAAATTGTAGTCATTTAATCGTCCGAAAACTCCGTCAATTGTTGTTTGATAAATTGTTGTTGCCAATCTCGGTGAAAGTAGTTCAATCGTGTCCGTCTAACACCTTAAATTAATAATAAATGAAAACATGTTTAATATAATTTCACTATATTAATATATTGATTCAATTGACTTTACAATTAGGCTATTACATTCAAATTTTTATATTTATTCAACTCACACATAAAACACTGTTTTACAATGGTCTATTTCTTTCCTCGTCAACCGTCTGTGTATCCTCTTTTTTCACTTCCGTCCAGTTCTTTTTTCACTTCCGTTCAATAACCATTTCATTTGATGCGCGTGTTGTGTATTGTTGTAACCCTCTCAATTCTAGCACATGTAGCCCTCATATTCTAACACACGGCGCTGCACCATTCGTCACCTGGACAGGTGTGTAAATAAGAGATGTGGGTGGGGGTGAAACAACAGTCGTTCCCCTCCCCCTTCTCATTTGGCGCTAGGCGCCAGCATCAGGACGGTGCATCGAGACCAGTCACGTGACCTATATGTGACTGAAATGGGACTCATAATTGAAACATTCTAAATTGTAGTCATTTAATCGTCCGAAAACTCCGTCAATTGTTGTTTTATATAAAGTAAGTCATGTTGAATAACTGTTACAAAAATAAATAATGATTACGCCCCTTTGATTAGCTCTTATTATTTATATTTAAAATATAAGCAAAACGGTACATAAAAAACTCTTATATTTTGGCACTGAGAGGTCAAATCGCAAAATGGACTTTTGATGTACACTTGGCAGGCCAAGACCTACACAATGATATATACATCATGCGTCTAGGACTTATGGTTGCTGAGATATAGGGCGGTCCATTATTAATATAGCTTATATAGTAAAAAACGGTACTTTATAAGGCCCCTTTTACGGCCCTGAGAGGTCAGATCGCGGAATGGAAAAAAGTCATTTCTTGGCAGGCCAAGACCTACAAAATGATATATACATCATGGGTCTAGGACTTATGATTGTTGAGATCTAGGGTGATGACGGACAGGGTGATGACGGACGGACAGACAGACAAAACGGGGACAATAGAGCATTTTTTTTTCGAAAATGCTCTAAAAAGTAAAATTCCCTTAAGTGTTCACCGGGTCATGTGAAGTGTAGAATTCATCTGTTACAGTAGTCACAGCATACTGAAGGATTGTGTGGCTAGAACAGCTCCAGCCACCTTTACCCCCCCCCCTCCCCCCTTAACTTAAGGCCAGGTATCTATTTTAATCTGGGTGGACTTGACGGAGTGTCACCGGAACCTGAAAGAAAAAAAAACATGCTCACTGAGGTTCAAACCCGGGACCCTTCTGGTCAACAGTCGAGCGCGCTACACCGCACGATCACTCGTCACTAACTGGAATAGAATTAGTTAAATATCTTTACTCAACATAAAAATATCATTATATAACCACACATAGTAAGACTAAATATTAGAAGACGCTGTTACCGATCATTTCAAACTGCTAAACTGACCATAGTTCCCCTCGCCATGCACCCACAACAACTCACATGTCCGGCTGTGTGGAGCAATACATCTCGAGTGAAGGAAGGTTTAGATATAAACAGAATAACTCATCACGAGCATGTTTACTAGACACAGAGACACTAGTGACGGATGGTCGTGCGGTAAAGCGCTCGACTGTCGACCTGAAGGTACCTGGTTCGATCTCCATTGAAGATTAAGGAAATTTTTCAGGTCTTGGCTCAAGTTCCCGATATATCTCCCGTGGTGCCTCCATGGACATTTCACTATCGACTATGGTGGGGTTGAAAGAAGGGCACCATAAAAACCGTCACATTAGTGGTTTATAGGATCTAAGAGATCTCATCTCATCCTTGCAGGGACTTCACACACACCTCTAGTATATTATGTTTTGTGTTACCCCTATGTGTGTACTTGTTGATGCTGCAACTTGACACATACATACTAGCTCACACATTGATAGAATGTTTATCTCTACTACTTGAGATGTAGATTTAGTTTATGCAGGCCGTTTGATTTGGCTGTTTAAAGTAAACGGCAAGTGTCTTTTGTAGTTGTTTTTTTTTGTTTTAATACATGTAAACTACTCAAGGCCGGTCTAAAGTAGAATGGATCAATTACTCCGAGAGGGTTACCTAGGCTCCTGTAATCTAAACCTTAGCTTGTCACGTATTCACATCGCAACAAGACATGTTGCACAAAATATTTATCAATCGAGCGTTTCACCTATGAATGCCGGCCCCGACTATAGTTCACAGATACAGTTGTCCCATTAACATTTATGAACCCAACGTAAACTAATGCATGTATTGCTGATAAAAGAAGGGCAAAATGAAACCGTCCCAAAATATATATATATACATACATATATATATATAGGCTCTAAGAGGTAAACATCTTATCCTTACATTGACTTCACAGACAACACCCACTGATGTTGATATGTCTGTGATGACCAGTTGAAATGCTAATGATGTATGCTGTGATCACGTGATGGCCTCAGAGATGTGAATGAAATGAAATTCTCTCAAGTCCAGGTCTATCTCCCATCCCCCCCTCTCTCTCTCTCTCACTCACTCTCTCTCTCTCTCTCTCTCTCTCTCTCTCTCTCTCTCTCTCTCTCTCTTACACCGATTCCTCCCCATGGCTGAGCTAAAAATAGATTCTTTGACTCACGGAGCGGTATCCTCAGCGTGCACTTGTCTCTGTGAGCCAAGGTCACCATCTGGACCTGTTGACAGCATCTTTTGTCAGCTGCCGATGTTAGGTCATTGATACGATAGGAGGAGGTAGTAGTAGGGGGGGGGGGAGAAAGATGAAGTCTATTAATAACATGCACGTAACTGAGATGTGTCAACAATGAGGACAAGCACATTACACGTGGGACCAAGGGAGCGATCATTGTGTTTCACTACATGTGGGACCAAGGGAGCGATCATTGTGTTTCACTACACGTGGGACCAAGGGAGCGATCATTGTGTTTCACGACACGTGGGGGCCAAGGGAGCGATCATTGTGTTTCACTACAGGTGGGACCGAGGGAGCGATCATTGTGTTTCACTACATGTGGGATCAAGGGAGCGATCATTGTGTTTCACTACACGTGGGACCAAGGGAGCGATCATTGTGTTTCACTACATGTGGATCAAGGGAGCGATCATTGTGTTTCACTACACGTGGGACCAAGGGAGCGATCATTGTGTTTCACTACACGTGGGACCAAGGGAGCGATCATTGTGTTTCACTACATGTGGGACCAAGGGAGCGATCATTGTGTTTCAGTACATGTGGGACCAAGGGAGCGATCATTGTGTTTCACTACACGTGGGACCAAGGGAGCGATCATTGTGTTCCACTACACGTAGGACCAAGGGAGCGATCATTGTGTTTCACTACACTTGGGACCAAGTGAGCGATCATTGTGTTTAACGGAGCTAATGGAGGATACATTCGTCACCTTTTTCTAGAAATAATTCTTTCTGTTTCATAAAGGGTCATCCTTACTTTTGTTTTTAGGATCTCCGAGGTAAAGTTACATTTTGCGGCCCAAGTTATAATGTTTGGCCCGTAGGCAAAGCAACCTTTCGAAGGCATAAGCCAAAGTACATAAGAGGCGTCATTTGTGGTTCCTAGGCGAAAACGATGTCAAAGTCTTTGCGAGCAATACCGTGTTTGACAAGTTTGGCCACTGTGAGCCGAACAATCAAGTCATTCTGTTCATTTTAGATTATTCCATATTATAATCCAGACAGGGGGACCCCATTTGCATTGATGGCCCTGGTCAGCCGCGTAGTTTGCGAATGCAAAAAAAAGTCAATCAGTTTGTCTTTTTGTAATGCATAAAAGTTGTCATCATCGATGCACAGGACTGACGATATAACAAAAAAAAAACGTCTTGAACCAACGGGGGTTGGGCTGGTGGAATTGGGGTAGCTGGAACTAGGGAAAAATAAATTTGAGATTACAAATGGGAAAGTGAACTTAATTTGATAGACTAAAAATGCGGGATTGAGTATGCATAATAAATTTCGAAAACGTCTGAATTATAATCTGTATAACTGGGGGGTGTACCAGTAACCGCCTCCCTTACCCCATCCCACACCTCCACCCCACACCTCCACCCCACACCTCCACCCCACACCTCCACCCCACTCCTCCACACCTCCACCCCACACCTCCACCCCACACCTCCACCCCACACCTCCACCCCACACCTCCACCACACACCTCCACCACACACCTCCACCCCACACCTCCACCCCACACCTCCACCACACACCTCCACCCCACACTTCCACCCCACACTTCCACCCCACACCTCCCCACTCCTCCACACCTCCACCCCACTCCTCCACCCCACACTTCCACCCCACACCTCCACCCCACTCCTCCACACCTCCACCCAACTCCTCCACACCTCCACCCCACTCCTCCACACCTCCACCCCACACTTCCACCCCACACTTCCACCCCACACCTCCACCCCACTCCTCCACACCTCCGACCCACTCCTCCACACCTCCACCCAACTCCTCCACACCTCCACCCCACTCCTCCACACCTCCACCCCACACTTCCACCCCACACCTCCACCCCACTCCTCCACACCTCCACCCAACTCCTCCACACCTCCACCCCACTCCTCCACCCCACTCCTCCACACCTCCACCCCACTCCTCCACACCTCCACCCAACTCCTCCACACCTCCACCCCACTCCTCCACACCTCCACCCCACTCCTCCACACCTCCACCCCACACTTCCATTACACTGTTCCAATCATTCACATTGATATTTTATAAGAAAGATTCAGTGAAACGATTATCTGTTTCTTGGTTTCAGTGAAACGATTATCTGTTTCTTGTTTCAGTGAAACGATTATCTGTTTCTTGGTTTCATTGATACTTTATAAGAAAGATTCAGTGAAACGATTATCTGTTTCTTGGTTTCAGTGAAATGATTATCTGTTTCTTGGTTTCAGTGAAACGATAATCTGTTTCTTGGTTTCAGTGAAACGATTATCTGTTTCTTGGTTTCAGTGAATGAAACTGTCACGTGTTTCCTAGTTGTAGTTAAAAACAATGAATCCCGAGTTAACCAACTAGAAACGAAACAAAAATATCCGGAAATGTAATTATTGTTCTGTTGTGAGACCAGAAACAAATATAACGTGAAAAAAACAAACAAAAAATTGTACAAACAAGTGTTCCAAGACAGGTGTTGTTAGACATAAACAATGGTCTAAATACTTGAGCATTGTGGTATATGTGTGGACTAGATGGTGTCACATGGTCAATCATGGAGCCAGTAACTAATGGTCGGGCAGCGGAGAGTGTTGTGGACTTGGAGTTATTAAAAATAAAATTACCACTTTGTGAGATCCTACAAAGGAAACAAAAAAATATTTTTTTTTTTGCTCTTTGTGGATCTCCAATACCTCACTGGACAACTTACATGCAATTTACAGACAATATAAAAAAAAATCAACAATACAAACTGAATTCTTCATTGTTTAGATCATCTGTTGTTTAGCTTCGTAAAATAGACAACACATTTTAGCGTGAATGTTTCAACATCAGTGTTGTTTACACGTAGTAATGAAATGAACTGTGTGTTAAATGACGTGGCATTTGGTGTATGGAATTTTATCACAAGGGGTCTTCAGTTGGTGAAGATTGTTGGAGGGGGGGCAATATTATACGGCGTCAGACTTGCGCGTGGTTTAAGTGACACGGGTATTGTAATCAACCAATTGACTCACTATCTAACATATTTTATGCATAACCTACAGAAAGGTGGGCAACCTTTTATAGTCGCGGGCCACATTGGGTTCGTAAAATTGTATGGCGGGCTGGTTATCGAGTAGTAGGATGAGGTCTTAACATGAACTAATATGCATTGAATGTAAACGTCATAATATACAAGGATAGTGCCGAGCTTCACTCTGAAATACGTAGCGGGCTGGCTTTGGCCCGCGAGATGTAGTTTTCCCATGTCTGGCCTAGAGATTGTACGTGGTTGTATGGCTGGCCTAGAGTTTGTACTTCATTGTATGGCTGGCCTAGAGATTGTACTTGATTGTATGGCTGGCCTAGAGTTTGTACTTGATTGTATGGCTGGCCTAGAGATTGTTCGTGATTGTATGACTGGCCTAGAGTTTGTACTTGATTGTATGGCTGGCATAGAGATTGTACATGTACTTGATTGTATGGCTGGCCTAGAGATTGTACTTGATTGTATGGCTGGCATAAAGATTGTACTTGATTGTTAGCCATATGTCCGTAGACTCTCTTGAAGTTTTAGTGTCAACTCTACTGTCCCTAAAGACTAAATATATAATGATTACTATGGAGTTGTTAAAAATATTTGTATATTTAAAATTTGAAACAGAAAAAAAAAACGAGCCGAAGGATACGGTTTCAGTGAAGACGAAGTAAAAAATCTGATCCTCTTTAAATGTCAACAAAACAATGATTGGCAGATCAACGTCATACTCCTCACGGCCATTTCTGTCTAAGATATTTATATCAAAGTTGACAACTTATCGTAAAACCCTCAAAGGAGGAGCCACAAATTTATTGAAATCAATGGCTACCTTACATCGGAAATCTCCGATAATCTAAACACGTTCATGCAAATCGTCTGTCGTGTCACTCGGCCTCTCCAGCCAATCTAATTTAGGCAATCTAATTTCACGGCCTCTGATTGGTTAAACGTGTAGGATCACCAGCACTGACGCCATCTAGTGTTCCCGATATATTCCGAAAACGTTTAGTTCCCAGGATTTATTGGCGCGAGAAATTGAGTCAGTCTTGTGGGAGTCTGGTCTTACAATCGGAACATTTCTCACGCTTCTCTTCCCCGCGATGTTTTCTTAGGCCAGGTCTTGGCCAGAGCTCTATGCAATCAATTTTACGTCAGTGATTCTATTTACTGTTTATTTCAAACTTAGAAGTATTGTTGAATTTCCACGAGCGATTTGAAATAATGCTCGAATGTCGCCCAAAAAGAAAGTACACTTTCTTTGTATCTGTAAGTCAATATGTTTATAAGCGTTTTCCATCTTACTGATTGTATGAATGTCAACCTGGCGATGTAGATATTTATGTCAAATATGCGCAAACTGAGGCCGTTCGACCACGAACAAAAATATGTTACTGCATGGGACTAGGCGTGAGTGTTAGCGGTCAAAACTCTTAGAGAAAAATGTATTGATGTTTTTATGCTATATTTAAAAGCACAATCGAACAAAGATCTAAATATTTGTATAAAGTATTGGATCAACAACTTATACAATTTATATATTACTGAATGCTATATATATTAAACTTGTAGTCATTTTATTATGAATGATTATGCTAACTATATTCAATAAACACAGGACCATATTATAGAAACTTTCTTCATCTATCTGAAGGCCATCCTAATTACATTAGAGCGTCCAATGAGGCAATCAGGGGTGACTATGCATATCTGCTCTACACCATGATTAAAATCAATCAATGCAAGTAGCTTATTATTGTATAAAATATATATTGCTTTTTGATGCAAATACCTATATATTATAAAGGACGGGTGGCCGAGTGGTGTAGAACGTTTGACTGCCGACCTGAGAGTTCTGGGTTCGATCCTCAGTGAGAACTTGTGGAATTCTTTCCAGGTCCTTGTGAAAGCTGGTTTGAAGTCCCTCTAGTCAACCCAGCTTTAAATGTGTACCTGACTTAAGTTGGGGAAGTAAAGGCGGCTGGTCGTAATGATAACCACACCATCCTTTCATTTGTCCAGGTTACAAAAACAGAATAATTCTACACATCATCGGCCCTGATGACCCTTTAGGGTTAAGGGAACTTTATGAGATATTATAATATAATCGGCTTATATGTCATATCCAACATGCATCTAAATCTCTCCCTTTCACCACCCGACATCCCCTATAAAACAATTTAACAAGGCTTATTAATATCGTTGTCTAAAAGCAATAACTTAAATCAATGAATGCCATTTAGTTTCATATTTCAAATAAATAAAAATGTTTCATATGAACAAAATGTAATAAAATCATCCAATTAAACGCATTTAAATCTTCCAAGGAAATGTAGATGAATAAAATATCAGATATCATCTCATCGACAGACTATCGCTGGCCATTTCCCGTCTGCCATTGTTCTGAATATTCAAAACAGGAGTTTGACCCTGGAGACCAGACGTCGAGATCTCAGAGAAAAATTTCATGTTACTTATATGATACAGACATTTGATAAGACAGGCATAGCCAGATTTAGCTGGCCGGATATAGATGGCCAGAAAAAGATGTTTAAGTTAGCACTAAGTATCTCATTAGAGGTAAACTTATAAAATAAATACCTAAAATACGCTCTCCTTTAATGAGAATTGAAAAGTTATTTTCATATTCTATAAACTAATATCTTGTACCATTTATCTATAATGTTATGTGATTTAGACATAATCTAAACATAAGCTATTATTTCCATATACACTAAACACATAGAACACAAAATATTTCATACTTTCACGCAGGCCCGTAGCCAAGTCAAAGTAAGCAGGGGGCACCAATACCCAGCAAGGGGGCAGTTTTTCTCATTTTAGTTACTTTTTCTTTATTTTTTCGTCTCTTTTTCTTTTTTAAGAGGGGGGCACTCCACACCTATCGGGGGGATGGGGGGGCACAACCCCCTAGTGCCCCCCCCCTTGGCTACGGGGCTGCTTTCACGCGGGGTTCTGCTTTCGTTGGTGAATGGCGTAAAATAAACTAGCCCAATTGCCAAAATAAAGTTATTTAGAGATAATCTAAGACCAAAAAACAAAAACAAAAAAATAACTTCAAATGTGTGCAGTGATACAGTATGTGTGACGGTGATGTTTGAATGGTTTGGTAAATTATAGGACCACTTAGAACCCTTACTAGTACTCATACAATTTAAAGCCGATGATCTTAAGGCTCCAACAAGTTTATTTGCCTATGGTCCCTCCACATTTCTATAAAAATTCTCCACCTATAATCGGCTCTTGTTGAAGATCTACTCATTTATATGCTGGAATACACAAGGATTCTCAAAAAAAAAACGTTCTTCATATAAAGACCCGCATGTAGGGGTTTATATTTTTTGTTACTTTAAAAACAGAGCAGTGGCCAGCTAGTATTGGTCAAACTGGGGCCCATCCACCAACTGGGGGCCCCTCTTAGTCATAGTAGTGAACCCAACAAGACCCCCCCCTAATAGCATTGGCACATATCATGTGTTCCGTTGTGTTCGTGTGACACCCTCCAACTCCACTCGCAAAGGCCTCGCACTGTATGTATGTATTTGTGTATGTATATTTATATACAAGGCCGTAGCCAGGATTTTTTTTTTGGGGGGGGGGGCTTTGCGGTTTGGGGGGGCCGTGCGGAGAGTTTTATATAAGAAAAAATTGGAACGCACTGATAAAGAATTATATTTTATAATAGAATTTGATTTTTATAATTAATTTGGGGGGGGGGGGGCTGCAGCCTCCCTAGCCCACCACCAGCTACGGCCTTGTATATATATAAATATATATATATATGTATATATATGTATAATATAACCATGACAATATATATATATATATATATATATATATATTTGCTTTGAACCCGTCTGTTAACCACTGTGATTACATAACCACTACACACACTGTGGTCACACAACCACTACACACACAACCATAAATAAATCTGAAGTGCATGCAATGCACACGCGATAACCCAGGATAAGTTCAGATGATGCATAAAAGTCGTGTGTTGTGTTGTGTTGTGTTGACCTGGAAGCCTCGTTTACAGATATGTGTTGAGATTACTCAGCTCGTGTGTTGCATTCAACGGTCTCCCGTTTTTATGATTTATTTATCTTCAGAACGAAACAAATGAAGTGATAATATAGCGTACAATGAAAGTATTACACACTGCTGTTGTGACTGTGAATGTATTACACACAGCTGTTGTGACTGTGAAAGTATTACACACTGCTGTTGTGACTGTGTCATCTCGCGCAATGCATTTTTTTTTGTTGTTGTTGTGAAGGAAATAACAGACATGAAGTATAGTTGATACATTAAAGCGAATGTATTTAAAAAATATGTTTTGTTCCGTGAATTGGCATGAATGTTTTGTTGTTTTCAATCTAGTATTGTATTGTTAAAAAAAAACTGCTACCGGTCCTGGTCCTAAGACTTTGATTGAACTGTGTACAGTCTGGGTGATCCAGGAAATGAACTGAAAATGTTCAAGTTATGTCTCTTTGTTTTAGTTGCTGTTGTTGCTTCCCTGGTTCAATATTACACTGGCAGGTCAAGAGTTCAAGGTGAAGGACGTGAATTTATCCAAAGGCCAAAAGATTCTTATGATTATATTGTAGGTGAGTACTCCAATGAGTAGGAATAAAATTTGAAATGATTTTTTTTAAAATTAATTTAATAGTAAATTAATTTTAATTGAGTACTCATTGACTATAGTGTGTTACTAATTGTAATATTTTTATACTAGCTGTACCCTGCAAAACCTTTGCATAGAGTTATATCTCCTTATGCTTGATCGGCAGGCGAGGTTATTTTTTGGTTTCGGGCAGATCCGATTTTTTTCATGATTGTATTTTAAACTGGAATACTGTTGTATTAATTCTTTACTTTCGATTTAACGCACACTGGAAATGAGTATTATTATATATATGGTTGGTGATTACTTTAATAAATGCAAGTATTAAATCATACGCAGATCTCATATTCTGGTTATATAAACCAAACGGCTGTTCAAGGACCCCAGGGGTTATGTGGGCCCACTGATGGAACTTTTGTTTTGTCGTTATGTAAAATCTCAGATATTACTTAATAGTTGGGGTGCGGAGTCATAAGGACCGTTGCTGTTAAGGATTATTAAGGACCCATGGTCTGCAAGGGGTGACCTAAAAACGTTTTCTCACAAGTCCTTCAATTGTTCCCCTGTCTAGAGTCCCCTAATGTAATACGTTATAGGGTACCTAAAGGTTTCCCTGTCTAGAGTCCCCTGTTGTAATATGTTATAGGGTACCTAAAGGTTCCCCTGTCTAGAGTCCCCTAATGTAATATGTTATAGGGTACCTAAAGGCCCCCCTGTCTAGAGTCCCCTAATGTAATACGTTATAGGGTACCTAAAGGTTCCCCTGTCTAGAGTCCCCTAATGTAATATGTTATAGGGTGCCTAAAGGTTCCCCTGTCTAGAGTCCCCTAATGTAATATGTTATAGGGCACCTAAAGGTTCCCCTGTCTAGAGTCCCCTAATGTAATATGTTATAGGGTACCTAAAGGTTCCTTGGCCCAGGGCCTCAACATAGGTAAAGACGGCTTAGGTATACTATCTAATTAAGGACATAACTAATAGATAATGACATAAGGGTATTTGATACAGCATTAAACAACAGTTCGGCGATTATTTTTGTTGGCACTTATAAACTTTTGTCCCAAAAGAAAAAAGCAGAAAAGTTGCGATACTGTTTGACTGCTACAAATATGGGTCGAGTGTAGAAAAAAATAATAGCCCTGCACAGGCCCTCGGGGCAGATGAAGTGTAGAAATCATCTGCTTTTATATGAAGGGATTGTTTTGTTAGCAAAACGCAGCCCCGTAGCGTGAAAATTCTACAGCAGGGGCCATGCATTCTACAGCAGGGGCTAGGCAATAGCGGGGGGCCAGGTAATACATTTTACTAATTAGAGCAAATAAGTAGAGGGGGCCAGACCAAAAGCGCGGGGGCGGCCCCCTGGCTCCCCGCACGCTACGGGCCTGGCACAACGCTCAGCCGACTTTACTTCCCCGACTTAAGTCAGGTACACATATAAAGCTGGGTGGACTAGAGGGACTCTACCTGGAACAATTTCACTGGTTCTCACGGAGGATCGATCCAGGACAGTCATGACCGCTCGGCCATCTGTCCACTATAGATCGTGTGTATTTCACCACATATTGTTATGTAGGCCTATAATAAGAAGAGGTCGGGAGTATTTCACCACATATTACAGAAAACGTTAGACCATTGCACTTTTTCATGACACGTTCCATAGCTATTCCGCTGTTTGTAAACAACGCGGTCTTAATTTGGTGTCTAACCTTGACCTACGATGAGTGATAAGACCAGGTTTATGAACTTTTTAAAAAAAAAAATTGTTACTGCGCATGTTCTGTAATTCCATTTCACTGTAAGACATTTTTATTTCTTTTGGTTTTGTTTCGTTTTATAAAGTATTCTGCGTCTGTTTTTTTTCAATTGGTGGTTTGTTTTGTAGTTCAATCCACCGATATAAATAAACTCATTACAGCGCTCAGTATCCAATCAATTTCCTCAGTTTCAAATTAATTAAAAGACTAATTAAAAGTGACAAATGAATGATATGCATTTCTCTTGTAAGACTTTGTTTTGGCCTATGGGCTAATTCTATACTTTCCGTCCTCTCAGACACGAACATTCGTTTCTATCACTGGTGTGACAGTTTATAAGTTTGCCGTGCCATCAGTGGTACTGTCGCCCCACACACACACATTCCATAAAAAATTGGGTGGCCAGACAATTCCCCACATCAGTCAATTCCCCACATTCCCAACTCCCCACAATTACAATTCCCCACATCACAATTCCCCACATTGCAATTCCCCAAATTCACAATTCCCCAAGTCCACAACTCCCCACATTGGGATAATATTTATTATAACCATAGACTAGGGATTAGCTCTAATCCATTTTTCACATAATTCCACATTGTTTAATGGATACGAATGAAAAGAAACTCCTTTACTTTCCGCTTTTTCAACACTGTCATATCCACTTTTGCATCCGTATGCAGAACACTTATTGACCATTTTCTTAGTTATTTATTATATTTAAAATGAGATTTATAAACCAAAACAATTATTATAAGTAAATTTTACCGAGAAAAAGAGAAATTTTAGAAAAACAACAGTAATAACACATAACACAAAATAAAACCCGAATAAACAATGGACGAACGAAAACAAGCAAGCATGTATATAATAGTGCAACTTTGTTAAACCCTTGCGTCAGCCTAAACCGTACACGGCTAGAATGAAATTTTGTTTGGTTGTCTATCCTGGTGTTATATCTAGATATCCATGATTCGGGGCTACGATAGGTACCACGCATTGGTATACCCCCTATGTTTCTGCTATTTTGCCACAGTCTGAGTTGACTGTTGACGAGGTAAGACCGCTATCAGTTTAATTTTGATTTAGATCTGGAGATCTTAAGATCTTCATGTATTTGCGCAGTTGTTGATTGCCTACACAAATTCAATGGGCAATTCACTAAGTGATTTGTCCTTTGAATTTGTGTAGGCAATCGGCAGCATCTGCATTTATCTTTTAATATTAATAAAATTGCAATTGCTACTAGCTGTTTAATTAATAAAATTACAGTACATATTTACCGTATTTTATTTTTAATTTTAAAGCCTACCCTACGCAAAAATGGAGTTTTACTTGAGTGAGAGGGGGAGGAAAGGTCTTGGGTTTTCAGGGACATGAGTACATCTTCCACAGAAAAATCAATGGCACTGTACACTGGAGGTGCAGGCACTACAGAAAATTCAACTGCCATTCAAAAATGAGGACCATTGATGATGAAAACCATGAGGTTACTGCTGAACCAACTGAACACTCACATGATTCTTTCCCACAGAAAATCAAAGCCAATGTGGCAATGCAGATGATGAAAGAAACAATGAATTCTGTTGGGGCCAATCCAAGAAATGTGATGGGAACAGTTCTTCAAGAGATGAAATTATCTCAGGAGGTAAAAGCCCACATGCCAAAAAGTCTTCCATTGAGAGAACTCTGAACAGAGTCAAGAAAGCAGGAGGAAATCACATCCCCAATCCAGTCACTGCACAGTTTGAGATCCCAGAGCAATACAGGGAAATAATTCTTCATGATTCAGGAGAAGAAGATCCTGAAAGAATTCTTGCAATTGGTGACAGAGAACTTATGGATCAGCTGCAGAAAGACACAATCTTTGGAGATGGAACTTTTGACAAAGTGCCTGCCATGTTTTATCAGCTCTACACTTGGCATGCAAAAATTGGCAACTCCTATCCACCATGCATCTACTTCCTCCTTAAAAAGAAAGATCAGCCCACCTACAATAGGATGTTTGAAATCTTGAAGCAACTGCTGCCCAACCTGTCCCCACAGACAATTCTTCTGGACTTTGAAAAGGCTTGCATTACTGCTGCCCAAACTGCCTTTCCAGAGGCACAGATCAAAGGCTGCTTCTTTCACCTTAACCAAAGTCTTCTAAGAAAAATTGGGGCCCTTGGATTGAAAACAGTTTATGATGATCAAGAGCGGCTGCCAATGAGATTCAAGATGAGGTCACTTGCAGCTTTGGCATTTGTGCCAGTGGAAGATGTCAGAGGCCTGTTCAATGACTTGATAGCAGAGTTCCCTGATGAAGACAATTTCAATGACTTTCTTGCCTACTTTGAATCAACCTACATTACTGGAGTAAGAGGCAGAGATGCAGTGTTTCCCATTAGAATCTGGAATCACTTTGAAGCTGCTGCTACTGGCCTACCAAGAACAACAAACTGCTGTGAAGGATACCACAATTCACTGAGAGCCCTGTTTCACTGCAGTCATCCAGGTGTGTGGGATCTTCTGGAAGGTCTGAAGAAGGACATGGCCATCCACAGCAAGACATTGGCTGATGCAGATGATGGCAGACCACAGCCAAAAAGGAAGAAGTATGAGACCCTAAATAGCAAAGTAATTGAGGCTGTCCAAGGGTATGCCAATCAACAGGATAAGATTAAGTATTTGAGAAAATTGGCCAACATGCAGTTTCCAAAGTAACCTTTGTGTTTAGTAGTTTCTGTGTACTTTAGTCATTCTTGTCAATTATTAATAGTTTTTGTACTGTACATTTAGTTTAATGATTTTTCTTTTATTAGATAAACCTGTACAGTGGAATTATTAGCAAATGGAATAGGACCTTATCTAATTCATTATTTTTTACCAAGCATATTTTGTATTAAACTCATTTGTTCATTTGTGTATATCAGTTACTTGTATTTTGTAATCAGTAATGCATTTCAATAAATTGTCTTGAAATAAAACTTTTGGAGATTAATTACTACTATTTGCATTTCAGAATTCCTTCATTATATTATTAATTCAGTGCACTCCATATTATCCCAATGTGGGGAGTTGTGGACGTGGGGAATTGTGAATTTGGGGAATTGCAATGTGGGGAATTGTGATGTGGGGAATTGTAATTGTGGGGAGTTGGGAATGTGGGGAATTGACTGATGTGGGGAATTGTCATGGAACCAAAAAATTGGTGTTAGAGGAAGCCGCTGTATCAATCATAATTCTTACCCAGCCCCCCCCCCCACACACACACACCTTTCCTCGTGGGTGCACAGGTGAGTGTCATAACCTATTACGTTCAACGATGACAAGTTAAACATGACGTCTTTTATGTTTGTTTAATATGTGTACTATTGTAGTTTCAAAACTTCATTTATTCCCTTCAGTTGGAGCCGGGTCAGCAGGTGCTGTTTTAGCCAATCGTCTATCAGAAGATAATGACGTCACAGTGCTACTCATTGAGGCGGGAGGTGACGATCGAGGCGTCCCGGAGATCTCCACCCCAGGTCTGGCTATAGCCATACAGACTGAGACAGACGCTGTGAAAACTTATTTCACCGGTAACTTGGCGACCTCTTGTCATTGGACACAGATCAGTGGCTCTCAAACTATGGGCCACCAAACATGTTGCACATCTATTTAATTGTGAATGTATATCTTTTATAATTAGTTATAAATTTTATTTTCATCTTTTTTTTTTCATTAAACGGAAAGTCACAATAACCAAATTTAATTTTTAAGTAAGTAGAGATGGCAAACGTTTGAGAGCCACTGACCTAGATTAAATATAACACTGCCATTAAGTACAAGTTATGTTTGAATACCAAACTGTGGGAAATATCGTGTATATCAAATATAACACTACCATCCAGTGGCGCAACCAGGGGAGGGGCAGGGGGCTTGAGCCCCCCCCCCCAGACCAAATCACCAATACATATTTTACTATATAAAGTCACTAAAAAGACTGACAAACTGTCTTTTTTCTATATGTGAGTCCCCCCCCCCAGCATTTTTTTCTATATGTGCACCCCCCCCCCCAGCTTTTTTTGCTGGTTGCGCCACTGCTACCATCAAGTACAAGTCATGTTTGAATACAAAATTGTCGAAAATATCGTATATATCAAATATAACACTACCATCAAGTACAAGTTATGTTTTAATACACAATTGTGGGAAATATCGTATAGTAAACTATGTGTGCAAGAATACGAACAATAAAATAAGTTAATAACATGAATTACTACTATGTTATGGTTTGTTCAATTATAAACATACAGCGTGAAACTTTTCATTGTTGTAAGTCACGTTATTATAATTAAGTAAACAATGTTTTCCTAATCATTACCCTCAGTCATGTGACTCATATATTAACTCCCGTCACCCACTTCTTCCCCGTTTACAGTAGTCCCCCCCCCCAAACCCCCATCAGTCACGTGGTATACAAACCCCTGTCTTATGGTCTCATTATTTCCACAGGTGTACCACAAAAGTTAGCTAGGTCCCCTAAAGATAATGTGTCAATATATAAGTGCTCAAACACACGGCTCTTTGTTAAACATATATAATGTATATAATAAACTATGTAATAAACAAAATTACTTGAAACAGGCGTATATACGACAAGGTGATGAAATAAGAGGCGCCACCAAGCGCCCTTCGGGGAAATATTTCATGGAGCCGCACCCACCCCCCCTCCACCCCCCGAAAAAAAAATAAAATCGCATCGCGGCCTTTCGGTCGGTGAGAAACTCACACGACTAACCCTTTCCCACGTGTCGCGAGCCCCCCTTTAACTACGCCACTGGATAATATTTAAGTTGTGTTATTTTTTCTTATAAAATATTGTTGTTAATTTTTTTTCTCCACAGAACCAAACGTAACCAAATACAAAGGTCTTCCCAACGGACAAAGTGTCTGGCCACGAGGACGTGTCCTTGGAGGTGGCAGCAGCCAGCGACAACTACTTGCAGTACGTCAGGGGGTACAGGCATGATTTTGACCGCTGGTCAAACTACACACGAGATCCTGAATGGGATTACGATCACGTGTTACCTTATTTCAAGAAGTCAGAGAGAACGTCCGACTCAATTCTCGGCCAGTCGGAATATCATGGAAATAATGGTCCCGTGGGCGTTACAAGAATGAATGTGAAATCAGCAGTCGGAAGAAATATCATAGAGGTTTCATGGAACTGGGTATTCCCTATAATGAAGATTCTAACGGCGCATCAATGGAAGGTGTTTCATTACTCCAGGTAACAATAGAAAACGGTGTTAGGTCCAGCACTGCCCGTTCGTTTCTCCATCCTATTCTTGACCGCCCCAATCTGGACGTGATGGTCAACGCCCATGTCCAGAAAGTCGTCATCAAAGACAAGAAAGCAGAAGGTGTGGAGCTGATATTTAAAGGAAGAAAGTTTTTGGTCAAATCCAACAAAGAGACAATACTGAGTGCCGGCGCTGTACAATCTCCTCAGATCTTGATGCTTTCTGGAGTTGGTCCCAAGAAACATTTGGAAGAGATGGGAATTCCCTTAGTCGCAGATCTTCCCGTTGGACAAAATCTACAGGATCATATTTACACTTATTTTCAGTTCGGCTTTAACGACTCGACTACCTCGTTGTTTACCAAAATAGCACCCGTCTGGTCAACCGTTGAATATTATCTGTTTCAAACTGGACCTTTGTCTGAATTCGGGGTAGAAGTGAATTTGTTTACAACAATTTCACAAGATTTAAAAACAAAGGATTGGCCGGACCTTCATGTAATACTCCCGCCATTCTGCATGTCTCCTGGACTTCAACATTCCAAATGTAGGACTTGTTTGCCCTACGCAACCAGACCCACCAGCCGTGGACATTTAAGGTTAAAAAGTATCGATCCTTTTGATGATCCGGTAATCGTTCCAAATTATTTCGATACACAGGAAGACGTGAGTCTGAACTATGAAGGTTTCCGACTTTGTCAAAAAATGTCTCAGACTCGGGCGATGCGACAGATTGAATCGTTTCTCCTTGAGAAGCCAACCTTGAGTGCAGTCAGCATGAATTCGATACCGAAGATTATTGGATGTGCTACATCAGATCGAATCCACGGAGTGTGTTTCACCCAGCTGGGACATGCAAAATGGGTCCTTCCGACGACCTGACTGCAGTAATCGATTCCAAGCTGAATGTCCTGGGTGTGAGAGGACTCAGAGTGGCTGATGCCTCAGTGATGCCCTACATCGTGTCTGGAAACATTAACGATGCGACCATCATGATTGGGGAAAAAGTCGCAGATTTCATTAAACACAAAATTAAGTAGCAGATGGTAATCGACATAAACCGTCTTATAGAAAGTTCTACATTAATTTTTTGAAAAGAATTGATTTTTAAGAGTTCTTTTTTTTTCACAGTAAATCTCTGTAAGAGTTATTCTTTTCATGTGGTAAGTCAAACTATATATTGACTTAATCATACCTTACTACTCAAACAATAAAACTTTTAAAACAATATAGCCACTGTAAATGTAATATGTGTCGAACCGTTCCTATGTCTTGCTTGTGGACTTTCATGAGTTATTCATGAGCTCTTGGAAGTACATGTGGGCAGATGGGGTGGGGGTGGGTTGAAGGAGTGTGTTTTGGTAGCATCATATTTGATAGGAATTAGTAGGGGGGGGCTTTGAAGGCCCTAGGTAGATGCCTAATCGGCCCATTAGAAATAACTCCACTGATTCCTATGAGGATAGAGTAGAATCACGCACATACAAGATTATTCAAGAAAAACCAGTTTTAACGTAGCATTTCCAAATTACAATAATAGAAAAAGAATATCACATTCAAAACCCGACACAACCCCCCCCCCCACCAAATATCAGGGCTTAATTTGTTACTAGCATGTCCGTCACCAACATGGTCAAAATGTGTCTGTCAAGGACCCCGCGGGTCAATGAACAGCGGGCCTCAGTTTCACATATTATAATGGAGCACAATGTTTGCCAGCATTTCGTTTTTGGTCCCAAAAAGTACCTTTGCTTTGGGCCCCTAAGTTTATCTTTTACCGATGGTCACAAATGTACGTAAGCGTAGGTCATCCTAATGTGTCATTGCGCAGGGCTCCCGATGACATACGCACGACACCGCTGTAGGCTTTTTTTTTTAAATCACGTGACCAAACAGATGACGTTGATAAGGCACAGGCTGCCCTGACTATTTTGGTTAGTTTGTCTGTCATTGTATCTGACCTTGTGACCTATTTAAAGTACTACATCAGTTGTTGTTGGTTTTGCTTTACTAAACACTAAATATACGTTTTACTAGTATGTACTTTATCGACACAATTATTGTGCCATTTACTAAACACTGAATATACGTTTTACTAGTATGTACTGTATCGACACAATTATTGTGCCGTTAAACTAGTTTGAGACTCACTGATCCATGTCAACTGTATTAAGATAGTGTTCTTTGTGTATGAATACATTCCAGATGATAGTATCCATTCTAGTAAATTGAATGAGTTGACTGAACTGTGGATGACATGGTCCAAATTGTTTATCTATCATTGACTTGTCAGACATATATAAATGTGGTACTTACTGGAGATGTAGGCCCTATTTCATACTTCCAAACTGTTAATAAATAAATCTATGTGAGATTTCGTGCCAGCATCCTACGTGTTTATAAATCTATGTGTGTATTCACTAAGCATATTTGATGAAATAGGTACCAGACTAAAATGTTCAAGTCAGTGCACGTTGTATTGATTATAATTTGTGCAGTTGGTGTTAAATTTTACTTTAGACAACCGAAGAGCTGAAAGGCGAGATTTCGTTGATAGACCGAGAGATTCATACGACTATATTGTAGGTAAGTCTGGCACGACTAAATTGTAGGTAGGTCTGATACGACTATATTGTAGGTAAGTCTGGTACGACTATATTGTAGGTAAGTCTGGTATTACTATATTGTAGGTAGGTCTGATACGACTATATTGTAGACAACGATGTGCTACAAATATTCCACCAATCAGCACTATAAGACTGACTGACATTGAAGTAGACAACTATGTGCTACAAATATTCCACCTATCAGCGCTATAAGACTGACAATGAAGAAGACAACTATGTGCTACAAATATTCCACCAATCAGCGCTATAAGACTGACACTGATATATACAAATATATGTTTTCTATGTCAATTAACGCGATAAGACCGACATTAAAGAAAGTAACAATGTGATACATTTTAACAAAGGGATAGGCGAAGCGGGATAAATTGTATCCCTTGGGATGAAATCAAATGCTCGGGGATAATGACATCTAGATAGAGACACAAACAAATTGAAAAGAAAATCTATGGGGGGGGGAGGTGACGAAAGAGCATAGAATATATCTTAGGTAGTTGGATGACAAGTTCCTACACCCTTGATCCACGAGGGTGGGGGGGGGTAACACTCAGAGGCCCCGAGCCTTTGATGTCCCCGTCTCTTTCCATAGTATCGTATAAAACTGCCCTGTCAGTTGGCGGAAGGACCCATATTTACACTGTTGGTCACTAGGGTCTAACACTGCCTGCCTGACCAAATGGACTATGAAGTAACGCAGACTTAAGCAGTCTGTTGATGGACCCTGACAACCATGGAGAGTTGACCCTCTGTCAGTCATGAAGGTTGTGTAAGGCAGCTAGAGATATCTTCTCACAACATGCTCACTGGGATACGTCTCAGCTGACCTGTGACACAGCCCTCACACACACACACACACTCACTCACACACTCTCTACATTTACAATGGGCAATAACAGATAGTTATACAAATAAAACGCTCGAACAAAGTTCCAGAAAGACATCTTTTGTTTTCATACCATAACAAAGAGAATTAACTATAGAGCACATTTTTTATCAATCAAGTAAATATCAATTTATTAAATGACTGGTGATAATGCCAGGTCAGTTAATAATTCAATTTCTTTTGTCTGTAAATCAATTTTACCTGTCAAAAAATTAATTCCATTTATCTATATACATCAGTTCCTTATGTCTATAAATCAATTCTTTCGTCTATAAATCAATTCATTCTGTCAATAAATCAATTCATTCTGTCAATAAATCAATTGTTTCTGTCTATAAATCAATTCCTTCTGTCTATATATCAATTCCTTCTGTCTATATATCAATTCCTTCTGTCTATGCATCAATTCCTTCTGTCTATAAATCACACAACATATAACAAATGCAGCTGACATTTCTAAGATTGGAAAAAAAAATGAGATCAATTACTTCTCGTGATTTAATGTTCATTTTTATAAAATTGATTTTTTTTTCACGATGAAATTTGGAACATTTCGCGGGAATAAATGTTATTTAAAAAAATTCTTCTTATATTCTCATTGAACATGTTTTGTTTTTTAAAGAGGGACTAAAAATAATCAGAGAAAGATATAATCATTGCACGTAAAAAATGTAATCATATTGCAAATTTAATGAAACAATTTTTTTTTATTAAAGAATAGAAACAACAGATAGCAAAGTAAATGTTGAATGAATGTTGAATGGACAAACAAAAGTTGAACAGTAGACAATTAATTTTAAAAAATCCGATGTCATAAGAAGCCTGGCATTGTGTATTTAACATGTTTTTTAGTCGAAAATGCTCTATTGTCCCCGTTTTGTCTGTCTGTCTGTCTGTCCGTCATCACCCTAGATCTCAACAACCATAAGTCCTAGACCCATGATGTATTTATCATTTTGTAGGTCTTGGCCTGCCAAGATTTCGCGATCTGACCTCTGAGGGCCGTAAAAGGGGCCTTATAAAGTACCGTTTTTTACTATATAAGCTATATTAATAATGGAGCGCCCTATATCTCAGCAACCATAAGTCCTAGACCCATGATGTATATATCATTTTGTAGGTCTTGGCCTGCCATGTGTACATCAAAAGTTCATTTCGCGATAGGACATCTGAGGGCCGGGCTTCAGGGCTCCTAAGGGGCTTATATATTATATATATGGCCCCATTCTACACCTTGTACGTTCAATAACACATTCATTTGGTGCGAAATACTGCAGCACGTAGTTTCACCAAGATTAATTAAGAAACTCATCAAATGAAATAGTAAGCTTGTGTTCTGAGTTTAATTGAAAGTATCAGAGCTATGCAACAATTGACGGAGTTTTTGGACGATTAAATGGCTACAATTTCGAATGTTTTCAATTATGAGTTTTCAGTAACCACAAACCACTTGTAGTTAGATTTAAGAGAAAATATTTTTTTTCAAATATAAAGAAACGTCTTTATAATATTTTTTTTTACAGATATATGCATTACACAATTGAATTTATAAACATTTCCAAAATTTACAAATATTTACTGAAAGCTAACATACGTACTGATACTTAACACGAAAATGCGCTAACACGTCCTGTGTCCAGAATGGAACAGGCTTAATTGCTTGTTTTATTTATTTCATTGGTTGAAATCTCAAATGTTGATTACATTGTCAAATGTTTTGTGTTTATTATCTCTGTTGGTTACTGATGCCAACTTATATCATTGTTAAATGTTTTAAGTATATCTCTGTTGGTTACTGATGCCAACTTATATCATTGTTAAATGTTTTGTGTTTATTACTTCTGTTGGTTACTGATGCCAACTTATATCATTGTTAAATGTTTTGTGTTTATTACCTCTGTTGGTTACTGATGCCAACTTATATCATTGTTAAAATAGGCTAGACAGACAGTTTGTATTATAGGAAATATTAATATTGACTTTCTTTTTAAAAGTTATTCTTAACTTTAAGCAAATTCTTCAGTTTATAAAACAAAGAACACAATTAAAAAAAAAGAGATATTATAGTTTGTTTGTTTCATAGTATCTGTTTGATGGTTTTTTGATATTACATTTATTATTGCCTTTTTTTCTAATCTTTGAATGACCGATGGTGTTCAGTCGGTGCAGGGTCAGCAGGTGCTGTTGTAGCCGATCGTCTGTCCGAGGCTGCTGACGTCACTGTGTTACTTGTTGAAGCAGGGGGAGATGATCGAGGCATACCTGAAATATCGACACCTGCTCGAGCTATGGCCATACAGAGTCTACCAGACGTGGTAAACATCTACCATACAGGTAACGAATCTGTTATACAGACGTGATGTTTTGTCTATCACATTGTAAAGTAGCATATAATAAATAGCAGATATCTATCATACAGGTAAAGTATCTGTCATACAGACGTAATGTTTGTCTATCACATTGTAAAGTAGCATATAATAAATATCAGATATCTATCGTACAGGTAAAGTATCAAACTGTAATTAGTTAATATATATCAACCTTTATATGAAAAGGAACATTAAGATGGAAAACGTGAATATTCTAGACTTTCCAGGAAAACGTGAATATTCTAGACTTTCCAGGAAAACGTGAATATTCTAGACTTTCCAGGAAAACGTGAATATTCTAGACTTTCCAGGAAAACGTGAATATTCTAGACTTTCCAGGAAAACGTGAATATTCTAGACTTTCCAGGAAAACGTGAATATTTTAGACTTTCCAGGAAAACGTGAATATTCTAGACTTTCCAATTTTACATCATCTACACCAACGGATTTAATAGGAATTAATTTGCTTCAGAGACCCCCGTCCCCGTCCCCCCACCTTGTAAGGGTCGGGAAGGGGGCGTGGCAGCTGTCTAGTTGTCCTATCTGAAATACATGCTCGGTAAATAACACCAACATTATTTATTGCAATGGGTTGCTCTAATCTTCGCTCAACAAACATTTCACACAAACAGACTGTTTTGTTTACTCCAAGTTACTATCTCTGAAGCGGACTACTCCATCATTTCGATGACAAAATATCTTGTAAAAAATAATCTCCAGACCAAATAACTTAAGTCGAGAAAATTGATTCTTTAACTTGACTCCACCGTCGACTGTTATTCACAAGGTTTTTAGTTTCTGTTATTTATAATTTAGTCGTTATAATGTTAAACGGATAGTTAACGGATGTTATGAAACTATGTTCACTAAATGAAATATAGTTACCAGATACGGTGACCAGAGGTAAGAGTTTTCTGAGGAACATGTCGAGTTTCTTATATTACCTGTCCCTTGGCCCCGGTACGGTCCCGGCCTCTGACTTTCAGTCTCAGACTCATTAAAGTTTAAATAAATTACTTTCATAATACTTTTTGGACTTAACTTTCCTCAAATTTGATTCCTGATGCTCCATGCGGCCTATAATACATTAAATAACATACGTTCATGAATTAGTTCTTTGTTCGTCAAACCATTTGTCTTTCTTTGTTCGTCAAACCATCTGTCTTTCTTTATTCGTCAAACCATTTGTCTTTCTTTGTTCGTCAAACCATTTGTCTTTCTTTGTTCGTCAAACCATCTGTCTTTCTTTGTTCGTCAAACCATTTGTCTTTCTTTGTTCATCAAACCATTTGTCTTTCTCTGTTCGTCAAACCATCTGTCTTTCTTTGTTCGTCAAACCACCTGTCTTTCTTTGTTCGTCAAACCATTTGTCTTTCGATCCAATGTCATGAATCGTTATTGAAAGTGGAGTGTGTCTGGGGGAGGGGGGGGAAGGGAATAATAAAAACTCTTCGGCCAATGTTGATCCCCCTCCCCCCCCCACTATCTTGTTCCACGTTCAGCGCCGTTTCTTGTGAATTTGTAGACCCCAGGCAAGATCTTTAAAGGGCCCTAAGCCAGTACAACCGTCGGGGCTCTGCCACACCTAAATTGAAGTGATTATACTCTGAAAAGGGCCCTAAAGATATAAGGTGGGGGGTAGGAATTTCCTCTAGATGGCCTGTCCGTAACGACGGCTCTGCCAGGGCCAACGCTCCAACAATATGGTCAAAATGAACAAACTTTACAGTTCTAGCGTACTTCAGGAAATAAAATACTTCAACCACAGAAACTACAACTTAAAGTACTCTACTATAAATATTTATAGATGGATAGTACAAAGCTATTATGACAAAAAGAAAAAAAAACAAACAAATAAACAGCGATATGACACTGTATGGATGTATTATTTATAGCAAACTTTTGTTTCTAAAGTTCTAAAACTTTATTCTTTGTTTGTTTCATTAATACTATGATTACATTTTATGACCAGAACATGACAAGGAGAAATTCAAAGATCTTGAAGTACGAGACTCGCTGTGGCCCCGAGGACGTGTCCTTGGTGGCAGCAGCAGTATCAACTACGTGAACTACGTCAGGGGCTCCAGGCATGACTTCGACCGCTGGGCTAATTACACCGGTGACCACACCTGGGACTACGCCCATGTTTTACCTTATTTCAAGAAATCGGAGAAAATGACAGACCCGGATCTAGGTCAGTCGGAGTATCACAGCGTGAAGGGGAGGCTAGGCGTGACCCAGATGAAAGCCACTTATGCATTGAGTGAGAAAATTATAGAAGGTTTCAAGGAAATGGGAATTCCCTATAATAGAGACTATAATGGTGATTCGATGGAAGGTGTTTCATTAGCCCAGGTAACTGTTGAAAATGGTGTTAGGTCCAGCACTGCCCGTGCGTTTCTTCATCCAATCATTGACCGCCTCAATCTGGACGTGATGGTCAACGCACATGTCCAGAAAGTTGTCATCAAAGACAAGAAAGCAGAAGGTGTGGAGCTGATATTTAAAGGTAGAAAGTTTCTGGTCAAATCCAACAAAGAGACAATACTGAGTGCCGGCGCTATACAATCTCCTCAGATCTTGATGCTTTCTGGAGTTGGTCCCAAGAAACATTTGGAAGAAATGGGAATTCCCTTAGTCGCAGATCTTCCCGTTGGACAAAACCTACAAGATCACGTGTTTTCAGAATTCGATTCGCGTGTAAATGAAGGAGCCGTGCTAACTTCACACTGGGCAAACATGGAGTACAAATTACTCAAATCTGGTCCGTTATCTTCATTCGGTATCGAGGTCATGGCATTCACTTCCATCTCTGATGAGAAGAAAAAGTTGGACTGGCCAGAGCTACAGTTTATATTCGTCCCTGTCTGTCTCTCCGCCCCACACGTTCCCAACTGTTGGAGCTGTGTGACGTATGCCACCAGACCTGCAAGCAGGGGGCATTTACGATTACGAAGTATCGATCCGTTCGACGATCCCGTTATTTTCCCCGATTACTTCCACGAGCAGACAGATGCGGATATAAATTACGAGGGGATTAAGATTTGTCAAAAGTTATCTCGAACCAGATCACTGAAGCAGATTGGATCGAATCCTCTAGACAGCCAAAGTATCTGTAAACAAAATGGATTCGATACCAAAGATTATTGGATGTGCGTCATCAGGTCAAGGCCGGAGACTGTGTTTCACCCGAGTGGAACATGCAAAATGGGTCCCCTCGGAGATCCGACAGCGGTTGTGGATTCTAGCCTCAGGGTACTAGGCGTGAAAGGTTTGAGAGTGGCTGATGCGTCGATAATGCCATACCTCGTATCAGGCAACACTAACGCAGCAATCATTATGATAGGAGAAAAAGTGGCAGATTTAATTCAACTTCAAGACTGAAGATCGGTTAAAAATATGTGTGAATTACTTTAGTTGTTTAAACAGTACTATTGCTTCCAATGTATGTGTGAATTACTTTAGTTGTTTAAACAGTACTATTGGTTCCAATGTATTTGTGAATTACTTTAGTTGTTTAAACAGTACTATTGGTTCCAATGTACTGTGTGAATTACTTTAACTGTGCTATTGGTTCCATTGTATGTGTGAATTACTTTAACTGTACTATTGGTTCCATTGTATGTGTGAATTACTTTATTGTTTTAACTGTACTATCGGTTCCATTGTATGTCTAAATTAGTACTCTAGCCCCTTACTTAACTAGTACTATCACTGTACTTATTGGTTTCATTGCATTTGTGAATTACTTTAACTGTACTATTGGTTCCATTGTATAGTTCCATATAGACAGCAATATAATTAAAAGTTCAACTTTTTTTACTTACATTGGAGTAATCAAGATTGTTTTATTGTAATGACATAAATTGACTAATTGTTTATTTTCATGATTTTTTTTTATTTATGTGTATATGTGAGTATGTAACTGTGTTCTAACTATGGACTGTCACTATTAAATACGATGATAACAGAAAAAAATTCAATTATATCTGTTGTTAAATAATAATCACAACATAAACACTTAAGTTTTCTAACTTGTAAACACAACATAAACACTTAAGTTTTCTAACTTGTAAACACAACATAAACACTTCAGTTTTCTAACCTGTTCTTTGTAAAAAAAAAAGTTAGTGTTTATGTTGAGCTATCTTATGTCCTTTTTTATTTTTTAACTTTTTTCTAAAAGATGGGGTTACCTAGCACATTAACTCTCAGATTTACCGTCAGACTGTCGTTATTCGTCTGATGTTTTCAGATCAAAGCTTGAATCGTGAATTCATTAAACAGATAGCCGGGTGTCAGTATTGTGCAATTAACGGAGGAACTGTCTATGATTCCAATTAAAATGAAATCTGACAAACAAGTCTTAAATAATTTTTTATTTCATTCCCTGTCAACATTAGTTGTGACTCGCTGGATGAGATGAATGAATCAACACCACAAGTTAAGATATAAATCATTACTTCAGTGACACGTGATGCTGCCTCGACACATCATTAGCCAATGAAAAATCATTTCTGTCAATGTATTGAGTTTAAAGGATCACATCAACTACAGATATCTTACTTTACATCCTTCCTAAAAGAAATGATTTATAATTACTTTTATTGTCCCTGTTACATGCAGGAAACTGATATTATCATTTTTAAACCATTATTTAATAATTGTTTCATTATTTAAAAAATAAAATAAAAAATATGTCATCGTAAGAGTTTAAGGGGCACACCAACAACATTAAAATTCAATCATTCATGTCATCGTCTGTGTCTGACGTGATACTACATAAAGCATTCAATCATTCTTGTCACAGTCTGACGTTATACTACATGGGGGATTCAATCATTCTTGTCAGTCTGATGTTATACTACATGGGGGATTCAATCATTCTTGTCACAGTCTGATGTTATACTACATGGTGGATTCAATCATTCTTGTCACAGTCTGACGTTATACTACATGGGGGATTCAATCATTCTTGTCACAGTCTGACGTTATACTACATGGTGGATTCAATCATTCTTGTCACAGTCTGACGTTATACTACATGGTGGATTCAATCATTCTTGTCACAGTCTGACGTTATACTACATGGTGGATTCAATCATTCTTGTCACAGTCTGACGTTATACTACATGGTGGATTCAATCATTCTTGTCACAGTCTGACGTTATACTACATGGGGGATTCAATCATTCTTGTCACAGTCTGACGTTATACTACATGGTGGATTCAATCATTCTTGTCATAGTCTGATGTTATACTACATGGTGGATTCAATCATTCTTGTCACAGTCTGACGTTATACTACATGGGGATCAATCATTCTTGTCTACAGTCTCATTCTTGTCATAGTCTGACGTTATACTACATAAAGCATTCAATCATTCTTGTCACAGTCTGATGTTATACTACATGGGGGATTCAATCATTCTTGTCACAGTCTGATGTTATACTACATAGTGGATCAAATCATTCTTGTCACAGTCCTACTTGATTTTATTCAGTAAACTACGGTCCAAAAATATATTATCCCTAAATTTGTTTTTTTAAACAATTTTTATTTTAAATAGAAGATTGGATGGCCGAGCGGTGTAGAGCACCCGAGTGTTGACCTGATAGCCCTGGGTTCGATCATCGGTGAGAACCAAGAGAATTTTTCCAAGTAACTTTACCCAGCTTTAAATGGGTACCAGACTTTACCGGGTAGTAAAGGCTGTTGGGCGTTGTGTTAATGTCTGGGTTACAGAAACAGTCGAATTAAACACTTCGTCTGCCCCGAAGTCCTTTTAGGACTAAGGAAACTTTACTTTTATAATATATTTGTATTATTTATATTGATTTGTATTATTAAAAACTTGATTTACAAATGTATCAGGACAAAAGTAATTAATTGAATAAAAAAAAACTAACCAACAGGAAGCCGCTTGTAGCTAAAGCCACACCTCTGTTATATATTACTACACACCTCTGTTATACATTATTACACACCTATGTTATACATTATTACACACCTATGTTATACATTACTACACACCTCTGTTATACATTACTACACACCTCTGTTATACATTACTACACACCTCTGTTATACATTACTACACACCTCTGTTATACATTACTACACACATCTGTTATACATTACTACACACCTCTGTTATACATTAATACACACCTCTGTTATACATTACTACACACCTATGTTATACATTACTAAACACCTCAGTTGTACATTGATAGAAGTTTTCAAAAGAAGTCAGTTCCCCCCCTCAAGTTCCTCTAGACTGCTACAGTCCAGATCAAATTTACCAGAGTTAAACTTCTAGGTCAGCGGCTACTTAATTAACTGTAACATCTCACATAAAATGTAAACAGTGCACCCCCACTAAACCCCCACCCTACACACCACACACACCCCCCACCCACACCCCACCCACCCACCAACCTCCCCCCCACCCATACACTACACCCACACACTACACAGTACACCCACACAGTACACCCACACACTACACTCACATACTACACCCACACACTACACTCACACAGTACACCCACACACTACACCCACACAGTACACACAGTACACCCACACAGTACACCCACTCACTACACCCACAAACTACACCCACAAGTACACTCACAGTACACCCACACACTACACCCACACACTACACACAGTACACCCACACAGTACACCCACTCAACACACCCACACACTACACCCACACACTACACACAGTACACCCACACACTACACCCACACACTACACCCACACACTACACACACAGTACACCCACACACTACACCCACAGTACACCCACACACTACACCCACACACACACACAGTACACCCACACACACACAGTACACCCACACACACCCACACACACACACACAGTACACCCACACACTACACACAGTACACACCACACACTACACACAGTACACCCACACACACACAGTACACCCACACCCATACACTACACACAGTACACCCACACACTACACACAGTACACCCACACAGTACACCCACACACTTCACACACAGTACACCCACACACTACACACAGTACACCAACACACTACACCCACACACTACACACAGTACACCCACACACTACACACAGTACACCCACACACTACACCCACACACTACACACAGTACACCCACACATTACACACAGTACACCCACAAACTACACACAGTACACCCACACACTACACACAGTACACCCACACACTACACACAGTACACCCACACACTACACAGAGTACACCCACACTACGAAAATTATTTATTTTTTAATGTACTACCAAATATAAATCAGTTTAATTAACATATCGGGTTTCACATACTTTTTTTTTTAACTAAAAAATTCAGCATTTCAGCATTAGATATTCGTCAATCGTCAATCGTGATCTTCTCCACATAGTTGACCTGCATGTTCAGTGACCCGTGAGGAACAAGAGCCAGGATAAGTTTTGGACATTATTTGCGGACCAATGGTTACAGTGTAAAGAGAGAATAATACGAACAGTCAGTGCATCTCACATAGAATGTTTGTTTAACTGGGAGAAATCAATCAAATATACCTGACTTAAAAAATGATGAACTGAAACTATAGAGAAATAATTATGAAAATAATGAATGACACAAATACAGCCGAGTGAGTCCATGAATGTGAACGTTTATGTTACCGGTGAATCAGGTGCATGACACAATTTACAGTTTGAGACTCTCTGTAACTTAAAATAATTAATGTCCAAAACTTGTTCAGTGTAAAAGTCACAGAGCTAGAATACATCTGTCTAAACATACATATAACACATACAACTAAAAACAGGACTTATGTTTGCATAGACAGAACAGTTCCTTCAAAGAATCAATTATATATTGCAATTGCGATGTCTGTGTTGGTGATAGTAAATATCTTTCTAGTGATCGATATTGGTGTTGCAATCAAATGGACAATTACTGGAAACACTGAAAGTGATTTTTTTCAATCGCCAAGAATCTCTTATGATTACATTATTGGTAAGTAGTGTAAAATAGTTTAGCATTCTTGAGGTAATATTATTGTCGAAAATATGTACTTTTGCTTAAACCTATTGGGCTATTTCATCATTTACATAACTAAGAACTGATTTGGAAAATGTGTGACTATCTCACGGATTATAAAATGAATATTGAGTAAACTTTTGACCATACTTAATAATAAATAACATCTAAAATATATTAAGTCCAACAAAAACCGTTACTATGGCAGAATAGTGTCTGATTTAATATATTCACTATTTTTAAATTTAAATTTATTTTGATATTTTAACATTTGGCTGGCTCAGAGGGCTATTACATGTAATGAAGCGGAACTAAATGTAATGTGTGGAACTACATGTAATATGTGTACTATAATATATTGTGCTTGTAAATGACATGATTTAATGTAATATGTAATACTACATTCTATTTTATAATATATAATTGGTTGTATGTTATGTGACTTTTGTATATTAATATTATACATGAATTTTAAACCTTAATACAATTAAAATAAAAATTTATTTATTTAAAAAAAAATTTGAGGGTTAATTTTAAATATGATTATTCAGATAAATCTAAAATTTGAGGGTTAATTTTAATTTAGGGATAAAGTTATAAAGAAAATATGTGAATTTACCTTTAAATACCAAATTCATAAAATGGGAATCTAAAGGGGGCTTGGGTGGCTTTGGGATTGGCCGGGTTTTTGCACACTGTAGGTCATGGGTTCGACTCCCGGCGAGTCCCTGAACCTATATGTCTCCCGTAGTGTCTCCATGGACAATGCACTATCGGGATGAAAGAATGGGGCTACAAAAACCGCCCTATTAGTGGTTACAGTCTTTAAGAGATAAACATATCGTCCTGTCAGGGAATTGTAAAAAAAAAATGGATCATTAGCAAGGTTAAGTTGTGTGTAGCGGATGAAACCAAAGTTTGTGTAATAGTTTTAAGCGTAAGGAAACCATTTGAAGTGAGGCAATTTTTATTTTACTTAAGAATAATTGAAATTGAATCATTACCGTGATATATGAAGAACAGCAGAGCAATCGCCCCCCCCCCCAATCGCCAGTTTGTTATGTAATAGGCTACATGAAGTCCATAGGGTTTTGGTTATGGCTAGATTAGTGTACTGGATTAGGGTTAATGTAGATATAGTTGGACTTAGGGTTTAGGAACAATATATTGGACCTAAGAAAAAATAATATGGCAGTCGTTTTGTGGCTTAAAAAGCAAAAAAAAAAAAAGATTCAGACACTGCGGTGACAACTAGGCTCATTTTATAGATAAGTTCTATTTTTAGTTTTACTTAAGAATATTTGCAAATTTAACACTGTACCATTTTATTCTGATATAGTTATTGTAAACTTCAGTCATGGTAACATGTGTCTGTCTCTCAACGCCAAGTACTATAGGATGGCTTGACTGACTTGCACGGTGACTAACACAATGAAATAGTCTAAGAATGTATTCATTCTAGAGTTTCAATAGTTATCGCCCCTACTTTTTTATCAAAACTCTATCCAAGCTAATTTTTATTATGCAAAGTTGTCTATATTCTAAAGTGCATCAGTACATTACATGTATCAGCTACAGTAGACATTACATGTATCAGTTGCAGTAGAGAATACGTGTATCAGTTGCAGTAGAGATTACGTGTATCAGTTGCAGTAGAGATTACGTGTATCAGTTGCAGTAGAGATTACGTGTATCAGTTGCAGTAGACATTACGTGTATCAGTTGCAGTAGACATTACGTGTATCAGTTGCAGTAGACATTACGTGTATCAGTTGCAGTAGACATTACGTGTATCAGTTGCAGTAGACATTACATGTATCAGTTGCAGTAGACATTACGTGTATCAGTTGCAGTAGACATTACGTGTATCAGCTGCAGTAGACATTACGTGTATCAGCTGCAGTAGACATTACGTGTATCAGCTGCAGTAGACATTACGTGTATCAGCTGTAGTAGACATTACGTGTATCAGTAAGGTACAGTGAAATCAGTTATGCACAGTGGTAGACATTATGAGTGTCCATTTATAGTAGAAAACACGTTTCTTTTTTTTTAACGTATTGCATTTCCAAGTTTTTAGAAAGGGAAGGGTTGCAGCATAAAGAGAAAAACCTTTAAACTATTTTTAGACTTAAGTCAACGGATAGTACAAATTTGTTGCACCTCCTCGACAATAAATACTAAATGATTCTAACAATTTCTTTTTCTAATATTTAAGTCGGCGCTGGTTCGGCTGGTTCAGTTCTGGCCTACAGACTGTCTGAAGATCCTGATGTGTCAGTTTTACTGGTGGAGGCAGGGGGAGATGACAGGCGTGTTCCAGAAATTTCAGTGCCGGCGTTAGCATCAATGCTGCAAGATCTACCCGACGCATCATCCATATATTTTACAGGTAAATAAATCAGCAATTTAGAAATACTTTTGAGGTGTCTGATAATATCAGAATACAGCTGTAAAAAATAAATTAATTTGACGATTTTTTTCTAAATAAATGTCATTTTTACTTTAAATAAACTTGAGTTAACGAAATTTAAAATATAGATTTGAAAACAAAGAAAAAGAGAAATATTAGAAGAAACGATGAAATTCCATTTTATGATATTAGTTTACAAAAGAACGATTGGAAACTTGCAGTTAATCCTTACATTTCTACCTGTCCTATTTTCGTTAGTTCTAAAAATGATTTTATTTCAGAACCAAGAGACAGTTATAACGGTTTAACAAACGGTCAGAGCAGATGGCCTCGTGGTCGTGTTCTCGGGGGTACCAGCGGCATCAACTACATGGTTTACGCCAGGGGGTTCAAACACGATTACGACCTCTGGGCCAACTACACGGGGGACCCCAGATGGGACTACGCCCATGTCTTACCGTATTTCAAAAAGTCAGAGAAAATGTCAGACCCTGTCCTGAGTAAGTCAAAGTACCACGGCGATAAAGGTCCATTAGGCGTAACCAAAATGACGGCCAGCTACCCATTCACTCAGAAGGCAATACAAGGACTGCAAGAGATGGGATTTACGTTCAACGAGGACTATAACGGACAGTCAGCAGAGGGCGTAACTTTAGTTCAGATGACCACATATAACGGTGTTCGATCCAGCACTGCCCGTGCGTTTCTTCATCCAATCCTTGACCGCCTTAATCTGGACGTGATGGTCAACGCCCATGTCCAGAAAGTCGTCATCAAAGACAAGAAAGCAGAAGGTGTGGAGCTGATATTTAAAGGTAGAAAGTTTCTGGTCAAATCCAACAAAGAGACAATACTGAGTGCCGGCACTATACAATCTCCTCAGATCTTGATGCTTTCTGGAGTTGGTCCCAAGAAACATTTGGAAGAAATGGGAATTCCCTTAGTTGCAGATCTTCCCGTTGGACAAAACCTTCAAGACCATACATATTTCTACCAGTCCTACGGATTAAAGAATAAGTCCATGTCAGACAGCGATGAGTTTTCATCTCTTGCCACATATCTTAAATACGTTTTATTCAAGTCTGGGCGGTTGTCAATATTCGGTTTGGAACTACTTTTCTACGCGTCGTTCGCAAAAGAAATGAGAGAAAAGGACTGGCCAGAGCTTCAGATTATATTCGGCGCCGGATGTCCTACTTCAGACGCGCTGAATAGTGCGAACATGGAGAAAAATGAGGTCAAGGAAATGGACGAGAGATCACGTGACGCACCATCCTGCTGGAACTGTTTCCCAGTTACTATGAGACCAAGTAGTCGAGGCTTCATTAAATTACGCAGTATCGATCCTTTCGACGATCCCCTCATTCTGCCCAATTATTACGACAACGATACTGATGCGGAGATCATATATAAAGGTCTGGAGATATGCAGAAATCTAACGATGACAAAAACTTTCAAACGTCTGGGTTCATATTCGTTACGCAAGGCGATTAAGAGTTGTTCCAAGTATGAACTAGACACCAAAGACTATTGGATGTGCGCCATCAGATCGCAGCCTTTAACTGTTTACCACCCAGTCGGCACTTGCAGGATGGGCCACACGGGCGATTCCACAGCAGTAGTCGATTCTGAGCTCAGAGTTCTTGGCGTGAAAGGACTGCGAGTAGTCGACGTCTCTGTAATGCCGTGCATTGTATCGGGAAATACCAACGCCGCTGTAATAATGATAGGGGAGAGGGCGGCCAATCTAATAAAACAACCAACGTTGGTACCAATACTGAGTGGTACGTAATGTGGCATGTTACAATGTTTGTTATGATTTTTAATTTTATGTATCGTACTAATGTATATCAAATAATAAATAGGGTCGGTATTACTGTTTCTAAATGTGTGTGTAATATAATGCATATATATATATATATATATATATATATATATATATATATATATATATATATATTTATATTTATTTAATATAATATATATATATATATATATGTGTGTGTGTGTGTATATGTATATATATATATATATATATATATATATATATATATATATATATATATACTGTATTTTCTGTAAGTTGATAGTTTGAATCAATAATATAAAGGACACAGACGTATTAAATGTTTCTGTGTTAATATTTATGTTATGTAAACACCCGTCATACAAGTTCTGTGTCAGGTTACAGATTCAATTTTTATGCAAGATATAACACGATATTTTAAAACTGATATTATATAATTTGATAAACGTCAAAAATAAAACTACATAAAGCAATGTCATCAGTAGTTCTTGCTGCTAGAGAATCGAAAAAATAAATAACAAACCTCTGACAGTGAAACAACAAGTCAAGCCAATGTCGACATTGTACCATGATTAACACTGGGCAGCATCCAATGTCGACATTGTACCATGATTAACACTGGGCAGCATCCAATGTCGACATTGTACCATGATTAACACTGGGCAGTAGCCAATGTCGACATTGTACCATGATTAACTTTGGGCAGTAGCCAATGTCTGCATTGTACCATGATTAACACAGGGCAGCATCCAATGTCGACATTGTACCATGATTAACACTGGGCAGCATCCAATGTGGACATTGTACCATGATTAACACTGGGCAGCATCCAATGTGGACATTGTACCATGATTAACACTGGGCAGCATCCAATGTCGACATTGTACCATGATTAACACTGGACAGCATCCAATGTGGACATTGTACCATGATTAACAATGGGCAGCATCCAATGTCGACATTGTACCATGATTAACACTGGGCAGCAGCCAATGTGGACATTGTACCATGATTAACACTGGGCAGTAGCCAATGTGGACATTGTACCATGATTAACACTGGGCAGTAGCCAATGTCTGCATTGTACCATGATTAACACAGGGCAGCATCCAATGTGTACATTGTACCATGATTAACACTGGGCAGCATCCAATGTGGACATTGTACCATGATTAACACTGGGCAGCATCCAATGTCGACATTGTACCATGATTAACACTGGGCAGTAGCCAATGTCTGCATTGTACCATGATTAACACAGGGCAGCATCCAATGTCGACATTGTACCATGATTAACACTGGGCAGCATCCAATGTGGACATTGAACCATGACTAACACTGGGCAGCATCCAATGTGGACATTGTACCATGATTAACACTGGGCAACATCCAATGTGGACATTGTACCATGATTAACACTGGGCAGTAGCAAATGTCTGCATTGTAACCTGATTAACACTGGGCAGCATCCAATGTGGACATTGTACCAAGATTAACACTGGGCAGCATCCAATGTGTACATTGTACCATGATTAACACTGGGCAGCATCCAATGTCGACATTGTACCATGATTAACACTGGGCAGTAGCCAATATCTGCATTGTACCATGATTAACACAGGGCAGCATCCAATGTCTGCATTGTACCATGATTAACACAGGGCAGCATCCAATGTGGACATTGTACCATGATTAACACTGGGCAGCATCCAATGTGGACATTGTACCATGAATAAGACTGGGCAGCATCCAATGTCGACATTGTACCATGATTAACACTGGGCAGCATCCAATGTGGACATTGTACCATGATTAACACTGGGCAGCATCCAATGTGGACATTGTACCATGATTAACACTGGGCAGCATCCAATGTCGACATTGTACCATGATTGACACTGGACAGCATCCAATGTCGACATTGTACCATGATTAACACTGGGCAGCATCCAATGTGGACATTGTACCATGATTAACACTGGGCAGTAGCCAATGTCTGCATTGTACCATGATTAACACAGGGCAGCATCCAATGTCGACATTGTACCATGATTAACACTGGGCAGCATCCAATGTCGACATTGTACCATGATTAACACTGGGCAACATCCAATGTGGACATTGTACCATGATTAACACTGGGCAGTAGCAAATGTCTGCATTGTAACCTGATTAACACAGGGCAGCATCCAATGTCGACATTGTACCATGATTAACACTGGGCAGCATCCAATGTCGACATTGCACCATGATTATCACTAGGCAGCATCCAATGTGGACATTGTACCATGATTAACACTGGGCAGCATCCAATGTCGACATTTCACCATGATTAACACTGGGCAGCATCCAATGTGGACATTGTACCATGATTAACACTGGGCAGCAGCCAATGTCGACATTGTACCATGAGTAACACTGGGCAGCAGCCAATGTCTGCATTGTACCATGATTAACACAGGGCAGCATCCAATGTGGACATTGTACCATGATTAACACTGGGCAGCATCCAATGTGGACATTGTACCATGAATAAGACTGGGCAGCATCCAATGTCGACATTGTACCATGATTAACACTGGGCAGCATCCAATGTGGACATTGTACCATGATTAACACTGGGCAGCATCCAATGTGGACATTGTACCATGATTAACACTGGGCAGCATCCAATGTCGCCATTGTACCATGATTGACACTGGACAGCATCCAATGTCGACATTGTACCATGATTAACACTGGGCAGCATCCAATGTCGACATTGTATTATGGTTAACACTGGGCAGCATCCAATGTGGACATTGTACCATGATTAACACTGGGCAGTAGCCAATGTGGACATTGTACCATGATTAACACAGGGCGGCATCCAATGTCGACATTGTACCATGATTAACACTGGGCAGCATCCAATGTGGACATTGTACCATGACTAACACTGGGCAGCAGCCAATGTCGACATTGTACCATGATTAACACTGGACAGCATCCAATGTGCACATTGTACCATGATTAACACTGGACAGCATCCAATGTGGACATTGTACCATGATTAACACTGGGCAGCATCCAATGTGGACATTGTACCATGATTAACACTGGACAGCATCCAATGTGGACATTGTACCATGATTAACACTGGGCAGCATCCAATGTGGACATTGTACCATGATTAACACTGGGCAGCATCCAATGTGGACATTGTACCATGATTAACACTGGGCAGCATCCAATGTGGACATTGTACCATGATTAACACTGGGCAGCATCCAATGTCGACATTTCACCATGATTAACACTGGGCAGCATCCAATGTGGACATTGTACCATGATTAACACTGGGCAGCAGCCAATGTCGACATTGTACCATGATTAACACTGGGCAGCAGCCAATGTCGACATTGTACCATGAGTAACACTGGGCAGCAGCCAATGTCTGCATTGTACCATGATTAACACAGGGCAGCATCCAATGTGGACATTGTACCATGATTAACACTGGGCAGCATCCAATGTGGACATTGTACCATGAATAAGACTGGGCAGCATCCAATGTCGACATTGTACCATGATTAACACTGGGCAGCATCCAATGTGGACATTGTACCATGATTAACACTGGGCAGCATCCAATGTGGACATTGTACCATGATTAACACTGGGCAGCATCCAATGTCGCCATTGTACCATGATTGACACTGGACAGCATCCAATGTCGACATTGTACCATGATTAACACTGGGCAGCATCCAATGTGGACATTGTACCATGATTAACACTGGGCAGTAGCCAATGTGGACATTGTACCATGATTAACACAGGGCGGCATCCAATGTCGACATTGTACCATGATTAACACTGGGCAGCATCCAATGTGGACATTGTACCATGACTAACACTGGGCAGCAGCCAATGTCGACATTGTACCATGATTAACACTGGACAGCATCCAATGTGGACATTGTACCATGATTAACACTGGACAGCATCCAATGTGGACATTGTACCATGATTAACACTGGGCAGCATCCAATGTGGACATTGTACCATGATTAACACTGGACAGCATCCAATGTGGACATTGTACCATGATTAACACTGGGCAGCATCCAATGTGGACATTGTACCATGATTAACACTGGGCAGTAGCCAATGTCGACATTGTACCATGATTAACTTTGGGCAGTAGCCAATGTCTGCATTGTACCATGATTAACACAGGGCAGCATCCAATGTCGACATTGTACCATGATTAACACTGGGCAGCATCCAATGTGGACATTGTACCATGATTAACACTGGGCAGCATCCAATGTGGACATTGTACCATGATTAACACTGGGCAGCATCCAATGTCGACATTGTACCATGATTAACACTGGACAGCATCCAATGTGGACATTGTACCATGATTAACACTGGGCAGCATCCAATGTCGACATTGTACCATGATTAACACTGGGCAGCATCCAATGTCGACATTGTACCATGATTAACACTGGACAGCATCCAATGTGGACATTGTACCATGAATAACACTGGGCAGCATCCAATGTCAACATTGTACCATGATTAACACTGGACAGCATCCAATGTGGACATTGTAAAATGATTAACACTGGGCAGCATCCAATGTGGACATTGTACCATGATTAACACTGGGCAGCATCCAATGTGGACATTGTACCATGATTAACCATGGGCATCATCCAATGTCGACATTGTACCATGATTAACACTGGACCTCATCCAATGTGGACATTGTACCATGATTAACACTGGGCAGCATCCAATGTGGACATTGTACCATGATTAACACTGGGCAGCATCCAATGTGGACATTGTACCATGATTACCACTGGGCAGCATCCAATGTCGACATCGTACCATGATTAACACTGGGCCATTATTATGCTTTATCGGGCCCCCAGACAGAGATATATTTAGGCCCCTATTCAAAAGTACCTGTAGGGGCCCTATTAGAACCAGATATAATTACAACCTATACTGGAAGGGGGTGGGGTCCGTTTTGTTAGTGGACGTCCAAGACAGTTGCCTATACCCGTACGTATTAACGACCCAGGATGCACATACATTGAGGTAAATGAAGATTGAAAATAATATTAAATAGTAGAAAGAAAACAGAGCTATTTAAGAAAGAATACACAATGCGGTTAGAAAAAAGAAAGTTATGCGAAAGAACTTCAAACTGTACACTAAGTGATTATAATAGACACACGGAAGTAACACGTAAACTTACCATCATGTGGATACTCTGTAGTTAAACCAATAACAAATAAAGTCACAAAGATCTGTAATGGCAGTCTCATGGTGGACTTGTCATTAAAGTTGAATCACTTGTACATAGACTAAAGCTGCTCCACTGCTGTGGTTGACTATGAAATTGATTTGTTGTACACAAGTCCAAGTATTAATCACGAGGGAATTGCTCTTTGCCCCAGACAAAGTTCTCCTGGTTATTTCTCAATGTTCTGTGGTTGAAAGAAAGCGATGCTGGTGAATATATTATATGTATAGCATATTTAATAAAGAAATGTTACATTGCTCAGACACCAGTAAAAGAAAGTCAAACAATGCTGGTGAATATATTATATGTATAGCATATCTAATAAACAAACGTTACATTGCTCAGACACCAGTAAACGAAAGTCAAACAATGCCGGTGAATATATTATATGTATAGCATATCTAATAAACAAACGTTACATTGCTCAGACACCAGTAAACTGAAGTCAAACAATGCTGGTGAATATATTATATGTATAACATATCTAATAAATAAACGTTACATTGCTCAGACACCAGTAAACGAAAGTCAAACAATGCTGGTGAATATATTATATGTATAGCATATCTAATAAACAAACGTTACATTGCTCAGACACCAGTAAACTGAAGTCAAACAATGCTGGTGAATATATTATATGTATAGCATATTTAATAAAGAAACGTTACATTGCTCAGACACCAGTAAACAAAAGTGAAACAATATAGGGAAAAATTTACATACAGAGGTGGACTCAGGTCTGATGAGGCTCGGGAAAAGAATTATCATTATTATGTGTTTTATTATTTTTCAGGAAAAATAATAATGCAAGTGTAAAGGTTGTTCTTAGTGGGGGCCCTTCAGGGGTGGGGGGGGGGGCGTTGAACTGAATTTCACAAGGAAAAAATTCATTTGACCGAGTATCAAACCCGGGACCCTCAGGTCGACAGTAAAGCGCTCTACACCGCTCGGCCATTTACACAATCCACTAATTGTCTGAATACTAAAATTTATTACAGAGGAAATGACAGAAAAACTCATTATCACATCAGATACACAGATGATAAATACACAGATATTTAGATAGCTCTGGAGTCGATACAGAAGATAATATGGTGGGGGGGGGATATTAATGACATAACTTGAGAGAGAGAGAGAGAGAGAGAGAGAGAGAGAGAGAGAGAGAGAGAGAGAGAGAGAGAGAGAGAGAGAGAGAGAGAGAGAGAGAGACCAATAATTAAACAGTCAAAGAGATTTCAAAATATCAATGTTTTCTTTTAAAGAAAAAACCTCAACTCTGTTCATATTTAGAAGATCAGACATTTTGAATGTGATATTAATATGTCATGTGATATTAATATGTCATGTGATGTTAATATGTCATGTGATATTAATGTCATGTGATATTAATATGTCGAGTGATACGTGTGATAATGACCTTGACAAACTTCGAATAATTTAAAGTAGAGATCAAGAAAAAACTCCTGAACAAAGATGACATATGACATTTTAATGAAACTAAGACTTGATGCCAACTAAATCACCAGGTCTTCCGTATGAAAATGTTGAGATAATCCAGCCTTCAATCATGCTTAATTCATCTGCTGTCAACTTACGTCATTTTCAAGAACACATAAACATTTTTATTGTATTGTGTATTTTTACTCTAATTGCTATGGGGAAACAAAGATGAAAGATATGAACGTATGTAGCAGGATGTTGTCAGTCAAAGTTAATCCTTCTGTAAACAAAGTAAAGTTCACCGGGGCAGATGAAGTGTAGAATTCCTCTGTTTCTGTAGCATATATAAGGGGTCAGAGGCGTAGCTAGGGGGGCGGGGGTACATATGTCCCCGGGCGCCGAGTTTCATGGGCGCCAAATGGTATATTTTACATATAATATTATATGGTTTTCGAATGGGTGGGGGGCGCTAAAAAGGTATTAAAAAGGTAAAATGCCCCGGGCGCAAGTTGCCTTGCCCCCCCCCCTTTGCTACGCCTCTGTAAGGGGTTTGGTGGTTCACAGGTCGACAGGATAACGTCTAACACCAACTCGGCCACCATGTTGTAGACACTTCAAATTCATGCTTAGTCTTTATAATTGTACATCTTGAAAGTGTATTTGTAAGCAGGACATTCAGTGTCTCCTCACTAGAATACAACAACACATCACAATATTGAAACACATAAACTGAACAGCCAATAGTTGTGGTCGGAACATTGCTGTATATATGTCTTAGCGCCACGAGAATGGCATTAAAGTTGGGGGTAATACATTGTTGTGTTGTTATATTCAATGTTTATAATACATTGTTGTGTTGTTATATTTGATGTTATAATACTTTGTTGTATTATTATATTTGATGTTATAATACATTGTTGTATTGTTATATTTGATGTTATAATACATTGTTGTGTTGTTATATTTGATGTTATAATAAATTGTTGTGTTGTTATATTCAATGTTTATAATACATTGTTGTGTTGTTATATTTGATGCTATAATGCATTGTTGTGTTGTTATATTTGATGTTATAATACATTGTTGTGTTGTTATATTTGATGTTATAATACATTGTTGTGTTGTTATATTTGATGTTATAATACATTGTTGTGTTGTTATATTCGATGTTATAATACATTGTTGTATTGTTATATTTGATGTTATAATACATTGTTGTATTGTTATATTTGATGCTATAATACATTGTTGTGTTGTTATATTTGATGCTATAATACATTGTTGTCTTGTTATATTTGATGCTATAATACATTGTTGTCTTGTTATATTTGATGCTATAATACATTGTCTTGTTATATTTGATGCTATAATACATTATTGTCTTGTTATATTTGATGCTATAATACATTGTTGTATTGTTATATTTGATGCTATAATACATTGTTGTGTTGTTATATTCAATGTTTATAATACATTGTTGTGTTGTTATATTTGATGTTATAATACATTGTTGTGTTGTTATATTTGATGTTATAATACATTGTTGTATTGTTATATTTGATGTTATAATACATTGTTGTGTTGTTATATTCGATGTTATAATACATTGTTGTATTGTTATATTCAATGCTATATATACATTATGTGTTATTATTTCTGGTTTAATCTACACGAGATATTCGTACAATCAGGAGCGGATAATTTTCTTCTATTCGCTGGGCGTCAACCGAACTTAACGCGCCTCTAAGTATTATTACAGCTGTTGTGCCGGCAGAATTACTAATTATAATCCAACAAAAGAACCATATCAGTGCGGAAATAGTCTTGTCCACGGCAGTTTGGTTCATCCCAGCTATGTGTCCATCCCAGCTATGAGTCCATCCCAGCTATGTGTCCATCCCAGCTATGTGTCCATCCCAGCTATGTGTCCATCCCAGCTATGTGTCCATCCCAGCTATGTGTCCATCCCAGCTATGTGTCCATCCTATTATAAATATATGTCGGACTCGTATTTTATTAAATCAGGCTTCAGACAAGGGAAATCATTTAATGGGCGAAGAACAGTTTTGTCTTACTATAATTAAAAGTTGTGTCCGTTGGTTATCTCCCTTACATTATTAAATCCAAACATAGAACTCCTTATCAGTAAAAATCAAGTACTCGGGGGTCCGTACTGAGGTAGATTGACGCTCCTGGCGAAGTAGAAAATAATTAGCCCTAAAAGAAAAAAAAACTGAACATCAAAAAAGGGTTTTCATTACCTAAGACTCGAGTCTCACGGAGCAACCTTCAAACGCGTGTCTCCAGGCGCCCGCAACGGTGTGCCAGCCGTTAGATACGCCTCTACAAGAACAGTATTCTCATGAATCCAATTTCACAAAAGTTATCTGTCATTCTTAGTTTATTTCAACACAATCTACGTTCACAAAATACAAGGAATACATAGACAGACACAGTGGAATACATAGACAGACACAGTGGAATACATAGGACGACTCAGAGGAATACATAGGACGACTCAGAGGAATACATAGGACGACTCAGAGGAATACATAGGACGACTCAGAGGAATACATAGGACGTCTCAGAGGAATACATAGGACGTCTCAGAGGAATACATAGGACGTCTCAGAGGAATACATAGGACGACTCAGAGGAATACATAGGACGTCTCAGAGGAATACATAGGACGTCTCAGAGGAATACATAGGACGACTCAGAGGAATACATAGGACGACTCAGAGGAATAGATAGGACGACTCAGAGGAATACATAGGACGTCTCAGAGGAATAGATAGGACGACTCAGAGGAATACATAGGACGACTCAGAGGAATACATAGGACGTCTCAGAGGAATACATAGGACGACTCAGAGGAATACATAGGACGACTCAGAGGAATACATAGGACGACTCAGAGGAATACATAGGACGACTCAGAGGAATACATAGGACGACTCAGAGGAATACATAGGACGTCTCAGAGGAATACATAGGACGTCTCAGAGGAATACATAGGACGACTCAGAGGAATACATAGGACGTCTCAGAGGAATACATAGGACGACTCAGAGGAATACATAGGACGACTCAGAGGAATACATAGGACGACTCAGAGGAATACATAGGACGACTCAGAGGAATACATAGGACGACTCAGAGGAATACATAGGACGACTCAGAGGAATACATAGGACGACTCAGAGGAATACATAGGACGACTCAGAGGAATACATAGGACGTCTCAGAGGAATACATAGGACGACTCAGAGGAATACATAGGACGACTCAGAGGAATAGATAGGACGACTCAGAGGAATACATAGGACGTCTCAGAGGAATAGATAGGACGACTCAGAGGAATACATAGGACGACTCAGAGGAATACATAGGACGTCTCAGAGGAATACATAGGACGACTCAGAGGAATACATAGGACGACTCAGAGGAATACATAGGACGACTCAGAGGAATACATAGGACGACTCAGAGGAATACATAGGACGACTCAGAGGAATACATAGGACGACTCAGAGGAATACATAGGACGACTCAGAGGAATACATAGGACGACTCAGAGGAATACATAGGACGTCTCAGAGGAATACATAGGACGACTCAGAGGAATACATAGGACGACTCAGAGGAATACATAGGACGACTCAGAGGAATACATAGGACGACTCAGAGGAATACATAGGACGACTCAGAGGAATACATAGGACGACTCAGAGGAATACATAGGACGTCTCAGAGGAATACATAGGACGACTCAGAGGAATACATAGGACGACTCAGAGGAATACATAGGACGACTCAGAGGAATACATAGGACGACTCAGAGGAATACATAGGACGACTCAGAGGAATACATAGGACGACTCAGTAATGCGCACAAAATAATGAAATGAAGTTTACTAATAGGAAAAAATAAATGGCAAAACAACCAAATAAATATTTTTTTTAAGTTCAACTGTACAGACACATCACTGACATACAACTTGTTTTAGTTTTAATTGAAGGGCGACAACTTTTGATATGTTGAATGCACGCATTTGTCTACCATTGCCATTAGGACAGATAAATGTTTACATATGTATGTGATGGGAGATAAGACGTTTCATCCAGACGGAATTATCTCCCTTGATAAAGACCAGCAACAAACAACGTGATTATTTCACAGCTTGAGAGAATTTCCAGAAGTAATAAAAAATAATATAACCTGTTTAGCTTTCTATTTTAAAATGAAAAAAATAAAATGACAGCTTTAACATTACGTTACACTGTTGAAATGGAATATTCAAATAAATGAAATAACATGTTGGACAGTTTTTATTAAAATAAATTCAAACTGAACACATTTAAATTCGAATAAGATATGTCCGCTTGAATCGTGGCATGTCCGAATATAGTACTGAATCAACCTATAAGCAATAGAAGCACGTGCTTAGGGCATCATGGGAAGATGAGGCACCACATATCCTTAAAAGTATTACATTCGTTAAATGCATGGTTATTTTCAAATCTTTACATCAAACCAGCCTCGTAGCGTGAAAATTCTACAGCAGGGGCCAGGCCAATAGCAGGGTGGGCCGGGAAATAAATGTTACTAAGTAGAGCAAACAAACAGAGGAGGGCCAGACAAAACTCAGGGGTGTGGGGGGGCGCTCTCCCCCCACCCGCACGCTACGGGCCTGCATCAAACAAATAATTTATTTTACTAAAACCTGGTCTCTATTGTCACCATGTTTATCTTACAATTTGAAGGACCATTTTTTTATCATCAGATTTTGCACAAAATCACAACTCAGATGAAAACAAGAAGATAAATGTTCACAGTAAAAGAATAGATTTGAACTTATCCAATGGGTGCGTTGCATGATATCACTTTATTACCTACTTTTATTAGAAGACATTTTGTGTGTTGTCAAAAACTGATAATTTTTTACCAACAGTAGACGAGTAAGAATATAATATAATAATAGCGATTTGGGCGCTGCGTTAAATCGAAAGTAAAGAATTAATACAACAGTATTCCAGTTTAAAATACAATCATGAAAAAAAAATATCGGATCTGCCCGAAACCAAAAATAACCTAGCCTGCCGATCAAGCCTAAGGGGATATAACTCTATGCAAATGTTTTGCAGGGTACAGCTAGTTCAACAATAATTTCTCAGTTGAACTTTAGCTGTACCGTGTATTTTAATGCGAAAAAAGTAAGAGAAAATTATAAAGTCATAAATAAAATGAAATCAGAAATAAATATCATCTCCTACACAGTTTCATTTCATTTTTCAGTTGATATTCTGACGAGTACAATATTACTTTATGTCTTTAAAATCTCTTTTTTACAAGTCTAGGGGCATGCAATGCAATATAAATTAAACAAAATGATTTTTCTCTTTATATAAAAAATTTGTCCAACTTTTTCCAAAAATCTGGCATGTGAAACTTTATTAGGTTTCCTGTCTCCATCGACACTTCTTAAAATACATATTAAAAAAAACTCAAACTTCGTAATTTAGAGCAAAATAAAAAAAAATTTGTTATCCTTCATTAAGAATAACTGATTAAAAATACAAATAGTATTAACACACTAACAATAAAATTCTTGTGCTATAAAAAAATAGCAGTCCAAATGAAAATAAATCAAATTAATATTCAAGAAGGAGGGGATTGGGGGGGTAGGGGGACACCAACATTATTTGGAGCATCAAGGGGAGTTAAACCGGCACTTCAAGAACACACACACACACGAACACACACACACACACACAAACATATATATATATATATATATATATATATATATATATATATATATATAAGTTGAACACGCCAATCTCAAATCAGATTTCTTAATGAGAGATAGTGGAAACTCAGATTACTGGTTCTATAAAAACAAACATTTTTCTCATGTTTGGTAATAAATATATTTTTTAAAATTTTTATGTTTCAATTCTATGAAGTGATCAAATGAAATGAATTGTATACCAAGTCTGCGGCTGTAAGTAATAGAATCAATGCTGTTGGTTTGTCCATCATAATTTGTTTCTTTTTGTGAAGCTTTAACAAGGGAACTTACTTAGCGGCACCGGCTTTTTGACTTATCATTGCGTGAAACCGATCCATTTGGTTGCAGGGCAGGAATGATTTTTTTTCCAGCATTTGATAAAAGTCTTTTAATTTTATTTACATCGGGAAGGGAGGAAAGGGATTAATGACGCAGCGGCTACACTATCACATCAGTTACAACACCATAACAGGAGTTACAACACCATCACATCAGTTACAACACCATAACAGCAGTTACAAAACCATAACAGCAGTTACAAAACCATAACAGCAGTTACAAAACCATAACAGCAGTTACAACACATAACAGGAGTTACAACACGATCACAGAAGTTAAAACACCATCACAGACGTTACATCCACTTAGTTAACAATGTAAACTCACAAAAATGTTGACTGTACATATCTGAAGCTTGCTAAGACGAAGCAAGGGAGAGAAGAAACATGGACCCAGGAGTTATCGCTCGAAGTCTTGACAGAAAAAAAAAAATAAAATAATGTACTGCGCAAACTTGTTCGTATATTTCGTTAGAACTTTGTTTAATATTTGCTCATCTTGCAAGGCCTCACTCGTATATCAAGGCCACGCTCGTATATCAAGGCATTACTCGTATATCAAGGCATTACTCTTATATCAAGGCCTCACTCGTATATCAAAGCATTACTCTTATATCAAGCCCTCACTCGTATATCAAGGCAATACTTGTATATCAAGGCATTACTCTTATATCAAGGCCTCACTCGTATTTCAAGGCACTACTCTTATATCAAGGCATTACTCTTATATCAAGGCCTCACTCGTATATCGAGGCAATACTCCTATATCTAGGCATTACTCGTATAAAAAGGCTAATTCTGCTAACAAATTTGCTTGCCTTTGAAACACTCTTAAACCGAAATATTCGTAAACCGAGGTTGGTTGACTTCATATATATTGACAAGAGTGGTTGTAGCGTATCTGAGATGTTTCGCCGATCTTTCAAATGTATTCACCATACAAGCTAAAATTCGGTCAAGTGACATGGGGAAAAAAAAAGTTCAAATTCGGTCAAGCGACATGGGAAAAAAGTTCAAGTTCGGTCAAACGACATGGGAAGAAAAACATATAATAAACATACATACATATATACATATAGATAGATAGATAGATAGATTATATATATATATATAGATATAGATAGATAGATAGATAGATTATATATATATATATATATATATATATATATATATATATCTACCAGATACATTCCCTGTGACGCCATCCCCTAATCAATTTAACTGTTTCACGTTAGATAATCTAGGTTGTCACACCCTTATGTCAAATAACTCAAACATTGAAAACATGAAAGTAAATACGGTTTCGTTGGACTGTATGTAAGAGTTTAAATATTTTTTCCATGTAGCGATACTAGAAGACGTCAGTGCGATATTCCTTACACACACTTATACACATCTCCACTACATGCAGGTCGCTGATATCGTTGTACTGTTACTACGTCACAGGGTGATAATAGTCAAGCATAATTTAAATGTAACCAATCAGAGAACTACTTACGTTCTTCACCAAAAATGACAAAGTATTATGATGCATTTATTCCGCATACTAACATTTATATACATATATACATTAGGAGTGATAGAGTGATAAGAGAGAGAGAGAGAGAGAGAGAGAGAGAGAGACATGAGGAGTGATAGAGTGATAAGAGAAGAGAGACATGAGGAGTGATAGAGTGAGAAGAGAGAGAGAGAGAGACATGAGGAGTGATAGAGTGATAAGAGAGAGAGAGACATGAGAAGTGATAGAGTGATAAGAGAGAGAGACATGAGAAATGATAGAGTGAAAAGAGAGAGAGAGAGACATGAGGAGTGATAGAGTGAGAAGAGAGAGAGAGACATGAGGAGTGATAGAGTGATAAGAGAGAGTGAGACATGAGGAGTGATAGAGTGATGAGAGAGAGAGAGAGACATGAGGAGTGATAGAGTGATAAAAGAGAGAGAGACATGAGGAGTGATAGAGTGAGAAGAGAGAGAGAGAGACATGAGGGGTGATAGAGTGATAAGAGAGAGAGAGAGACATGAGGAGTGATAGAGTGATAAGAGAGAGTGAGACATGAGGAGTGATAGAGTGATAACAGAGAGAGAGACATGAGGAGTGATAGAGTGATAAGAGAGAGTGAGACATGAGGAGTGATAGAGTGATAAGAGAGAGAGAGAGACATGAGGAGTGATAGAGTGATAAGAGAAAGTGAGACATGAGGAGTGATAGAGTGATAACAGACAGAGAGACATGAGGAGTGATGGAGTGATAAGAGAGAGAGAGAGACATGGGGAGTGATAGAGTGAGAAGAGAGAGAGACATGAGGAGTGAAAGAGAGAGAAGAGAGATATGAGGAGTGATAGAGTGATAAGAGAGAGTGAGACATGAGTGAGAAGAGAGAGAGACATGAGGAGTGAAAGAGAGAGAAGAGAGAGACATGAGGAGTGATAGAGAGAGAAGACAGAGATGGGGAGTGATAGAGAGAGAAGAGATAGAGACATGAGGAGTGATAGAGTGATAAGAGAGAGTGAGACATGAGGAGTGATAGAGAGAGAAGAGAGAGACATGAGGAGTGATAGAGTGATAAGAGAGAGAGAGAGAGAGACATGAGGAGTGATACAGAGAGACATGAGGAGTGATAGAGAGAGAAGAGAGAGACATGAGGAGTGATAGAGAGAAAGACATGATGAGTGATAGAGAGAGAAGAGAGTGAGACATGAGGAGTGATAGAGTGAGAAGAGAGAGAGACATGAGGAGTGATAGAGTGAGAAGAGAGGGAGAGAGAGAGAGAGACATGAGGAGTGATAGAGTGAGAAGAGAGAGAGACATGAGGAGTGATAAGAGAGAGAGACATGAGGAGAGATAGAGTGATAATAGAGAGTGAGACATGATGAGTGATAGAGAGAGAGAGACATGAGGAGTGATAGAGTGATAAGAGAGAGTGAGACATGAGGAGTGATAGAGTGATAAGAGAGAGTGAGACATGAGGAGTGATAGAGTGAGAATGAGAGTGAGACATGAGGAGTGATAGAGTGATAAGAGAGAGAGAGACATGAGGAGTGATAGAGTGAGAAGAGAGAGAGACATGAGGAGTGAAAGAGAGAGAAGAGAGATATGAGGAGTGATAGAGTGATAAGAGAGAGAGAGAGACATGAGGAGTGATAGATTGAGAAGAGAGAGAGACATGAGGAGTGATAAGAGAGAGAGTGAGACATGAGGAGTGATAGAGTGATAAGAGAGAGAGAGACATGAGGAGTGATAGAGTGAGAAGAGAGAGACATGAGGAGTGAAAGAGAGAGAGAGAGATATGAGGAGTGATAGAGTGATAAGAGAGAGAGAGACATGAGAAGTGATAGAGTGATAAGAGAGAGAGAGACATGAGAAGTGATAGAGTGAAATGAGAGAGAGAGACATGAGGAGTGATAGAGTGAGAAGAGAGAGAGAGACATGAGGAGTGATAGAGTGATAAGAGAGAGTGAGACATGAGGAGTGATAGAGTGATAAGAGAGAGAGAGAGACATGAGGAGTGATAGAGTGATAAAAGAGAGAGAGAGACATGAGGAGTGATAGAGAGAGAAGACAGAGATGGGGAGTGATAGAGAGAGAAGAGATAGAGACATGAGGAGTGATAGAGTGATAAGAGAGAGTGAGACATGAGGAGTGATAGAGAGAGAAGAGAGAGACATGAGGAGTGATAGAGTGATAAGAGAGATAGACATGAGGAGTGATAGAGAGAGAAGAGAGAGATATGAGGAGTGATAGAGTGATAAGAGAGAGAGAGAGAGACATGAGGAGTGATACAGAGAGACATGAGGAGTGATAGAGAGAGAAGAGAGAGACATGAGGAGTGATAGAGAGAAAGACATGAGGAGTGATAGAGAGAGAAGAGAGTGAGACATGAGGAGTGATAGAGTGAGAAGAGAGAGAGACATGAGGAGTGATAGAGTGAGAAGAGAGAGAGAGAGAGAGAGAGACATGAGGAGTGATAGAGTGAGAAGAGAGAGAGACATGAGGAGTGATAAGAGAGAGAGACATGAGGAGAGATAGAGTGATAATAGAGAGTGAGACATGATGAGTGATAGAGTGATAAGAGAGAGAGAGAGAGACATGAGGAGTGATAGAGTGATAAGAGAGAGTGAGACATGAGGAGTGATAGAGTGAGAAGAGAGAGTGAGACATGAGGAGTGATAGAGTGATAAGAGAGAGAGAGACATGAGGAGTGATAGAGTGAGAAGAGAGAGAGACATGAGGAGTGAAAGAGAGAGAAGAGAGATATGAGGAGTGATAGAGTGATAAGAGAGAGAGAGAGACATGAGGAGTGATAGATTGAGAAGAGAGAGAGACATGAGGAGTGATAAGAGAGAGTGAGACATGAGGAGTGATAGAGTGATAAGAGAGAGAGAGACATGAGGAGTGATAGAGTGAGAAGAGAGAGAGACATGAGGAGTGAAAGAGAGAGAAGAGAGAGTGAGACATGAGTGAGAAGAGAGAGAGACATGAGGAGTGAAAGAGAGAGAAGAGAGAGACATGAGGAGTGATAGAGAGAGAAGACAGAGATGGGGATAGATAGAGTGATAAGAGATAGAGACATGAGGAGTGATAGAGAAGAGAGAGTGAGACATGAGGAGTGATAGAGAGAGAAGAGAGAGAGACATGAGGAGTGATAGAGAGAAGAGAGATAGACATGAGGAGTGATAGAGAGGGAAGAGAGAGAGAGATGAGGAGTGATAGAGAGAGAAGAGAGTGAGAGAGAGAAGACATGAGGAGTGATAGAGAGAAAGACATGAGGAGTTATAGAGAGAGAGACATGAGGAGTGATAGAGAGAGAAGAGAGAGACATGAGGAGTGATAGAGAGAAAGACATGAGGAGTGATAGAGAGAGAGAGAGAGAGAGATAGAGTGAGAGAGAGACATAAGGAGTGATAGAGAGAGAAGAGAGAGACATGAGGAGTGATAGAGAGAGAAGAGAGAGAGAGAGAGAGAGACATGACGAGTGATAGAGAGAAAGACAATTTGCCGCATCTAAAATAAAAATGTTTCACCAATCTTCTTCCACGAAAAACAGATATCTAAAAAATAACAGCAAAGTCCACCATGTATTCACCAGGCAGGTTGAAAATCGGTCAGGTGACCCCGACATTTTGTTGACTTTATTCACGGACAACTTATTTCTATTTTTGCATAAAGACAAAAAAACAACGGTTCTAATGTTAACAGTCTTTTAGTTTAAACTTTAAATCAACTAAAAGTGATTTACAGACCAATAAGCCAATGAGCAGACGATATATATATATATATATATATATATATATATATATATATATATATATATAAAAGCATATGTAATAAAGAAATATGCAATTACATATTTAAGGTTTTGTATGAATTTGTGTGCGTGTATGCTAGAGAGTATGCTTCAGTTTGAGTATATGTATGACTTTAGCTTATTTTGAGATGCACTGTAATTTTGGAGTCACCCCCGGCCATATAAAAGCTAAAATCACAGTATTGTTACAACATATCATTCCTATTATAGACAGATTAAACTTACATAGCAAAGCATTCACATGGACGTATTGATTCCAGACTTGTAACAATTGTATAACAACGGCTGGTTCCAGACTTATAACAATTGTATAACAATGGCGTGTTGTTGGTACTAAATGTTATTCTGTTTGTCGTCGTTAGTGTTGGAATCAAATGGATAATTACTGAAAACACTGAAAGTGATTTTATCCAAAGGCCCAAAAAATCGTACGATTATGTTATTGGTAAGTAGTCTTAAATGATTGGGCAATATTGAGGTAAAATGATTGAAACTGTTGTGATATTGATACCGATTGAACTTTTGTGATATTGATACTGATTGAAGTGTTGTGATATTGATACTGATTGAAAGTGTTGTGATATTGATACTGATTGAAATTTGGTGATATTGATACTGATTGAAGTGTTGTGATATTGATACTTATTAAAAGTGTTGTGATATTGATACTGATTGAACTTTTGTGATATTGATGCTGGTTGTAGGGTTGTGATATTGATACTGATTGAAGTGTTGTGATATTGATACTGATTGAAGTGTTGTGATATTGATACTGATTGAAGTGTTGTGATATTGATACTGATTGTAGTGTTGTGATATTGATACTGATTGAAATGTTGTGATATTGATTAGAAAAAAATAAATCTCTAATGATGAGTTTATTTTGAGTGGACATGTTACAAAAACATCATCTCAAAATTGAAAACCTCAAAAATAGTTTTTTAAACGATAAAAAAGACCACAACTCTTTGACATCGGTGTGTGTGTGCGTTTGTGTGTGTGTGTGCGTGTGCCCAAATCAAATAATACTTTTAAAAAATATATTTATTTTGTCAAATGTATAGTTTTTTACTGGCTCTAAGAGTTGCCAATGTAATAATTATAAAGATAAACACAGCAAAAAAAATTATAATTGTTATTGAAATATGATACATAAGGTTGACTGTAAAACTAACTGGTCGCATGAAATGAAAACTTTTATACTTTAAGACTTATGTATAGTGAAACCATAGAACACATGATCATTCCCATGGCAGACTACATAATACGAATCGATATAGCTTTGTCATTAACTAAAAAATACAAGTGAATGAACTTAAACTTCGGAACGTAAAACTGAAATGTGAAGCGAAGAATATTTGTTGTACTAAAGTCGGAGTTTTTTTATTTAAGATTTATTAATTAATAATCAAGTCATAATGATCGTAGATCAATGATGCTTGATTGATAGAGTACATTTAGATTACATTTACTTAACTAGTAAACAAAGGCCCGGTACCCGGACAGACTTGTAGACACACAGTTTAAGTTTAAAATGGGGACATATTTTGAGCGCGTTAACAATCAATCAGTCTATATAAAAACAATAGCATATCTATGTACTCGAAGTGGCCCCAAAGGACATGAACAGATTATTTTAGCCAAAATACGTTTAAGTATAGGGACAATTAATTTATAATACATCAAAATAAAGTTTATATTTTATACAGTTCATCCCAAAGAAAATAATCCTCATTATGGGTACACAATCTTAACAAATAGAACCCCGACTATTAAACTTTGAATCTAATATAAATGAAACTATACATAATTTGCACACACACACACACACACACACACACACCATATCATTGATACATCTTAATTCATTCATAATATTTTTTAAGGTCTCTTTTCCAAACAATTCTTCATTTTATTTTATCATGTTCAACATGACGTATTTAAAAAAAGAGACGTGAATGAGTACTTGCCAGTTAAGCGATTCATTACATCAATAGCATATGGCTTATTCACTGTTATACACATTGTGTTATATATATAGTTCAATATATTGCTCCGAGAATTAGCTAAGAAAATGGTGCCAGCCCGGTGAACTTTTTATGTACAAAAAAATGTAATTGAAATATTTACATTCCTTTTACCTTTATTATACTTTACAGACGTATAGTTTTGAATAATAACAGAATAACAGAAAGAAATACTTTATTTGATATAATGTGTGGTAAAGTATATTGTAACTAATAGAAATAGATAGAATCGTTGTCTAACTCCCATCTGCCCTTCAATTGAAAAAACAAAAATATTCCATCAATTCGGAGGCAGCAAAGTATCAGTTGAGGCCGTAGACGCAGAAGAAAATATCAGGCCTCTTAAAAAAGGAATATGAATTCTGTGAAGCCTCCCCCCACCCCCCGTTAATAAACGGGTTAGTTTGCACTGACTTTAAGTTGGGCGTTGTGCTAACCACACAATTCCTTTACTTGCCGAGGTTAATGAAATAGATTAATTCTAGACTTAATCAACCCCTATACGCCCTTTAGGAAAAGGCAAAGGGAATATTTTAATCTTTCATCGAAATAAAACAATAAAATGCTCTATTTAAGAGGAATTCATTGTCCATTGAAAAATAACCTCAATATTATATGTAATTTTTTTGTTCTAATATTTAAGTCGGCGCTGGTTCGGCTGGTTCAGTCCTGGCCTACAGACTGTCTGAAGATCCTGATGTGTCAGTTTTATTGGTGGAGGCAGGGGGAGATGACAGGCGTGTTCCAGAAATTTCAGTGCCGGCGTTAGCACCAATGCTGCAAGATCTACCTGACATAGTGTCCAAAATGTCTACTGGTAACTACAAAAATATATAAATTTATGTAGTTAATTTAAAGCGTGATTGGAATCCATTTTCATCTGATTTTATATGTATTTTAGCGCTGTATAAATCTACTGAATTATTAAAAAGAAAAAAAAAATAGTTGTAAATAAACGAATATAAATATAATGCGTTATAAAAAAAAAAGCAGTTCATCACAGTATTAAACAGTTATTTAATTACAATAATTCGAAAAGAAAAATTTCACAAATAACTATACACATGGTATCAGAGCAAGTAATGGGTCAATGGGTCAATGGGCCAAATGGGTCGCAAAATTGGATATGTCACATGGGTCAATGTTCCTTGACCCAGGACCCATCCTTAGTCTCGGCCCGACCCTAAAAAACCCGTCGTCGCGAGATTTTTTTAATTTCAAAATGGTTTCTATGGCGACGGCCGCCATCTTGAAAATAACAACATTCAATGGGTCATAGGTCATGATGGGTCTGGGTCAAGAAATTGATGGGATATATGGGTCATGGGTCAAGCTCAGTTACCCATTACTTGCTCTGTATGGTAATAATCATAGTTTTATAAGACATATATCTATGGTAATAATCATAGTTTTATAAGACATATATCTGTGGTAATAATCATAAGAATGCTTGTAAGCCATAATCTGTACATGTATAAAACATCTGAATAAGAATCTACTCTCTAAAAGAACGACATTAATTACGTTAGGTTTATGAAGCAATTTACTTATTCATTACATTCATTCATACTCTTTTTATTTTAATTTTGATTTGAAATTTTTTTTTATTTCAGAGCCAAGAGATAGATTCATTGGTTCAACCAACGGACATTGTCTACGTGGGCGTGTACTCGGGGGGACCAGCAGCATCAACTACATGATTTACTCCAGGGGGTTCAAACACGATTACGACCTCTGGGCCAACTACACGGGGGACCCCAGATGGGACTACGCCCATGTCTTACCGTATTTCAAAAAGTCAGAGAAAATATCAGATCCAATTCTGAGTCAGTCAAAGTACCACGGCAATGAAGGTCCATTAGGCGTAATCAAAATGGAAGCCACATTCCCATTCACCCAGAAAGCAATAGAGGGATTTAAAGAGATGGGATTTACGTTCAACGAGGATTATAACGGAGAAACAACAGAGGGTGTGGCTTAAGCTCAATTAAATGTAGATAATGGTGTTAGGTCCAGTTCTGCTAAGGCATTTCTTCATCCAATCCTTGACCGCCCAAATCTGGACGTGATGGTCAACGCCCATGTCCAGAAAGTTGTCATCAAAGACAAGAAAGCAGAAGGTGTGGAGCTGATATTATAGGAAGAAAGTTTCTGGTCAAATCCAACAAAGAGACAATACTGAGTGCCGGCGCTATACAATCTCCTCAAATCTTGATGCTTTCTGGAGTTGGTCCCAAGAAACATTTGGAAGAAATGGGAATTCCCTTAGTCGCAGATCTTCCTTTTGGACAAAACCTACAAGACCATATTTTTTTCTACCAGACATATGGTTTAAAAGACAAGACCATGCCTGGCAGGGATGACCTATCTTCTTCGTACTCATATCTTAAATACGCTCTTTTTAAAACAGGGCGGTTGGCTACTTTTGGCATCGAACTACTTTTCTACACATCTTTCACTGAAGAGATGAAAACAATTGACTGGCCAGAGCTTCAGATTCTATTCGGCCCTGGGTGTCGAAGTTCTGACGAGAAAATGGAATCAAGTCACTTTACAGCCTGTTGGAACTGCTACTCAGTTACTTTGAGACCCAGTAGTCGAGGCTTCATGGAACTACGTAGTATCGATCCTTTCGACGATCCGATTATTCACAACAATTATTTCGACAACGACACCGATGCGGAGATTATATGTACAAAGGTTTTGAAATATGCAGGGACCTATCGCTGACAAAACCGTTGAAAAGTCTGGGGTCTCAATTGTTAAACAATGTGGTTAAAAGTTGCTCCAAGTACGAGTACGATAGCAAAGAGTACTGGATGTGTGCCATTAGATCCCACCCTGAAGTCTCTCACTCAGTCGGAACTTGCAAGATGGGTCCCAGGGGCGACTCCTCTGCGGTAGTCGATTCTGAGCTCAGAGTTCATGACTTGAAAGGACTGAGAGTGGTCGACGCCTCTGTGATGCCGTTCATCATATCAGGCAATCCTAACGCCCCTGTAATCATGATTGCTGAGAGAGCCGCCGACTTGATAAAACAAAGTAGAATCCATGAGCCGTGAGACATGAAATATGACATGTATCTATGGATTGGAGTGTATTTCAAGCATTAAATGATATCCATACAGTGGGGGAGTGGTCCTACTTTATCTGCTACTGGAGGGGGGGGGGGCGACATTGTGGGTGTTCAGGACCATGATAACTTAATTTTTTTATATTAAAGTGTTTCAATTCAAACTTTTGATGATCTACATCTACTTGTGTACAGCGGTTACCATGCGAACACAGTGGTATGTTCACGAACATAGAAGGGCCATGTCAATTTCAAATATTTCTTTTTTGTATTTCGTTGCTACAACGGAGACTGAGGGGCCTAAGATTTTACAGCAGATGCCGTGACATGATGTCCAAATGTTTCCTATAGCATAACTCAAGGTATACTCACTCAGTCACCAATACAACACATGGTGAACTCATATACCCACACAGCTCCGTGTGTACGTATGCACCATCACAGCTTCTTGTGTACTTATGCACCATTACAGCTCCGTGGTCCTGTGTGCATTGAATATAGTTAGCATAATCTTTCATAATAAAATGATTACAAGTTTAAATATATATAAAATTTATTTATATAAATTGTTTATATTATTAGTCCAATACTTTATACAAATATATAGATATTTGTTCGTTTGTGCTTTGTATATGGCTATAAAATCATCAATCAATTTTTCTCTAAGAGTTAGACAGGCAACACACCTCGTCCCTGTTCGTAAGCCTATATAATGCAATTTTGGAGTGGATTTTTCAAATTGTCTTTGTAGTGTACTATTATTGACATTTAAATTATTAATTCCGCATTATTCATCCTGCAATGTACACTGTTGTGCGTTCTTTTTCTTTCAGATTTAGAGTTCAATTGTAATAATTAATATGGCATCTGTACCTCAAAAGACTTTCAAAACAAGATCTGAAATCGATGTCTGGTTGATTGGTCAACAGTTAGCATCTCTTGATTTAGTCACTTGTTCTAACAGCCTACCAACTATGGGGCTCACTCTGCGTCGTTTGCTTTATTACTTGAAGAGTCAGAAGCTTTCTCTCTCTGAAAGCTGCTCAAATGTGATCGATGAAGTTTTTTCTATATGGTTTATAGCGCACATACCAACGACACAGAAACCTAATGCTGTTGCCAAGCTGAAAGCATTGTACGAGAGACATGTTAAGCTTGGCAAGAACAAAGGCTGTCAAGTGATAGGCAGATGGAGTTGAAAGTTGAATTTTTCCAGCTGATGAATCAACAACAGTATCACTGTCAACAAGTACAATATATAGAGCTAGAAATAATGTTTGCCAATCAGTCACAGTAAACCAAAAGGAGATGTTTGTGCCAAGCATACCATAAGTTGCTCATTTTGATGGAAAATTACTACCAGATGTTGGTGGCCAATCAGACGAGCTAGTTGATCGAATGCCAATTGTTGTGTCTTGAGTGAAGATTGAAGAGCTTCTGACAATTCTACAACTTCCAAGATCAACTGGTGAATTAATGGGTAAAGCTGTGGTTCAGATACTACATGAGTTGAAAGGTGTCCAAGAATGGCTGGCTGGTCTTTGTTTTGATACAAGTTCTAACACAGGAGTTCAAACTGGCGCCATAACAGTTATTCAGCGGATGTTTGACAAACGCCTTCTATTTCTAGCATGCCGTCATCACATCTTTGAAATAATATCAGCAGCAGTGTTTGACAAGTTGTTTAAATCATCTGTACCACACTTTTCAATGTTCAAATGTTTCAAGGAAACGTGACCGACCCTTGATACATCACGATTTGCTGTTATTGATGTCTCTACATCCAGCTCATAGTTAACAAACAGCGAGAAAGCTTGGCTTTATGAGAGAAAAGCAGACCATGATGCTTAAAGGGGCCCAACATGAGTACACTATTATTTGATTAACAGGAATTCTCTATCAAAATAGTATACACATATATGTTACTTACTAACTGTATAACAAACATCATTTCATGTCTTATAGGTTCTTGGCTATACTGGGTCAAATACTGATGAAAACTGTCTGAAGTGCAATGTTTGGAAATTTTTAGGGCATTCTTTGTGCAAGCTACACTTGAGATAAATACATCATTCATCCCAGGATAAAACAATGAGTAAATACTGAAAATTTCAGTCTGATACCTCTTTTAGTTTTTGAAATATTAACGTTCAAATATCGCGAAAATGTAAATGGTACGAGAACTCGTGACTACCCTTAAAACTTTAAAAAAATCATATCTTTCAAAGTTTTTGACCAAATGGTCTGAAATTTTCAGGAATCACTCAACTTTGAATGTACAACAAGCCCTAAAAATTTCAAAAATATCTGAGAGGGTCGGATGAACAATTGTCAAAAAACTGGTTGAGTTGACATGGAATGACCCTTTTGCAAAAAAAAACTTAAAAGTTTGAAGCTAATGAGCAGTCACTTAGACTCAATATTTTTTCCTATAATCTGGCCATCGTATTACTGACCCGAAACCTCACATTTCTGGGGGGTATGCGAAAGTGAATTAAATAATTTTTTTTTTCACCATTATCCTTTGAAACACTCTACTGTACAGCTTGTTTATTTGTTTACTCTTGAACTGTGTAGTTTACAGTATAGGTATTAGTTTAAATGAGTACGACTTATGTATTTTACTGTTATAAGTTACTTTGGGTCACGAAAACAAAGCTGATGTCAGAGTGGGTCACGAAAACAAAGATGTTGTCAGAGTGGGTCACTAAAACAAAGATGTTGTCAGAGTGGACCGAGAAGCGTAAAAGTTTGTGAACCACTAAGGTAGAAAATAAGTTTCAGATTTTTTTTAAAGTTTTGAATTTTTCCTTTACAAATGTAATATTATCGAAATAAAACTGTCTATACAATAAATATTTCCTATACAATATATAATATAATGAGCCACTGTGGTCTATAATATAATGAGCCACTACGGTGTATAACATAATGAGCCACTGTGGTATATAACATAATGAGCCACTCTGGTTATAATATAATGCGCCAATGTGACGTATAATATATTGAGCCACTGTGGCGTATTTAAAACACTTAAACCGAATGTCCTTCACGTACAAAATATGTCAAAATACTACATGCATGCACAATACATAGCACGTTTCGGTCTGGTAACCTCGGCTAAGTAGGTCATTATCTACACACAACTGGTTTCTTAACATGTGTCTAGATATTCGTTAGCGGTTCTCATTTTAAGTTGTCAAGGAGTTCAAATATGACTCTAGTAAAGATACGGACAGATGAACAAACTGTATTAAAGAAACAAAGATACAAATCAACGAATCTCAAACCATGAATATCTGTATGTAAGTAAGCGTATGCGTGTGTCAGCTTGAGTAGATGTTTGACTTGCTTATACTTTGAGATTCGTTGTAGTCTCGAGTAACTCCTGGCGATGTGAAAATGATACAAACACGGTATTGTTACAACATGCCCTTCATATCATAGACTGATACGACCTACAACACTCTGAGCACTTACACAGACATCAACACAAGAGTTCGTTCCAAGACTAAAGTTATATTTACTCATTACAATGTCTGTGTTGGTGTTAGTAAATATCATTCTAGTTGTTATCATTGGTGTAGGAATCAAATGGACAGTTATCGAAAACACTGAAAGTGATTTTGTTCAATGGCCAAACCGATCTTATGACTACATTATTGGTAAGTAGTGTTGACCAATCGGACAGTTTTATGATTTAATTACATCAGACAACAAAATGAAACTTTTCTTTGGCTCCTATTCAAGAATAATTTTAACCTCTTGACTCTTAATGTCATTGAACATATTGTGTGTGTACGTGTCTGTGTAGGGGTAAGATGAAATCTCTTAGATTCTACAAATCATTAATGAGACTGTTATTTTATGGTGTCCTTCTTTTACATCCCCACCCTAGCTGATAGTGCAATGGCAATGGAGGCACACCGGGGGATATATCGGGAAATTTAGCCATGACCTGAAAAATTCATTGGTCCTCACCGGAAATCGAACAGGGATCCTCAGGTCAAAAAATGGAGCACATTACCACACGACGTAATTGAAAAATTGCTGCTTGTATTTAACACCTAAATGTTTGGACTGTATGATCTTCCCATATTAGTTAGGTATGGAAATGTATAATCTTTTCATGTTAATTAGGCATGAAAATGTACGATCTTTCCATTTTAGTTAGGTATGGAAAGGTATGATCTTTCCATATTAGTTAGGTAGGAAAATATATGATCTATCCAACGGTATATATTAGGTATGGACATATATGATCTTCCAACCAGGCTTGCGGAGCCGCCATATTTTTTTTCGGCTCCGGCTCCGGCTCCCACAAATTTGACGGCTCCGGCTCCCTATTAAGATAGTATCATACGAGACAAAAATTTTTGTAATTGCTCCATGATAACATCCCGCTGATAAAAAGTTATGCAAATTTTGCCGCGTTCACCCCCATAGTCAGGAACTTGAAAAATATACGCATTGTCCATTGTCGGTTTTACTAAAAACAAATCATTTCAGTGCATTCAGAATTATATCATTATTTTCCATCGAGGTTTCACTAGTCGCCATTTTTATAAGTAATAAAAAGTTATTTCAATGATCAAATTAGCCAATAGTAAATTGATACATTATTTAAAATATTTTAAAGACTTCAGTATTTATATTTATTATTGATAAATTCGAAGTGACTATTCGGACCCGGGCAGGCCCGTTGCCAGAATTATTGCATTGGGGGGGGGGAGAATTTTTTTTTTCGACGTGGGGGGGCGGGTGCCGAAGAACTGATTCTGGGGTACAGCGGCGGATCTAGGCAACTTTGACGGCGGGGGGGGGGGGGGGCGAAACTGTTTTCATTGTTGAAAATTGGTCTTTGAACAAAAAATATTTCGATAATTTAATGATGTATTACCTAAACTTGCGATAACCTGGGGGGGGGGCATGCCCCCCGGCCTTTCCCCATAATTCGGCCCCTGGTGGGGTAGAAGAAATGTTCGGAGGGGGGCGAAGATTGAGGTGCGAAGCGCCGAAAGCTTTCGAACGGAGAGGAGGGGTTTTGGGAGGGGACCTCAGTGAGTCCCCTCCCCAAGAAATTTTTTGCAGTTCCATATCTGGAATGGTGCATTTTAGTACCGATTGTTTAGCTATTAATTAGAAATATATAATTTTAACTACGTTTCAATAATGCATGGCATGTTGCAGTTTTGTTAAAAAATAATTTAAATAGTAAAGAGTTTTAATGATAAAAATTTATTGAGGCTGAGCAATTTGACCATTTGTTCTGCTACACAATTGTTACATAATAGATACCTGATTTATATCATTATACTGTTTGTTTAACGTACAACCCGGGAAGAACGACAAAGATGCACGAATATAGCTTAGCTATTTGTGCGATATTTCTTATAAAATATTGAAAACGAAGAACAGATCTATCAACAACAAATTGACCAGTCACAATTATTCAATTTAAAATAAAATTAATTCTGCTAAAAAGTAAATTTGCAAATTAAATAACATCACTCAGAAATCACGGAGTTTGTACTTTATTATTTTATTATACATATGTATAAAAGTGAAGTCAGAAGTCAATATCATTTTATTAACTTATTTAAGTTGCTAGTTGTCCTCAGAAGATATCAATATATAAAACCATTACAAGGTTGCGAACAGGCCCACCGACAAAAAATTTCGGGTCCCTGGGCAGGGGTGACACGGGCCCCCGTGCTGATATTAATATTTTCAAAAGTTGATTGGCCAGCTCAGTCCGGGCCCCTAAAACAAAATTGAACAAAATGATTGATGTTTTATAGCCATTATTATTAAAATGTTGTCAAAAAGCTCAAAGCATGCACGGGGGGGGGGGCTCAGGTCATGAACGGGGGGGAGGTAAGCCCCCTAGCCCCCTCTGTCTACGGGCCTGGACCCGGGTACCAATAAACTCCGATTTTTATTCGGACCCCGTCCCAATAAAGTCTGATTATTCGGACCCGTGGCAAATATGCACTTAGCTTAGTTATACATAATCTTTATTATTGTTTTTTTTTATAATTGTTTAAATTGAATGATTTAATCGTTACTCAGTGTCTAGGGTTTCACTAAGCGGACTCTGTATTATTATTTTTTCGGGTTCCGTCTAATAAAGTTTAAATATAGCTAAGCTTAGTGCATATTTGCCACGGGTCCGAATAACAATCGAATTTTATTGGGACCCGGGTCCGAATAGCCACAGCCTTGTAAATTATCTGCTCTATTTCAGATATTCTGTTTATAATAAAATTGTTAAATACAGAAAGCTACCATTTTGTTTTTAGTCTATTACAAATTGTAGGAGGCAAACAATCAAACAAATTTGTAATTTTAAAGCTAAAAAAAAATTCTGCTGTAAAAAAAAAAAATTTGGGAGCCGTGGAGCCGCCAGATTTTTTCGGCTCCGGCTCCGGCTCCAGCAAAAAGTACCGGCTCCTCGGCTCCGGCTCCGGCTCCGCAAGCCTGCTTCCAACGGTATATATTGGGTATGGAAATATATGATCTTTTCAACGGTAAATATTACGTAGGTAAATATATGATCTTTTCAACGTATACATTATGTAGGTAAATATATGATCTTTTCAACGTATATATTATGTAGATAAATATATGATCTTTTCAACGGTATATATTACGTAGGTAGATATATGATCTTTTGAACGGTATATATTAGGGTGAGGAAATCTTCTGGCGTGTTAGTATGGCATCTAAAAGTGTTTTGATATAACTTTGAGAAAATAAAAGTTTTAATAAAATTTTTATTTGTTTTTTAAGTACGACTTGTGTTTTTTTATGTGAAACTAGTCTGTGTCCCGAGGTATTCGATAAACTAGTCTGTGTCCCGAGGTATTCGATAAACTAGTCTGTATCCCGAGGTATTCGATAAACTAGTCTGTATCCCGAGGTATTCGATAAACTAGTCTGTATCCCGAGGTATTCGATAAACTAGTCTGTATCCCGAGGTATTCAATAAACTAGTCTGTCTCCCGAGTTATTCAATAAACTAGTCTGTCTCCCGAGGTATTCAATAAACTTGTCTGTATCCCGAGGTATTCAATAAACTAGTCTGTATCCCGAGGTATTCAATAAACTAGTCTGTATCCCGAGGTATTCAATAAACTAGTCTGTATCCCGAGGTATTCAATAAACTAGTCTGTCTCCCGAGGTATTCAATAAACTAGTCTGTATCCCGAGGTATTCAATAAAGTAGTCTGTATCCCGAGGTATTCAATAAGCAGCGAGCATATTAACGTGAATAAAATTAAGTTTCAACAAAAGAAACATTTATAAATTAACACAGTATTAATGGTATATCAGTTGTTATTTTTTTTTCTATTTTTCTAATATTTAAGTCGGCGCTGGCTCGGCTGGTTCAGTCCTGGCTTACAGACTGTCTGAAGATCCTGATGTGTCAGTTTTATTGGTGGATGCAGGGGGCGATGACAGGCGTGTTCCAGAAATTTCAGTGCCGGCGTTAGCACCAATGCTGCCACATATACCCGAGATAGTGTCGATATTTCCAGCAGGTAAATAAAACAAGCAATTAAGCCTGTTCCATTCTGGACACAGGACGTGTTAGCGCATTTTCGTGTTATGTATCAGTACGTTTGTTAGCTTTCAGTAGATATTTGTAAATTTTGGAAATGTTTATAAATTCAATTGTGTAATGCATATATTTGTAAAAAAAAAAAATTATAAAGACGTTTCTTTATATTTGAAAAAAAATTATTGTCTCTTAAATCTAACTACAAGTGGTTTGTGGTTACTGAAATAGGACTCATAATTGAAACCATTCGAAATTATAGTCATTTAATCGTCCGAAAACTCCGTCAATTGTTGCATAGCTCTGATACTTTCAATTAAACTCTGAACACAAGCTTACTATTTCATTTGATGAGTTTCTTAATAAATCTTGGTGAAACTACGTGCTGCAGTATTTCGCACCAAATAAACGGGTTATTGAACGTACAAGGTGTATATATAATATATAAGCCCCTTAGGAGCCATGAAGCCAAGCCCTCAGAGGTCCTATTGCAAAATGAACTTTTGATGTACACATGGCAGGCCAAGACCTACAAAATGATATATACATCATGGGTCTAGGACTTATAGTTGCTGAGATATAGCGCTCCTTTATTAATATAGCTTATATAGTAAAAAACGGTACTAAGGCCCCTTTTACGGCCCTGAGAGGTCAGATCGCGAAATGGAAAAATTCATTTCTTGGCAGGCCAAGACCTACAAAATGATATATACATCATGGGTCTAGGACTTATGGTTGTTGAGATCTAGGGTGATGACGGACAGACAGACAGACAGACAGACAAAACGGGGACAATAGAGCATTTTTTTTCGAAAATGCTCTAAAAAGAGATAAATAATAACATTACCACATACTGGTACATCAATAGCTGTAAATCAATTAGATTTTGACTTAAATTATCAAAAACTGAGAAACAAAAATATATAGACTCACAATACCACATCTATCCATAATACCATAAATCCTTTTCCTGCTCTGTCTGCATTACTCTGCATAGCTGTGTCTTTCACACAAGATGGTGGCAGCATTTACTGTATATTGTATATAAGTTCTGCACTGAATTTCTTACTAATAATACATTAGTGCACTGGCCATGGGAACACTACGGGGGCAAATGGGACTCTCACCAGAACTGAGAGGTTCCCGAAGTTCTTTACAAATGGAACCCTGGGATTTCGGTTAATAGCTGAGCGCTGTTGCCATACGTCTCCCAACTGGCCATCAAGTAGGATATCACCTACCATGCTGCCAGTAATGATATTCGAAAACTTTTCCATCTATGTTTCATTTCTTGAAAAAAAAGAGGTGTAAATAGGTATGTGTGTTTTTAATGAATAGAAAGCGTCATTGGAAACGGAAGCGAATAACAACAATGGCGCGAGAGTTTTAAATACAAAACCTAGGACTATTTATATAGCGATGCGCTATCTGTATAATATATTATCAGTGGACTCCACCTTTATACAATTCATTCATGTTACATAATAATAAAAAGATAATAATAAACTGTGACGTGGTTTGAGGTTAAGCGGTAAAGGGAGATAATTGTACATTGGATGGGACATTCTATAGAAATAATAGTTAAACACCATAAATATTACATTATCTTAAGATATACATACAAAAAATGTTGCAGTCAGATTAGCAAGAGCTGTGTAAATGGAGAGTATCACAGAATATTTGGCATGATATATTGTGAACCCTCCTTCCTGGTCTGAGAGACATACCATGATCCACGGGGGATGGATCATAGGGGATCTCTAGTCAGGAAAAAAAATCATTACTTGCGAGGGTGGTGGTACTGTGGTCAATGAGGACTATCCGAGACCGCAGTATTCACAGCTGGCGGTGGGGACGGATGTGGTCGGCACACAACACCCCTCCACTCCATCCCACTCAAGCACACCTGCGCAGCCTGCCATTTCGGGCTGAGGGTACAGGCACATTACACCCTCCCCTCTGTCCGAGTGGCAGGAAAAAACCCCTTTCCTTGCCATTCTGGTCGATCGGCAGCACACACACCCTGCTCGTCTGGCCAGTTTGGGTAAGGATTAAAACCCATCTTTCTGCCATCCCTGCAGATGATAGCGGGCACACTCATCCCGCCGCTCTGTAGGCATGGCAGACGTGCATCAACGCAGCCAACAATGCTGGTGTGGTAGGCACACTACACCCTACCATGCTGGCAATGGCGGCGTTAAAAAAAATTTATTAAAAAAAAAAAGAGAAAGAAAAAAAATTTTTTTAAAAAAAAAGAAAAAAAATAAAGAGAAATTTTTAATTTAAAAAAAAAAAAAAAAACAAAACAAATATCGATCACTATTAATATGAGATCGCTTCTTCTGCCTGTGGTAATGATCGTGGCGTTCGCAAAATTTATTAGTGATGGCCGAATGGCTTACCTTCCGTTTGAACAAGTGGTGGGGGCTTGGTCACCTCCCATCAATAAACTATTGGCCAGGACCAATAAGAATTCTGGCAGCTTAGTAGGGTATCCCGCTTGGCTGGCCAGTTAAGAGACGTATTGTAAAGATTGTTTTTAATATTGTTTCGATGCATGTTTTTGATCACAGTTTTTAATTAACTGGATATCCTAGTTTTTTGATGTTCTTATGTGACGAAATAAGAATGTCACTTGTCACTTGCTTAGATACAATCCTTAGAGATTTTAGTTAGTTACTTATTTGATCTTGAGCTAGGAGGTTGTGTCTAGTTTTTTTTTTTCTCCGTGAGACTCTAATGATATTTTAAAGTCAAGTATTAGTGAAAGTCAGTTGATGATATTTTTGAAGTGAAGTATGACATAATATGATTTTTATTTATTTCAATGGCTTAGTACCAATAAATGTTATTGAATCAGCTGCATGGACTTGTGACTTTCATTTGAGATATATTTGTGATGAACATATAAAACAACACCACGCTACCATACGCCGCCAGTTTTACAATGTCTCAAGCCCAACTTACACCCTTACAGGTATCATGCCTGTATGGTGGCAGGGACGTATGGTTGTACGCTGCAGCGCTCAGCTATTATCTGAAAGGCCCGGTTCTATTAATTTAGGACCTTGGGGAACCTCTCGTCTCCCTTAGTGCTTCCGTGACCAGTGCACTCAAATATTATTTGAAAGAAATGTTTCCATGACATTTTAAATTAAACTCATTCAGTACAGAACACTTAGAATTATACAGTAAATGTTGCCGCCATCTTGTGTGACAGACAGTAAAATGCCAACAGAGCAGGATTTGTTGTTGTTTTTTTTTTTGTATTATGGATGTCTATATATAATGTACAATTATCTCCCTTTACCGTCAACATCTCAAACTACGTCACAATTATCTTTTTCCGTTTCTTTTATTATTACGTCAAATGAATGAAATTATATAGGTGTGGAGTCTGAATATCGCCGTAGACAATGCAAACTAACCCATTTATTAGGGGGCTTCACATAACTATAATAATGTTTAAAACTTTTATATTTCTTTTATTTAAGAGGCTTGATGTTTTCTTCTGCGTCTGCAGCCTCAACTAATACATGACAGCCTCTGGATTGATGGAATATTATTTGTTTAAATTGAAGGGCAGATAAAAGCTTTTATCTATTTCTATTATGTACTTTGATACGTTATACTTTACCACACATTAAAATCAATAAAGTTTTGCTTTCTGCTGTTATTCAAAATGATTGGTCTGTAAAGTATAATAATATAAGAATGTTTTCATTTTCAATTATATTTTTTTGTGATAAAAAGTGCACCGGATTGTCAATATTTTCTTAGTCAATTCTCAGTACGATATATTGTACTATGCTACAATGTGTATAACAGTAAATAAACCCACCTGCTTAACATGTTATCGCTTAACTGGCAGGCCATCATGTCTCTCTCTCTTTTTTTTTAATACATGTACGTCGAGTTGAACAAGATAAAACTTAAAATGAAGAACTGTTTGGAAAAGTCCTTTAAAATATTATGAGTGTGCGTAAATTATATATAGTTGGATGTTAAATTCAGAGTTTAATCGTCTGGGGTTGTTTCTGTTAAGCTTCTGTACCTATAATGAGGATTATTTTCTTTGTGATGAACTATATGACATATGAACTTTATTTGATGTATTATTACGTGTCTCCTACTCTCAAATGTATTTTGGCTACAAAATTCTGTTCAAGTTCTGTGGGGCCACTTCGAGTACATAGGTATGCTATTTTTTGTATATAGACTTATTGTTAACGAGCTCAAATATATCTTACCATTTTCAACTCCAAATGAGTGTCTACAAACCGGTCCGGGTACCTGGCCTTTGTTTATTAGTACTAGAACATCAAAAGTTGTAAACAAATCAAGATGCTGAAATTAATTCTTATCTTAGTTTGGAGTCGTGCAAATTTTTAAAATACTGGACATATTATAAGAAAACAAATAATAATTAATTTAAACTAACGTATATAAACATTTCTTAATACTAACAGAAACCAGCGTAATATTGAAGAGTTTTTCTCCTGCAATAATTCTCTATAAGCAATCATCAAGACCTGCTTGACCAGATGAGGTCAAAACTACGGCCTCCTGGAGGCAATGTTCGGCCCGTCACGCTGTCTGATCCTGGCAGTGATCTGCTCCTCTCCGATTGTACACATGAATGCTGTTTACTTTTAATGTATATTAGTTCATACAAAAGCTATATGATCTCAGTCCGGCTATAGTGTCAAACGTATATACACGATATGGTGTGCGGTAGAAATCATAAGAAAAATGTGTCTGAAACAACATTACCCAAAATGTGTCTGAAACAGCATTACTCAAAATGTGTCTGAAACAGCATTACTCAAAAACCATATTTATTTCTTTTTATTGATTTAGTAATTACTTGAATTTATTTTATAAGACATATTTATTCTTCATATTTTTTATTTATTTTAGTCTCAAGTTATTGGTTATTTTTTTTCAGAACCAAGAGATAGTTTCAAAGGTTCAACCAAAGGTGGGTGTCTTCGTGGGCGTGTACTCGGGGGGACCAATAGCATCAACTACTTGAACTACGTCAGAGGGTTCAAACACGATTACGACCTCTGGGCCAAGTACACGGGGGACCCCAGATGGGACTACGCCCATGTCTTACCGTATTTCAAAAAGTCAGAGAAAATGTCAGATCCAGCTCTAAGCCACTCAAAGTACCACGGCAACCAAGGTCCATTAAGCGTAACCAAAATGGAAGCCACCTTCCCATTCACTCAGAAAGCAATAGAAGGATTTAAACAGATGGGATTTACGTTCAACAAAGATTATAACGGAGAAACAGCAGAGGGTGTGGCTTCAGCTCAGGTTAATATAGATAATGGTGTTAGGTCCAGTTCTGCTAAAGCGTTCCTTCACCCTGTCCTTGACCGCCTCAATCTGGACGTGATGGTCAACGCTCATGTCCAGAAAGTTGTCATCAAAGACAAGAAAGCAGAAGGTGTGGAGCTGATATTTAAAGGTAGAAAATTTCTGGTCAAATCCAACAAAGAGACAATACTGAGTGCCGGCGCTATACAATCTCCTCAGATCTTGATGCTTTCTGGAGTTGGTCTAAAGAAACATTTGGAAGAAATGGGAATTCCCTTAGTCGCAGATCTTCCCGTTGGACAAAACCTTCAGGATCACATGTTATTTTCTCAATTCTATGGCTTAAAATACGATTCCGCGTCAGACAGCGACAAGTTATCTTCTCTCGATTCATATCTCCAGTACACTCTCTTTAAAACAGGCCGGTTGGCTACTTTAGGTATGGAAATATTTTTATTTACGTCCTTCACTGAAGAGATGAAAAAAATTGACTGGCCAGAGCTTCAGATTCTATTCGGCCCTGGGTGTCCAAGTTCTGACGAGGAAAAGGGTCCGAGTTCACGTGACGTCACGTCCTGTTGGTACTGTTCCCCAATCACGCTGAGACCCAGTAGTAGTCGGGGATTGATCAAATTACGAAGTATCGATCCGTTCGACGATCCTATCATTCACAACAATTATTTCGACAACGACACCGATGCGGAGATAGCGTTCAAAGGTCTTGAAATATGCAGGAACCTATCGCTGACAAAACCGTTGAAAAGTCTTGGGTCTCATTTGTTAAACAATGTGGTTAAAAGTTGCTCCAAGTACGAGTACGATACCAAAGAGTACTGGATGTGTGCCATTAGATCCCACCCTGATGTCTCTCACCCAGTCGGCACTTGCAAGATGGGTCCAAGGGGCGACTCCACTGCGGTAGTCGATTCTGAGCTCAGAGTTCACGGCTTGAAAGGACTGAGAGTGGTCGATGCCTCTGTGATGCCGTTCATCATATCAGGCAATCCTAACGCCCCGGTAATCATGATTGCGGAGAGAGCCGCCGATTTGATCAAACAAAGTAGAATCCATGAGCCATGAAATATTTCACATATCTATGTATAGGCGGGTGTATTTCAAGCAATAAGTGATGTGAACATGGTGATAAATGTACAAAGCGTCAGTAACAATCCAAATACAATTATCTATTACATTAATACTTTACAGAAATGTTAATAATTTGATAATAGTAAATAACAACCAAAAAACGTTAAAAAAATTGTTCTTGATATTAGTAACCATATCATTAAGATGTCCCAGAGTGCTAAAGAACAATGGACTCCATTATGTGGGTTTAGGCCAGGGGTCGGCAACCTGCGGCTCTTTCGATGCCAAACTGCGTCCTAATCAAATACCATAATATTGAAACAACCATTTTTAGTGGCTCTTTAAAGACTGAGCAAATTGCAAATTATAACTTTTGGCTCTTCCGTCTCAAAAGGTTGCCGACCCCTGGTTTAGGCAGCCAATTTAATTTTTTACTGGATCTTTACACTCCTGTAGTCAGATCCACCCTATGACAGTAAACGTATTTATATATCAATGTAATACAGACTCTGTCTCGTTGTGTTATTGTGTAAGAGTGGTTAGGAAATGTCCTATATTTGAAAGGTATTGTCCCGGTCGTTCAAGTTTTCTGACATAATGGATACATTTGTACACACTCACTATGAATCAAAGTCATTGTCTTTGTCCATTGTGACGTTAGAAAATTAGTGGGTTTTTAGTTTCGTATTTTTTGATGTGCTATTCTTACATTTGAAAGTATTATACAGGTTTCGGCAATAAAAAAGTATGATTTTCGTAAGAAAAGGGTAACGATTTAACCTGCACAAAAAATGAGTAAATGTGTTATTTATGGACATTTCAAAGCTAGTTTTAACTTGAGAGTTTTCCCACTTTTATATAAAGAAACACAGTACACCAAATTAATGTTGATCATTTTTATTTTTGATCTGGCGTATATGTTTATCTGGTTTGTAGTTTACCGTATGTAAAAATTAAGAAAGTCAACCTAGGACTATCAACGTTTTAATGATTTGTGTATAAACAGAGGTGGTGCTCAAAGTATAAACAGAGGTGGTGCTCAAAGTATAAACAGAGGTGGTGCTCAAAGTATAAACAGAGGTGGTGCTCAAAGTATAAACAGAGGTGGTGCTCAAAGTATAAACAGAGGTGGTGCTCAAAGTATAAACAGAGGTGGTGCTCAAAGTATAAACAGAGGTGGTGCTCAAAGTATAAACAGAGGTGGTGCTCAAAGTATAAACAGAGGTGGTGCTCAAAGTATAAACAGAGAGTGGTGCTCAAAGTATAAACAGAGGTGGTGCTCAAAGTATAAACAGAGGTGGTGCTCAAAGTATAAACAGAGGTGGTGCTCAAAGTATAAACAGAGGTGGTGCTCAAAGTATAAACAGAGGTGGTGCTCAAAGTATAAACAGAGGTGGTGCTCAAAGAGTTGGTGATGGAAGAATATTTGGTTCATCTCGACAGAATTTTAACTTATTTAAAGAGATTGTTTAACATCCATACAGGTCTCAATTTAAAGAGATTGTTTAACATCCATACAGGTCTCAATTTAAAGAGATTGTTTAACATCCATACAGGTCTCAATTTAAAGAGATTGTTTAACATCCATACAGGTCTCAATTTAAAGAGATTGTTTAACATCCATACAGGTCTCAATTTAAAGAGATTGTTTAACATCCATACAGGTCTCAATTTAAAGAGATTGTTTTCGTGCGAATTATAGTTTGTTGCTTTTTCATACAATAAACTATTGTCAACCATATAATGCGATTGATATTAATTACTGAATGACGATCTGTTTCGGGTTTATAATCGAAACTTGACTACATAGACTGCAGATGTTATCTAAAAAATAATAGTTACTAGTCCAATGGTTTTCTCAATTTAATTACTTTTTTTATAACTTTTGAAATTTTTATTCATTTAGGGTCAAAAAGATTTATTACTTGGTGTTCTCATTAAACTACGTGTCAATCGACATTTTAATTTTTTCAACTTTTATAACATAAGAAACACATGGAATTTTACACTAAATTAATCCCAATGTTTTAAAAAATACCTTTTAAGAAAATGCGACTCTAATTTATGCATCATTTTTTGTTAGACATATCCTACACATAAATTATGATATGACTTTATATGTTATAGAAGCAATAATAAATTACTATAGAAACTACAGAAGGCTCAATATAATGTCAAACGTACAAGATTGTATATGTAATACCAATATGACATTGAAATTTAAGATGACATTGAAGAGAGACCAGACAAAAATAATCTTAGAGTGAATTCACTTGAGGGAAGAGAAACCAGACAAAGATAATGTTATAGTGAATGCACTTGATGGACGAGAAACCAGACAAAGATAATATTAGAGTGAATTCACTTGATGGACAAGAAACCAGACAAAGATAATGTTAGAGTGAATTCACTTGATGGACAAGAAACCAGACAAAGATAATGTTATAGTGAATATACTTGATGGACGAGAAACCAGACAAAGATAATGTTATAGTGAATGCACTTGATGGACAAGAAACCAGACAAAGATAATGTTAGAGTGAATTCACTTGATGGACAAGAAACCAGACAAAGATAATGTTATAGTGAATATACTTGATGGACGAGAAACCAGACAAAGATAATGTTATAGTGAATGCACTTGATGGACAAGAAACCAGACAAAGATAATGTTATAGTGAATGCACTTGATGGAAGAGAAACCAGACAAAGATAATCTTAGAGTGAATTTACTTGATGGAAGAGAAGCCAGACAAAGATAATGGTATAGTGAATATGATTGATGGACGAGAACCAGACAAAAATAATGTTATAGTGAATATACTTGATGGACGAGAAACCAGACAAAGATAATGTTACAGTGAATATAATTGATGGACGAGAAACCAGACAAAGATAATGTTATAGTGAATATATATGATGGACGAGAAACCAGACAAAGATAATGTTATAGTGAATATAGAGGCGGTCAACATACGAGACAAATATATACCGTTCAAATCTGAAAGACCTCAAATAAAAAAAGAGAGAATATTTATCTCACAAATATTTCTTTTCCCGTCAAGAAACTAAGTTATCATTTTAATCTAATGACAATCATGTATCCCCATCCAATGTAATGACAATCATGTATCCCCATCCAATGTAATGACAATCATGTATCCCCATCCAATGTAATGACAATCATGTATCCCCATCCAATGTAATGACAATCATGTATCCCCATCCAATGTAATGACAATCATGTATCCCCATCCAATGTAATGACAATCATGTATCCCCATCCAATGTAATGACAATCATGTATCCCCATCCAATGTAATGACAATCATGTATCCCCATCCAATGTAATGACAATCATGTATCCCCATCCAATGTAATGACAATCATGTATCCCCATCCAATGTAATGACAATCATGTATCCCCATCCCATGTAAAATAACACCAGGTGGCAGAGTGAGAATAATATCAGCCAATGGCAAAAGATGAAGCAAAAAAAAATAAACAAAGTTTTTGAACAATAGTCTCATGAAGATAACACGTGACACATTATTGAAGCTGAGATAATCCAGTATTGAATCATGCGACTTTTATGTGCTGCCAACTTCTATCATTTTCAGCGACACAATAACATTTTTTTTTCATTCTTAGCATTTTATTATTCAGATTTCAAGGTAGATGTAATCTATACATAATAAGGGGCTGTCCATAAATTACGTCAACAAAATAGGGGGGAGGGGAGGGGTCAGAAAATTTTTGACAGGGGGGAGGGGGGGAGGTCAAGAAAAGTTGACGTCAACAATGTTACTTTTTTTTTAATTTAATATAATTACTTAATAAATAGGAAAATTAAGCAGCGTTTGTAGTCATGTGTTACACACTAAATTTAATTAACATTCAGTATTTTAATTAAACTAACTATATTCCTACTAATTTTTCCACATAAACATTTTGGAAGCCACCTTTTTTAGGGGGGGGGGGGTTAATCAAATGTTGACGTAATTTTATAGGGGGGTCTCTGGAAGCTGGACAAGTTGTTGACAGGGGGGGGTAAAAATCGCCAAAAATTTGTTGACGTAAATAATGGACAGCCCCTTAGATTAAATATCCCAGTTAGAACCACTGGCGTATGAATATTTGTAATTGTGATAGAGGCGGTCTCAGCAAAATACGGTTAGGTCTACGGGGCATTGGACGAGCCCAACGCGAGAACTACATGCGTAACTTTAGTCTTTATATAGGCCTATATATATATAAACTCGTTTTTCGCGGTCTGCTATTCGCCACACCAATGGCCCACTACCATGGCGATACGATAATTGAATTGATTTTTTGTTGGTTTCTAAGGTGCTATCTACAATATAAAAGTGCTATCTACAATATAAAAGTGCTATCTACAATATAAAAGTGCTATCTACAATATAAAAGTGCTATCTACAATATAAAATGATATAAATTCAGATTGATGAAGCACCAAAATTATGCATGCATTTATTTAACATTTTCTATTAGTTCAGATAAATGTTTACATATGTATGTGATGGGAGATAAGACGTTTCATCCAGACAGAATTATCTCCCTTGATAAAGACCAGAAACAAACAACGTGATTATTTCACAGCTTGAGAGAATTCCCAGGAGTAATAAAAAATAATTTAACCTGTTTAGCTTTCTATTTTAAAATATAAATAAATAGTTGTCGTGACGTTTATGTTATGTATGTGCCTCTTGCAGCAAAGTATAAAATGTATAAATTAATCATGTATCCATTTTATAAACATAACTATCCAAACTAATGTCCTATTGTAACAATGACGAACAAGAAATTGGACGACACTTGAAACACACTGAATCGTTCTTTTTGAATAGATCAATAATAAATATAACTGGAACTTTGAGAGCAGTTTTATGGGGTCAAGAGTGTAAGATTTGTTAGTAATTAGTATACTGGACTGCGGACCCTAAAAGTATAAGATGTATTAGTAATTAGTATACTGGACTGTGGGCCCTAAAAGTATAAGATGCGTTAGTAATTAGTATACTGGACTGCGGGCCCTAAAAGTATAATATAAGATGTGTTAGTAATTAGTATACTGGACAGCGGGCCCTAAAAGTATAAGATGTGTTAGTAATTAGTATACTGGACTGTGGACCCTAAAAGTATAAGATGTGTTAGTAATTAGTATACTGAACTGGGGGCCTTCATTCTTGAATAAATAAAACTAGTAAACAAATGAACCCCGTGTCCTACATCTTTATATCTATACATCAGACCGTAGAATGTTTGCCATCTTTTTTACTTTCAATTTGTTTCAAAAATGAGAAAGTGCAATTTTTTTTTATAAATGTTTAAAATATTGTTGATTTTACATGTGAAATGTGTAGTCTATTGCTCAATATTACATATGAAATGTGTAGTTCATTGCTTAATTTTACATAGGAATTGTTTAGCCCATCGCTGGAATATACATGTGAACTCTATAGTTCATAACTCAACTACAGATGTAAAAATTGTGAAGTCAATTGCTGAAATTTATGTGGTAAAGTAAGTCCAAAATCTTAAGGTCGATTTACAGAATGTACTTTTAAATTATTCACTGCTTCACTGTATTCAGTTGTAGACCTCACGTAGACATTCCAGAATATGAACATTGACATATCGCAGTCACTAGATTGTAATGTCAACTTAGTCCGTTGACTCGGCCTGGGACCAGGAAATGGAAATCTTATTATCAAACTAAGTCAAGCAACAGCGGCGTACCTCAGAACATCATTTCCATAACCTAATTAAAGAGTTCAGCCACAAGGCCAGCGTGGTAGAGTTGGATTTACCCACAACATCTTGACCACGAAATTACAGAAGTGTACATTGGATGACGTCATACACATCTTGATCACAAAATTACAGAAGTGTACATTGGATGACGTTATAAACATCTTCATCACAAAATTACAGAAATGTACATTGGATGACGTTATACACAACATCCTGAACACTGAGTTACTGTAAGTTGAGTGACGTTATACGCATAATATTGACCGATGAGGTACAGAAGCATAATAGTAAAATACGTTTTAAACAACATGTTGCCCACTAGACTAAAGTCGTTTAAAAAATACCATCTGAACGACGAGAATACTTGGGTGTGTGTGTGTGTATATATATATATATATATATATATATATATATATATATATATATATATATATATGACTGATGAGTTAAAAATAAACTTACTGACATGTAAAATTACTAATGTAGTAATCAAATGACTTTCTTGAAGAAAAAAATAGGTCATTGACTTGACTGCAAAATATACATTGAATGACGTTGTTGACCACACGATTATCCATGAATACATTAAATGACGTTATACACAACATTTAGGCCACGCAGTAGATGACGTATACACTGAATGACGTGATACCCAGATTCCGGACCACTTCAGTGCTGATGAAGAAACAATGAAATGATTTTTAGACAATATCTTGACCCCAAACTAAAAGTGAAGCTTTCTAAATATATATTTCTCTGTCATCATGGCTACTGACCTATATATATTGAAAGACTTCATACATAAAATCTTGAAAAATAAAATTAGGGGGGACGATTTGCTGACTGACTGTACACAGTACACTTTGGCCACATCTGAAGTAATGAAATACTTCACGGCATGAGGACCACATTGTCAGTGGCATATATAGAAATGACATGTTGACGACATAAATTATCGAACTATGTACTGAACGCCATTAATTAACACCTGGAACTAGGAAGGAGCGTCGAACTAGGAAGGAGCGCCGAACTAGGAAGGAGCGCCGCACTAGGAAGGAGCGCTGAACTAGGAAGGAGCGCCGAATTAGGAAGGAGCGCTGAACTAGGAAGGAGCGCCGAACTAGGAAGGAGCGCTGAACTAGAATTAGGAAGGAGCGCCGAACTAGGAAGGAGCGCCGAACTAGGAAGGAGCGCCGAACTAGGAAGGAGCGCTGAACTAGGAAGGAGCGCCGAATTAGGAAGGAGCGCTGAATTAGGAAGGAGCGCTGAACTAGGAAGGAGCGCCGAACTAGGAAGGAGCGCTGAACTAGAATTAGGAAGGAGCGCCGAACTAGGAAGGAGCGCCGAACTAGGAAGGAGCGCTGAACTAGGAAGGAGCGCCGAACTAGGAAGGAGCGCCGAACTAGGAAGGAGCGCCGAACTAGGAAAGAGCGCCGAACTAGGAAGGAGCGCTGAACTAGGAAGGAGCGCTGAACTAGGAAGGAGCGCTGAATTAGGAAGGAGCGCCGAACTAGGAAGGAGCGCTGAACTAGGAAGGAGCGCCGAACTAGGAAGGAGCGCTGAACTAGGAAGGAGCGCTGAACTAGGAAGGAGCGCTGAACTAGGAAGGAGCGCCGAACTAGGAAGGAGCGCTGAACTAGGAAGGAGCGCCGAACTAGGAAGGAGCGCTGAACTAGGAAGGAGCGCTGAATTAGGAAGGAGCGCTGAACTAGGAAGGAGCGCTGAACTAGGAAGGAGCGCCGAACTAGGAAGGAGCGCTGAACTAGGAAGGAGCGCCTTGAGGAAGGGAGTCCAAAAACTTGAGACTCAGACAGGGCTCCACAAAAGCTAGCTACGGCCCTGCTAGGTCCACCTGTTTCCCAACAATGACGTAGATTTTTGCAATTATCTTGTGTCTGACTTCCACCAACGATTCATCCTCAAATTTTAACCCTGCGATATTGACCCTTGACCTTAACCCAATACCATATTCCACTTTAAGGATGACTATATTTTATTTCTTCACAACATATAAGAGATCGATAGAAATGCGGTTTCGTCCTGATTTTTATTATTTTTAGTTAAATTATTTTTTGTTTAGTTGTGGGTCATTGTAATTTTATATCCAGAAACGAATACGAGAAAACAACGAAAGCAAAAAAAAAAATCTGACATTTAATACGTCTATGAAAATGTATAGAGCGCAACTTATAATGCTGAATGATCATAATTACTTTTAGATTGGACAGAATGTTTTTTTTAATCTAAATGTCAGTTCAAATGACATTCTTGAACATGTCATCCAGATCTGACATGTCGTCAACATTGTGCCCTGAATACAAACCGAGTGATGATTTGATCCGTACAGTGTTTGGTCTCTACGTCTCTCAAATTCCTCTATATCTATGCAATCATTCGGGTTTTCCCCAAGACATCATTTCCAGTCAGTTGACAAGAGACGCTAGCCGTCTCCAGGGAGACAGTAACACGTTTCCTGTTCACTTCTTTCACATTGTTGTGGCGATGCTTTTCCCTATTTTCTTACTCCTGACGTTGGAATCAATAGAAACAATTCATTTGTAGCTCAAGACCCTATTTCTTTTCACTCTACACCCTATTTACTTCCACTCTATACCCTATTTACTTCCACTCTACACCCTATTTACTTCCACTCTATACCCTATTTACTTCCACTCTATACCCTATTTACTTCCACTCTACACACTATTTACTTCCACTCTACACCCTATTTACTTCCACTCTACACACTATTTACTTCCACTCTACACACTATTTACTTCCACTCTACACCCTATTTACTTCCACTCTATACCCTATTTACTTCCACTCTACACACTATTTACTTCCACTCTACACCCTATTTACTTCCACTCTATACCCTATTTACTTCCACTCTACACCCTATTTACTTCCACTCTATACCCTATTTACTTCCACTCTATACCCTATTTACTTCCACTCTACACTCTATTTACTTCCACTCTACACCCTATTTACTTCCACTCTATACCCTATTTACTTCCACTCTACACCCTATTTACTTCCACTCTATACCCTATTTACTTCCACTCTATACCCTGTTTACTTCCACTCTGTACCCTATTTACTTCCACTCTATCACCTATTTTTGTCAACTCCATACCCTATTTCATTCCACTCTATCGCTTATTTCGTTTCTTTATTCCCAAAAAAAAAGTTTTCACACTATAATTTTTGAATCATAAAGAATATATTTCTATATGTTTGCACCTCATCACACTGTAACTTTTGAATCATAAAGAATATATTTCTATATGTTTGCACCTCATCACACTGTAACTTTTGAATCATAAAGAATATATTTCTATATGTTTGCACCTCATCACACTGTAACTTTTGAATCATAAAGAATATATTTCTATATGTTTACACCTCATCACACTGTAACTTTTGAATCATAAAGAATATATTTCTTTATGTTTGTACCCCATCACACTGTAACATTTGAATCATAAAGAATATATTTCTATATGTTTGCACCTCATCACACTGTAACTTTTGAATCATAAAGAATATATTTCTATATGTTTGCACCCCATCACACTATAATTTTTTAATCATAAAGAATATATTTCTATATGTTTGCACCTCATCACACTGTAACTTTTGAATCATAAAGAATATATTTCTATATGTTTGTACCTCATCACACTGTAACTTTTGAATCATAAAGAATATATTTCTATATGTTTGCACCTCATCGCACTGTAATTTTTGAATCATAAAGAATATATTTCTTTATGTTTGCACCTCATCACACTATAACTTTTGAATTATAAAGTAGAGTGTATTGTTTAAATGTCAATAATTACTGAAATAATTAAAATCAAATTTGCACAATCAACAACCAGTCTTTCCCCTTTTTTTTAAATTATCGTGAATGAGATATTTGAAGTGTTTCAATCGCAGATCAATGGTTTAAATTATCAATATTGACATTTCATCGATTACTTTCTGGCACCTATTTCCCTTTACAGTTAAATTAGAGAGCTCAAATCATAGTACTGATAAGATACTACATGTTGGAAGGTACACTTGGTGTGCATTATTTTGTTAAATAGAGTGTGTTAATGAAGTTCGTATTACAAGGATCATATAACAACAACACTGTATTGTCAGAGAATTAGATTTCATAGCTGTATAATTAAACTTTAGTAGCATGTCATCATTTTAAGTGTAAGATTTAAAACAGAATTAAACTGCAAGTCGCATTTTGTAGATCCGAAGATAATAAGATATGTATATCAGCGGAACACAGAGTGAAAGTATCGATCTGTCAGAAAAACAATATATATGATATGTATATCAGCGGACCACAGAGTGAAAGTATCGATCTGTCAGAAAAACAATATATATGATATGTATATCAGCGGAACACAGAGTGAAAGTATCGATCTGTCAGAAAAACAATATATATGATATGTGTATCAGCGGAACACAGAGTGAAAGTATCGATCCGTCAGAAAAACAATATATATGATATGTGTATCAGCGGACCACAGAGTGAAAGTATCGATCTGTCAGAAAAACAATATGTGAGTAATGCTTGGAACCTTTCAGTATCCTAGAATAAAATATATAATTCTACACTTAGCTTTAGTTTATCGCCAATACACTTAAATAGTGTCCATATATATTAAAGAAGAAATAGGTCATGTGCTAACGAACAAATTTACATAACAATAAATTATACAGACAGCGTATAGCTATTTAACAAGTGCTTACGATTTACTACAAAATATGCAGTCATTACTGTCAGTGACTCTCTAACAGTGTAGCACATAAATACTTAGATATTAGTATACAATGGAAGTTGTATTAAAAGAAGCACTTACTATGCATGGTTTATATATATATATATATATATAATAGCGGTGTGGGTTCTGCTTTAAATCGCAGGGTACAGTTAGTTAAAAAAAAAGAATAAAGTTGTCGGTACAACCTTTTAAAAAAAAATTAAATTTATTTCAGTGACTTGAAGATGGAGTTTAAGGAGATGCTTCAAAAAAACAAACAATGATGACAGAGTTCATAGCAGTAACGTCAGCGATCGGAAAAAAATCGATCAGAACCAGGGTGCACATTCTGAAATGTACATTCATCGAACATATCTATCGATGTATCAATATAAGTACTCAGGTATATATTTATCAATGCTGTGACTTGAGGTCATTTGTTTTAATATTTTGGAAGTTTGCAACATGATATCGTCACACAACAACTGGATAGGGGGAAGTTACCCCAGGGGACAGATCTTGTGGAATCGCCAAAATTGAAGTTTTAATTTTTTATAATGTCATTACAAGTGTGTCCCTAAACGATCAGACATTTAAATGACATAATTTTTAAAACCCACCCAAACACAACAGATTATTGAATGATTCATTATACTACATTAATATGTCAACTCATTACAATGGCTTGCACTTGTAGCAAGTTTTACGAGTCAATTTTTTACGAAGAGTTTGTCAGTGTGCCATAATTAAAAAACTCAAGATGAATATGTCAGTTAGTCGTGATTAAAAGGTATCTGTGTCATAATTAATAGGTCATCGTGTCTTGATTAATATGTCAGTGTGCCATGATTAAATAGGTCATTGTGTCAGGATTAATACGCCAGTGAGTCGCGATTAATATGTCAGTGATTCGTGATTAATATTTAGTCATGATTAATAAGTCATTGTATTATGCTTAATGCGTAAGAAGGTCATAATATGTAATATTATTTATACCAAATCATTAACCAATACCTATGTATTTAAATGTCTCTATAATAAGGGAATAAGGGTGGGGGGTGTACACATGAAGAATAACATAACACGAATCATCAAGCCAGCACTGAGATAGAAAGAAAAAAGTTAAGTCAAGAGACAGTGCAGGAGACAGAAAGACAAACACTGAGTATAATGTATAGGTCCAAGATTGTTCTCCAAATCTCCTGGTTCATCGTCTACAAACCTCCTATTTTAGATGTCCCATTGAAGATGTTCATATTCTGTAGCGTATGCTGGGAAAGGGGGGGGGGGAGAAAAAGGCTATTTGCACAGCGAAGACATTCTCTCTATTGATTCTGTAGTTAGTTTTATATAGATCAGTGTGTGAGGTCACATTCTGTGTTATTCTTTTTTTTATTATTATTATTGGAAACATTCATGGAGATTTAAGTCAGAAAGATTTATATTTTTTAACCTTTCACTGAAGTTATTGTTGAGGATTTAAATAATAACGGTTTCACTGAGTATTGTTGAGGATTTAAATAATAACGGTTTAACTGAGTATTGTTGAGAACTTAAATAATAACGGTTTAACTGAGTATTGTTGAGGATTTAAATAATAACGGTTTAACTGAGTATTGTTGAGGATTTAAATAATAACGGTTTAACTGAGTATTTTTGAGGATTTAAATAATAACGGTTTAACTGAGTATCGTTGAGGACTTAAATAATAACGGTTTAACTGAGTATTGTTGAGGATTTAAATAATAACGGTTTAACTGAGTATTTTTGAGGATTTAAATAATAACGGTTTAACTGAGTATGAGAGGTGTCTAATTGAACCTTGTTTTAAATAACAAACATATCGGGGGAGAGGAGCGGAATGGTCAAAACCAGTGCCGTAGCGAGCTTAACTCGCGCCCGGGGCACAGACCTTTTTAGCGCACCCCATTCGAAAAAATCATATAATATTACATGTAAAATATACCATTTGGCGTCCCTTTGTGAGTAGCGCCCGGGGCATGATGCCCCTTGCTCCCACTCACAAGACCACTGGTCAAAACCCTCTGTTCTACCGCTGGTCAAAACCCTCCGTTCTACCGCTGGTCAAAACCCTCCGTTCTACCGCTGGTCAAAACCCTCCGTTCTACCGCTGAACCCATTTGGGGCAAAGGGGTTCAGAATGGTCTCTTTTTTTAAAAAATAGTCTATCATGGGGCCTAGGTTGTTATGACTGCTGCCCTGATCAGTTCAATCATGCAATGAAACAAAAGTTGTTAAGTAACTGGCGACGCTGTGCTTCGAACAATTTCAATTCACCTATCACTTACACTGACTTTGTTATATATATATATATCGCTGGCGTAACGAGAGGGGTGAAAGGGGGGGGTAGGTATCATGCCCCGGGCGCTACTCACAAAGAGACGCCAAAGGGTCCGCCCAAAATATAGCATTACATGGTTTTCTAATAGGAGAGGAAGGACTAAAAAGATGTTTTGCCCCTGGCGCGAGTTAAGCTCGCTACGTCACTGAAATATATATATATATATATATATATATATATATATATATATATATATATATATATATAAACATATGTCATTGTATTGACTTAATCTGATTAGTGTTATTCTTTCTAAGTTTTATATTTTTAAATTTGATCATAGTTGAAGATAAGATCATGAAGGTTTTATTCATCGTATGAAATAAACCAGTTCCTTCATCTTTCATAAATATCACTGCGATTAATTCATCAATTTTTTTTTTTTTAATTTTTACCCGTGGTTGCAGAATTTTTTCTTTCTTCAGCATGCAAAAGCACCAAAATTAATCAAAGATGTTCTACAAGTGTATTGAAGTATCGTTACAAAAAAACAAACAAGTTTGGATAATTCTATTACAAATGTAAGATATTGTTGTCATTAGTCTTTCTTATATTTTACATCTCCAGTCATTGGCTTATCATTTGAGTTGCGTGTTTAGCCAGATTTAGCAGTCATCGGTTGCGTGTTTAAAAGGGCTTATGTTTTGCCAAGTAATTACTCAAGGGGGACTACTCTTTTCCTATTTGCTCTCAGAGTTAGGATTTATCTTCCCGTGTTGATGGCCATCATGACGTAGCTCATATTGCTAAATGAAAGAATTTGTGTACACTCGGTGCTGCCAAGTGGCGCTACTTCTCGCCCATTGCGCTACTTTTAAGATCATGCGCTACAAAAATTATCGCCAGAAAACGTGTGTGTAATGTATTGTGCTACATTTTTCAGGCTTGATGCTAATTGTATCTAAAAAAAAAAAACCTGCTGGCTACACTATGTAAGTTTGTCGTTGATAGGGGTGGAGCAGATGTTGGAAGCTAAGCAAGTCAAATAAAGCGCTTAAATATAAAGCACATGAGATATATTGTATTATTATGCTGTAATTTCTATCTGACCAATCACAGCGTTAATGCTTGTGACTCATGAAGTAATGGCTTCTGTTGCTCGGACAGGGTGATCCAGAAGTAATGCATTCGATGAAAGCTAGAACATTTCTCAACACAAAATATTTTCTCTCCATCGTTGTGAATGACTCACTGGCCCTAAATGTCTGACCCTCTAAAAGGAGATTTTGTACAAAGCTGATGCAAATTAATTTTAGTAGCCGTTAAATCGTGTGGGATCTTTGTGAGGACGGACGAGATATTATCACTTGATCCTAAATCGTATGATATCATTGTCACTATGAAACGCGTGTATCACGTGATCCTTGACCATACGACGTCCTTGTCACTGGGACACGTGTATCACGTGACCCTAAATCACATGACGTCATTGCCACTATGACTCGTGTGTCACGTGATCTAGTGTACAACGTGTGGTAACTACTGGGTCAGTTTTATAGCGCTGTCAATTTAGCTGGCAAATGATGTGCAAAATGGTTCAATGGGGCCCGGTTGTCATAAACTTCGTGGGCCCTCTATTTTTCTATATACGGCTTTGATAAATTAAGTCATGCAATGCAACGAAAGAAGCTAAGTAATTGGCAACGATATGATTCGTCCCAGTAACATGCACCTCATTAACAATGACACCACTACATAGTGTAATGAGATCAGCCCCCTCACAGATAGACACACAATGACACCACTACATAGTGTAATGAGATCAGCCCCCTCACAGATAGACACACAATGACACCACTACATGGTGTAATGAGATCAGCCCCCTCACAGATAGACACACAATGAAACCACTACATAGTGTAATGAGATCAGCCCCCTCACAGATAGACACACAATGACACCACTACATAGTGTAATGAGATCAGCCCCCTCACAATGACACCACTACATAGTGTAATGAGATCAACCCCCTCACAGATAGACACACAATGAAACCACTACATAGTGTAATGAGATCAGCCCCCTCACAGATAGACACACAATGAAACCACTACATAGTGTAATGAGATCAGCCCCTCACAGATATACTCATTATGAGACCATAACAGACTTAAATGGGATCTGCACATCACAGATAGACACACAATGAAACCACTATATATTGAAATGAGATCTGAATCTCACAACCATAATAAATTGTGCATTTTTCTTACATCCCATAATTTATACAATCAGTACGTTTGAATTATGGAAAAAATCCAAGCACATTGTCATGACCTAGTTTTTGCAAATCTTTATTACCTATCAATATCTATGTAATAGTATTATCTCTACCTGAAATTAATTAATTCGTTTTATTGTGCTCTAACTTTTTTATAGAAATCAATATCAAATCTTTGACTGTGTTTCCATTATGTGCGCTCATACTCTCCAGACCTGCACTATTTGTCCACTGTAGAAATTAAGTTCCTCGAGTTCTCGTTGATTCGAGAGTATTTTGTGTGGATGTTGTGGGAGGAGGGAGGGAAAAGTAAGAGCAGAGTAAAAAAAAATTCGAGGGTTATCAGACAATTAACTCTCCCCCCCCCCCCCCCACTACACCCTTACCACTTTGTACTCGCGATATTGGATGTCTGTCTCTAGCCACCAATACTGTGGAGCGCCAAGTGGGGAATATACAATAGCCTGTAGTGACCTCACAGACACTGGGAACTCATGACTAGCCAAGTGTACATTCATGGTCTGGCTTCCAGGAATGACTATTAGACTTATAGACATGAGAAAACTGGGGGGAGGGAAGGAGAGATATATTATTTTACTTTTTATAGATGGCTTTTGAATTTAGACTAATGGTTCACTATAGTTGTGCTAGTTTCAGTGAACCTCCGCCCCTAAATGTTTACCTTTCAAACTAAATACTCCATCGAACTGTTGATAAAAGGTCTACTGTTGATAAAAGGTCTACTGTTGATAAAAGGTCTACTGTTGATAAAAGGTCTACTGTTAATAAAAGGACTACTGTTGATAAAAGGTCTACTGTTAATAAAAGGACTACTGTTGATAAAAGGTCTACTGTTGATAAAAGGTCTAGTGTTGATAAAAGGTCTACTGTTGATATAAAAGGTCTACTGTTGATAAAAGGTCTACTGTTGATAAAAGGTCTACTGTTGATAAAAGGTCTACTGTTGATAAAAGGTCTACTGTTGATAAAAGGTCTACTGTTGATAAAAGGTCTAGTGTTGATAAAAGGTCTACTGTTGATAAAAGGTCTACTGTTGATAAAAGGTCTACTGTTGATAAAAGGTATAGAATTGAGTGGATACAGATGACCTCACTGAGATATGGCGGGAGTGGATACAGATGACCTCACTGAGATATGGCTGGAGTGGATACAGATTACCTCACTGAGATATAGAATGGAGTGGATAGAGATTACTTCACTGAGATATAGAATTGAGTGGATACAGATGACCTCACTGAGATATGGCTGGAGTGGATACAGATTACCTCACTGAGATATAGAATGGAGTGGATACAGATGACCTCACTGAGATATAGAATGGATTTGACACAGATGACCTTACTGAGATATAGAATGGAGTGGATACAGATGACCTCACTGAGATATAGAATGGAGTGGATACAGATGACCTCACTGAGACATAGACTGGAGTGGATACAGATGACCTCACTGAGACATAGAATGGAGTGGATACAGATGACCTCGCTGAGACATAGACTGGAGTGGATACAGATGACCTCGCTGAGATATAGACTGGAGTGGATACAGATGACCTCACTGAGATATAGACTGGAGTGGATACAGATGACCTCACTGAGATATAGACTGGAGTGGATACAGATGACCTCACTGAGATATGGAATGGAGTGGATACAGATGACCTCACTGAGATATAGAATGGAGTGGATACAGATGACCTCACTGAGATATAGAATGGAGTGGATACAGATGACCTCACTGAGATATAGAATGGAGTGGATACAGATGACCTCACTGAGATATAGACTGGAGTGGATACAGATGACCTCACTGAGATATAGAATGGAGTGGATACAGATGACCTCACTGAAATATAGAATGGAGTGGATACAGATGACCTCACTGAGATATAGAATGGAGTGGATACAGATGACCTCACTGAGATATAGAATGGAGTGGATACAGATGACCTCACTGAGATATAGACTGGAGTGGATACAGATGACCTCACTGAGATATAGACTGGAGTGGATACAGATGACCTCACTGAGATATAGAATGGAGTGGATACAGATGACCTCACTGAGATATAGAATGGAGTGGATACAGATGACCTCACTGAGATATAGACTGGAGTGTATACAGATGACCTCACTGAGATATAGAATGGAGTGGATACAGATGACCTCACTGAGATATAGACTGGAGTGGATACAGATGACCTCACTAAGATATGGCTGGAGTGGATACAGATTACCTCACTGAGATATAGAATGGAGTGGATACAGATGACCTCACTGAGATATAGACTGGAGTGGATACAGATGACCTCACTGAGATATGGAATGGAGTGGATACAGATGACCTCACTGAGATATAGAATGGAGTGGATACAGATGACCTCACTGAGATATAGAATGGAGTGGATACAGATGACCTCGCTGAGACATAGACTGGAGTGGATACAATATAGACTGGAGTGGATACAGATGACCTCACTGAGATATGGAATGGAGTGGATACAGATGACCTCACTGAGATATAGAATGGAGTGGATACAGATGACCTCACTGAGATATAGAATGGAGTGGATACAGATGACCTCACTGAGATATAGAATGGAGTGGATACAGATGACCTCACTGAGATATAGACTGGAGTGGATACAGATGACCTCACTGAGATATAGAATGGAGTGGATACAGATGACCTCACTGAGATATAGAATGGAGTGGATACAGATGACCTCACTGAGATATAGAATGGAGTGGATACAGATGACCTCACTGAGATATAGAATGGAGTGGATACAGATGACCTCACTGAGATATAGACTGGAGTGGATACAGATGACCTCACTGAGATATAGACTGGAGTGGATACAGATGACCTCACTGAGATATAGAATGGAGTGGATACAGATGACCTCACTGAGATATAGAATGGAGTGGATACAGATGACCTCACTGAGATATAGACTGGAGTGGATACAGATGACCTCACTGAGATATAGAATGGAGTGGATACAGATGACCTCACTGAGATATAGACTGGAGTGGATACAGATGACCTCACTGAGATATGGAATGGAGTGGATACAGATGACCTCACTGAGATATAGAATGGAGTGGATACAGATGACCTCACTGAGATATAGACTGGAGTGGATACAGATGACCTCACTGAGATATGGAATGGAGTGGATACAGATGACCTCACTGAGATATGGGCCGGTGGTGATGGGGGAGGGTATCTCACTACGTAAGGCCCGTAGGTTTGATTCAGGAGGAGGTTGTTCTAATCAATACAAGATGTCGTCCCATATATCTTCCAATAACGCAATCCAGATGGATGGGTAAAAATGAGGACAAAAAAAAAGTTCAAAGGTCAGTGTAAAACAAAAGGTTTTACAAACAAAAAGATTAGTTTTACTAAAGTAAATAACAGACAATTCAACAAAATATTTATCTACCTCTCTTTATACCAGGCCCGTTGCGTGCGGGGGTGGGGGGCAGGGGGTCGGGTACCCCCCCTGCGTTTTGTCTGGCCCCCTCTGCTTATTTGTTCTTCTTAGAAAAATTTATTACCGGCCCCCCCCCCCCCGCTATTGCCTGGCCCCTGCTGTAGAATGCCTTGCCGCTGCTGTAGAATTTTCACGCTACGGGGCTGCTTTGTTCTATACATTAAATACCAATCACTGTATGGTACTCTATGTGGACTTGAATGACTAGAAATGACTCCTAGTAGAAATAATAATATTCAAAGGAAAAAAAAATATACTAAAAAGACAAATACATAAAAAAAACAAGTAAAAAGTAAAAACAATGAAACATAAACCAGAAAACAAAATATTTACAATAAAGGACAAAAAAAATATAAATAAATAAATCTGAAAATAAATCAAACGCTTTTTTTTTGTTTCGGCGTCTGGTTTCCTGTTGTCAACTTTTTTGTTGGTCTTACGTCATCGTCTGTATTTTTATCGATTATCACTTAAATCATCGGCTGCCACTTTCTTGTACGCTTCCGGTATCACGTGACTCAAGCAGTGTAACAAGGGATCACGTGTAATGGTCGGGGCGCACAACAGACCAAACTACAATGTTTTGATGTCGTGGGGGGGGGGGGTCTAATGACATAACGAAAACTGTTGGTCGTTTTACTGTATGGGATTTATGATTGTATATAGGCTACATAAATAAATAGAATGATTGCATGGGGAATAAATAAATCTGTACCTACGAATAGTTAAACCATACTTTCATAAGGCCCAAATATATGCCTACGAATTGTTAAACCATGATTTTAAGGGCCCAAATCTATTCCAACGAATTGTGAAAACATTGATTTCAAAGGCCCAAATCTGTGCCTACGAATAGTTTAACCATGCTTTCAAAGGCCCAAATCTATGCCTAAGTATAATTAAACCATGCGTCAAAGTCCCAAATCTATGCCTACGAATTGTTAAACCATATTTTCATAGGCCTATATCCACTAAACTAAAAAAAATGTGGCCAGCACTAAAGCCGTTTTGGCGACATGGAGATAGTTGTGATAAACAAATATAGTCCAGTTATCTTGGTTGTGCTGTGCTTCCATATCCTGTCCAGTATTGTTCTCTGGTGGCCCTAGTCAGAGACTTCACATATATTTCAGTATCCTAGGAAGTTATGTTTGGGGGCCAAAGACAGACACCAGAAATATTTAGGCCCCGAGACAGACTTCAGATATATTTGACGGTCCTGGGCAGAGACTTCAGACATATGTTGGGGGACCCAAGTCAGAAACTCCTGATAAATCTGAGGGTTTTAGGCAAAAGTGACTCACGGAAACCTTTTAATAGCAGGAATATAAATACAGGAAGGAGTGTCTTTAACAGTGGGGGCCCTAAACGGATCCTTGTTTGCCTATCAATACCGACTCTGACCCCCTGGTAGTGTTCTACTTGACACCCCCCCCTCCCATATAGCCACGCCTTCGACAAGATGGCCGACCTTGATGAAGCAAATTATTGTTTGTTTGTTTTTGTTACCCTTGGGGATCAAACGTTCTGGATAACACTAAAATATTGACTTTTAATGACGCTTTATTTGAGTTGTTTGATAGGCGATGAATGAAAGTAGATCAGGAAATATAAACGAAAAGTAACCAGAGACATGTGGAGTTGGACAGTTGACAAAATAAAGAAAAATAGAACGCATCGAATTGATCAAGTTAGTCTGTTTCATCAACTCGTCAGTTTGTTTTGTTGTCATTGTAGAGATTGCAGTTGATACAAATGACTGGCTTATGTATGTTGACAATGTATTGTGATATATTGTATGTATGTTGACAATGTATTGTGATATATTGTATGTATGTTGACAATGTATTGTGATATATTGTATGTATGTTGACAATGTATTGTGATATATTGTATGTATGTTGACAATGTATTGTGATATATTGTATGTATGTTGACAATGTATTGTGATATATTGTATGTATTTTGACAATGTATTGTGATATTTACATGTATCCAAGCAAATCTAAGGCCCCCAGACAAACTATGACATTTGGGGTACCTCTGACCAATATCCACAACTTTAGCACAAAAAAATGGAATTTAAATACATTTTGAAAGCTAAGGGGGGCCCATCCTAAGGCTCATGAAAAGTTTTGTTTTCGTGTTGCCTCAACCTGCGGTGGCATTAACTGTAAAGAGGGCCGTAGAACAGTGCCGCCGAGAGGCGGGGCAAGGGGCAAATGCCCAGGGGCCGGCGGGTTTTAGGGCAAATTTTAGGGGCCCCAGACTGATCTGGCCAATCAACGTTTGAAAATATTAATATCAGCATGGGGGGCACGACAGCCCTGCTCAGAGGCCCGAAATTTCTGTCGGTGGGCCTGCCGCAGAATACAATATTCTGGGCCCTCGGTACAACACAAAGTTATGAATACGGAGGGGGGGGGTGATTCAATTACACTGGTCATAACAATTATGATCTCATCGGGCTCGATGGGCCATTTTGAGCTTCGAGGGCCCTTAGAGTACATTATTAACAGCACCCACCCCCCACCCCCTTTCTTTAATCTAAAATAAATAAAACCGGTGTTAATGTTGTTCACGGATACATCTTCTGTGTGAGGTAAACAAAGGGGCGATCATCTCGCTGCTGCCTGCATCATTGCAACTCTGTAATGACCTCCTCTTGATGATACATTCTTCTGTGGCCCGACTGCTGGGGACAAACATGGAGCGACGCTTGTCCCAAACAAACAGTTCAGTCCCCGGGTGAAATGATTGGCTTGGGGGTGGGGGTGGGTGGGGGAGTGGTTCGGAGAAAAAGGGAGCAAACAAGAGCATTGAATTTCTATACAGAGGCCAGTCCTTAAAAGTCTGAAATCTGGAGATAGTCACTGGGGATATTTCCATCCCTGCATCTTTGTCTTCAAATTTCTATTCTACTGTCAAGTTATCTATCTTTTTGTAGGGTTTATCAATAAAATCAAGCAATCTGTGAATCATAGCTATCTAGCTGTTTAATTAGATAGTAAATAATATCTAAGTAGTATTTACAAATATAGGCAGATAATATATGAGTCAATGTATTAGCTAGCTAGCTAGATAGATAGATAGATAGATAGATAGATAGATAGATAGATAGATAGATAGATAGATAGATAGATAGATAGATAGATAGATAGATAGATAGATAGATAGATAGATAGATAGATAGATAGATAGATAGATAGATAGATAGATAGATAGATAGATAGATAGATAGATAGATAGATAGATAGATAGATAGCGGAGTCTATCAAAAATAATGTTTAAGTACACAATAGAATGTGATCACCAAAAATGTCTATGATCTTCTATTCTCTAACCATTATCTCTACTCAATCTATGCTACTAAGTAACAAAAAAAAATCTTACTTTTGAAAGAAGTGTCTAATATCACGAGTTTCTATTGACGTCTTAGGCTAAGCGAGCCAATTAAGTTATCATTTCATTTTCTTCTCTACATGCAAATATAATTCTGTCTGCTGTGAGCGATGATTGTATCATTATGTGTGTATATAGATACATTCTTGTATTGATTGCTTGATATATCATTCTGTGTGTATATAGATACATTCTTGTATTGATTGTTTGATATCATTATGTGTGTATATATATACATTCTTGTATTGATTGTTTGAATATCATTCTGTGTGTATATAGATCCAATCTTCTATTGATTGTTTGATATTAATATTTGTTTATTACAATAGTTGGTCAAAGGAAATAAATAATTAAATAATATATATGTGTAGATGTCACCTATGTTTGTATGTAGCAATGAAAATGTTTACACATACAATGATCTTTAAGAGTTTTTTTTTTTACTCCTTTAGTTGGAGTTTAAGTTTTTTAAAAGGTTTTATTATTATTATTAATTATTCCGTACAGCTAAATAAAATTCTTAAGATTGTCTGTAAATTGATTTCAAATTTCGCGACAATTAACAGTTAAATTCTAAAATGATTTAGTTTTTTTTTTTCAGCTCTATAGGAGAAAAATCTATAGATTGGTTTACAGTTTGTTTAAACTCTGGCCGTGGAGAAATCAATGCTGTCGCCGCTAACTGGTTGTTAATGACAAATCTACTGCTGAGATACCACATCTGTTGTTTTATTTTAAAATACGATGAAATAAATTGGTGTTTAGAACAAGGTAGTAATAGACTTACAAGGCCGTAGAGGGGGCAGGGGGGGTCTACAGAAATATTTTAATTTTTTTGTTCATATTTCGTTGCGATCTAAATGGATTCATAAAAGACAAAACTACTAAAAATACATTTCATAAGTTGTGTCAGGGGAGGCCACTAATGAGGTCCATGAGAGCGGCTCTCTGTTAACTGATATCGTTACAAGCAGGCTTGCGGAGCCGCCATATTTTTTTCGGCTCCGGCTCCGGCTCCCACAAATTTGACGGCTCCGGCTCCGGCTCCCTATTAAGACAAAAATGTTTGTAATTGCTTCACGCTAACATCCCGCTGATAAAAAGTTATGCAAATTTCGCCGCGTTCATCCCCATTGTCAGGAACTTGAAAAATATACGCATTGTCCTTTGTCGGTTTTAGTAAAAACAAAGCATTTTAGTGCATCCAGAAACGTATCATTATTTTCGATCGAGGTTACACTAGTCGCCATTTTCATAAGTACTAAAAAGTTATTTCAATGATCAAATTAGCAAATAGTAAATTGATACATTATTTAAAATATTTTAAAGACTTCAGTATTTATATTTATTATTGATAAATTCGAAGTGACTATTCGGTCCCGGGCAGGCCCGTAGCCAGAATTATTGCATTGGGGGGGGGAGAATTTTTTTCGGCCGGGGGGGGGGCGGGTGCCGAAGAACTGATTCTGGGGTACAGCGGCGGATCTAGGCAACTTTGACGGGGGGGGGGGGGCGAAACTGTTTTCATTGTTGAAAATTGGTCTTTGAACAAAAAATATTTCGATGATTTAATGATGTATTACCTAAACTTGCGATAACCTGGGGGGGGCATGCCCCCCGGCCCCTCCCCATAATTACGCCCCCTGGTTGGGTAGAAGAAATGTTCGGCGGGGGGGGGGGGGAGGCGAAGATGGAGGTGCGAAGCGCCGAAAGCTTGCGAACGGAGAGGAGGGGTTTTGGGAGGGGACCTCAGTGAGTCCCTTCCCCAAGAAATTTTTTGCAGTTCCATATCTGGAATGGTGCATTTTAGAACCGATTGTTTAGCTATTAATTAGAAATATATAATTTTAACTACGTTTTAATAGTGCATGGCATGTTGCAGTTTTGTTATAAATAATTTAAATAGTAGACAGTTTTAATGACAAAAATTTATTGAGGCTGAGCAATTTCTGATTCCTGTTATAAATATATTGACCTTTTGTTCTGCTACACAATTGTTACATAATAGATACCTGATTTATATCATTATACTGTTGGTTAAACGTACAACCCGGGAAGAACGACAAAGATCACGAATATAGCTTAGCTATTTGTGTGATATTTCTAATAAAATATTGAAAACAAAGAACAGATCTATTAACAACAAATTGACCAGTCGCAATTATTCAATTTAAAATAAAATTATTTCTGCTAAAAAGTAAATTTGCAAATTAAATAACATCACTCAGAAATCACGGAGTTTGTACTTTAATATTTTATTATACATTTTAAGTGAAGTCAGAAGTCAATATTATTTTATTAACTTATTTAAGTTGCTAGTTGTCCTCAGAAGATATCAATATATAAAACTATTACAAGGTTACGAACAGGCCCACCGACAGAAATTTCGGGCCCTGGGCAGGGGTGACACGGGCCCCCGTGCTGATATTAATATTTTCAAAAGTTGATTGGCCAGCTCAGTCCGGGCCCCTAAAACAAAATTGAACAAAATGATTGATGTTTTATAGCCGTTATTATTAAAATTTTGTCAAAAAGCTCAAATCATGCACCGGGGGGGGGGCTCAGGTCATGAACGGGGGGGGGGGGTCAGCCCCCTAGCCCCTTCTGGCTACGGGCCTGGACCCGGGTACCAACAAACTCCGATTTTTTTTCGGACCCCATCCCAATAAAGTCTGATTGTTATTCGGACCCGTGGCAAATATGCACTTAGCTTAGCTATACATAAACTTTATTATTGTTTTTTTTTTTTAAATTGTTTGAATTGTATGATTTAATCGTTACTCGGTGTCTAGGGTTTCACTAAGCTGACTCTGTATTATTATTTTTTCGGGTTCCGTCTAATAAAGTTTATTATTTATTTATAAAAAATATAGCTAAGCTTAGTGCATATTTGCCACGGGTCCGAATAACAATCGGATTTTATTGGGACCCGGGTCCGAATAGCCACAGCCTTATAAATTTATCTGCTCTATCTCAGATATTCTGTTTATAATATAATTGTTAAATACAGAAGGCTATCATTTTGGTTTTAGTCTTTTACAAATTGTAGGAGGCAAACAATCAAACAAATTTGTAATTTTACAGCTAAACAAAAATTCATTTGGGAGCCGTGGAGCCGCCAGATTTTTTCGGCTCCGGCTCCGGCTCCAGCTAAAAGTGGCGGCTCCCGGCTCCTCGGCTCCGGCTCCGCAAGCCTGGTTACAAGTACTTGAAATAGCCGCCACATGTATCACTTTTAGTGAACTACAGAAGTTTAAAAACTACGAAACAAACTGACAATTCGGGGCAGATGAAGTGTAGAACTCATCCGTATTTTTGTAATCTCAGCATATAAAGGGGTTGTGTGGTTAGCCCAACGCCCAGCCACCTTTACTTCCCCAACTTAAAGTCAGGTACCCATTTAAAGCTGGGTGGACTTTTTGGGTACTTCAACCACCTTTGAAAAATTCATTTAATACTCACCGAGGATCGAACCCAGGACTCTCCGGTCAACAGTAAAGCATCTACACCACTCAGACTCCCCCCTCCCCCTTCTGACACGGGCTTACGTCCTTGTCATCAGCTGGTACTACGCAGAAGTCATTATGTCAAGCACACTACACTGCTTGTGAATTAAACGCAACAATTATTTAGTTACTTTTGTTTTCAAAAGTTGGTGTACGGATGCGAATTTTTAGAGCATTTTCGAAAAAAAAATGCTCTATTGTCCCCGTTTTGTCTGTCCGTCCGTCTGTCCGTGTACACCCTAGATCTCAACAACCATAAGTCCTAGACCCTTGATGTATATATCATTTTGTAGGTCTTGGCCTGTCAAGAAATGACTTTTTTCCATTTCGCGATCTGACCTCTCAGGGCCGTACAAGGGGCCTTAGTACCGTTTTTTACTATATAAGCTATATTAATAATGGAGCGCTATATCTCAGCAACTATAAGTCCTAGACCCATGATGTATATATCATTTTGTAGGTCTTGGCCTGCCATGTGTACGTCAAAAGTTCATTTTGCGATAGGACCTCTGAGGGCCGGGCTTCAGGGCTCCTAAGGGGCTTATATATTATATATACACCTTGTACGTTCAATAGCCCGTTCATTTGGTGCGAAATACTGCAGCACGTAGTTTCACCAAGATTTATTAAGAAACTCATCAAATGAAATAGTAAGCTTGTGTTCTGAGTTTAATTGAAAGTGTTCTGAGTTTAATTGAAAGTATCAGAGCTATGCAACAATTGACGGAGTTTTCGGACGATTAAATGACTATAATTTCGAATGTTTTCAATTATGAGTCCTATTTCAGTAACCACAAACCACTTGTAGTTAGATTTAAGAGAAAATAATTTTGTTTTTAAATATAAGAAAACGTCTTTTTAATATCTTTTTTCAGATATATGCATTACACAATTGAATTTATAAACATTTACAAAATTTACAAATATTTACTGAAAGATAGCATACGTACTGATACATAATACGAAAATGCTCTAACACGTCCTGTGTCCAGAATGGAACAGGCTTAATTGCTTGTTTAAATTGAGCGTTATACAGGCTATATCGAAAATGTGTATACTACGCACCACAGGATAAAGTATTGCCCGTTTGGCTATCACACGGCCAGCGCCTTCAAGTACATTTCATGTATATATATATTAGTTCATATCAAAAGTCAAACCATTTGCTCTGGTCCGACCCTTCTGTATACTTTTTCTGCTCCTTGTTTTGTCATTTCTGTCTCATTTTCTACTTCATCCTGGCCCGAGATTTTAAAAGTTTGCCCACCTCAGGGCTACATATAGTGTAAAGAAATAACTTGTTGTTTAGGTGTTTGTTGAAGTTTTTGTTTAGGTTTTGTTTAGGTGTTTTTAGGTGTTTGTTTAGGTGTTTGTTTAAGTCTTGTTGAGGTTTTTGTTTAGGTGTTTGTTTAGGTGTTTTTTTAGGTGTTTGTTTAGGTCTTGTTGAGGTGTTTGTTTAGGTGTTTGTGTAGGTGTTTGTTTAGGTCTTGTTGAGGTTTTTGTTTAGGTGTTTGTTTAGGTGTTTGTTTAGGTCTTGTTGAGGTGTTTGTTTAGGTCTTGTTTAGGGCTTTGTTTAGGTGTTTGTTTAGGTGTGTGTTTATGTGTTTCTAGGTGTGTTAATGTGTTTACTTTGGTGTTCATTTATGTGTTTGTTTAGGTCCGTAATCTGTGGACGGTGTCTTGTTCACCTTGTTTAGTCATTACTCCTACGGTCGCTACCATAGCTAGGCAAGGCACACCATTAAGCTAAAACACTAAGAAAAAAAGTATAAAGTATCAAAGGAAATGTATAGTCAACAATGATAATTTAATGTGTACACATGTAAACAGATTGTATCGTTGTGTTGTTAATATGTGATTTGAAGTTGGTCGTCAGAATATTTCGAAATGACTGAATTGTGAATAAATTTAAATATTTGTGGCTTTTCTTTCTTTTTTTATCTTTATTTATTATTTATTTTTATACAACTGGATCGCTGACATCGAACAGGTGTCTGTCTAAGTGGGTTACTGACATCGAACAGGTGTCTGTCTAAGTGGGTTACTGACATCGAACAGGTGTCTGTCTAAGTGGGTTACTGACATCGAACAGGTGTCTGTCTAAGTGGGTTACTGACATCGAACAGGTGTCTGTCTAAGTGGGTTAATGACATCGAACAGGTGTCTGTCTAAGTGGGTTAATGACATCGAACAGGTGTCTGTCTAAGTGGGTTACTGACATCGAACAGGTATCTGTCTAAGTGGGTTACTGACATCGAACAGGTGTCTGTCTAAGTGGGTTACGAATAGCGAAATTTTGAGAATCACTGACGCAAGCGTCGTACAGATGAAGATGGACTTGTTAAACAATTACAAAACCTAAGCATGACATTGCTAGTGTTGGTACTTTGAGTTGGAGCACCACCAGTACATTGTGACTAGTTCTGTATTACTAATACAGACCAACAGATAAACACATAATATATAATAAACTAAGCCAGTAAGGACAAACTAATTACCAGAAACGATAACCGTGGATTAGTTTCAATTACGTAAATAATGGTCTCCCTTTCCTATTCACTAATATCACTATCGATCGTCTTATCTTAAGTCAGTAGTTCTCATATTGTGGTCAGAGAAGGATTTAAGTATAAGATACACAAGCTATAGCTTAGGGCCCCCACTTTCTTGGGTGCCCCCAAAAATTGTGCGAGTAAGCGATTGTCACATACATGGCCGTCGCTAGGAATTATTCCAGGGGGGGCAAAAATTTTCCGGGGGGGGGGGCAAATAACAACTTTATGACATTTTTTTTATTATGCCCACCTCTTATATGACATTTTTTCAAAATGCCCCTTGCCCACCCCCCACATGAATACGCCCATGGTCACATACACTTAGATATTTAGCACTGACATATAATATCTAGACTTATAAAGGGCCCCATATCTCAGATAGCTTAGGGCCTTATCAAGTTTAAATCCAACCCTGAGGCTGGGTGGGGGGTGAGACTCAGTGATGGGTCGCAAAATGAAATGTATGAGTCTTTGTAAATATTATTATTATAACTTAATTCTATCTGTGTATGTAAATATTATAACTTAATACTATGTGTGTATGTAAATATTATTATTATAACTTAATACTACGTGTGTATGTAAATATTATTATTGTAACTTAATACTACGTGTGTATGTAAATATTATTATTGTAACTTAATACTACGTGTGTATGTAGTAACATTGAAAGTTTTTGGTGCAAGCAATACTTGAGTAGTAAGGACCGTTGTGGTACATGTCACTATAGTTGTATGAATAATGCTACAGTTTCAGACAATCTGTTGTAGTTTGATTCTTTATTTCATCTATTTTAGCTTTTATTTCTCTCTACATATGGGTAAATCTACATAAAGAAATTTATAATTGGGTCCAGATTCGTAAAAACAGTGAGAATCATTGTATTAGGTAATTATACTTGGTCATAACTTTATAAAAATATACAGTTGTTGTTGTTATTGTTTTTTTCCCCCAAGAGAAAATTTGTGAGATAAATAAATAAACAAAAAAAAAAGATGAAATGATTGATTCCATTATATATCAAAGTAAAAACTTTCTCTACTTTCATGTGTTCAGAGTAAAAACTTTCTTTACTTTCATGTGTTCAGAGTAAAATGTTCGTCTGATTATTGAAGATTTAATTAATTCTCTCTCCTTTACGTTGAATATGGTTGGGGAAAAAAAATCAAATAAAAACATCCTAATTGAACACAATGTACGCAGACACACATACACACAGACCACAGACACACACACAGACCACAGACACACAGACCACAAACACACAGACCACATAGATACAGACACACAGAGCACATACACAGACACACAGACCACATACACACAGACACACACAGACCACATACATACAGACACACAGACCACATACACACAGACAGACAGACCACATACACACAGACGTATACATACACACAGACACACAGACAGACAGACCACATACACACAGACACGCACAGACCACATACACACATGAACAAAAACAGATCACAGATCGTCCGTCATACACTCACCCACATACTTACAAACACACACACAAACACACACACACACACACACGCACACGCAAATACATATTCACACAAGCACACACACACGGACACACTGTTTCATGATGTAACTAGGTCACGTGTATTGATGTAAAAACCTCAGTTTACTTTTATAATGTAAATATTTCCAATACTAAATGTTCTCAAACCGTAAAAAGCTGAATTTATAATAATAGACTCTGTTTTAACTTAGATGTTGTTGTAATGAATGTGTGTCTAAACTGTCTAAATTCAATCTAGGCTGTCTATATTTACTGTAGACTGTATATATTTACTCTAGACTGTCTATATTTACTGTAGACTGTATATATTTACTGTAGACTGTTTATATTTACTGTAGGCTGTCTATATTTACTCTAGACTGTTTATATTTACTGTAGGCTGTCTATATTTACTCTAGACTGTCTATATTTACTCTAGACTGTCTATATTTACTCTAGACTGTCTAAATTCAGTCTAGACTGTCTATATTTAATCTAGACTGCCTAAATTCAGCTTAGACTGTCTAAATTCAGCCTAGACTGTCTAAATTTAGCCTAGACTGTCTAAATTCGGTCTAGACTGTCTATATTTAATCTAGACCTCAATGTTAGTGCTCCTTGTGTTGGTGTGAGTAGAAACTAAACGTGAATACAGTAGCTGTGACCGTGTAATGGAAGGTACACATTGGGCTATATTGAACAAAAGATTCACTTTGGAGAATATATGTTTGTCAAGTAATTATATAGATATTACAAATTGGATGTGAGTTGTAGAGACAGTGATAAGTAGATTCACTAGCTTGTCGTCTGTTGTGTGATATAGTTTAGTGCAACCAACCAAACATTGGAGAGAAAGAGATGAGAATTCAATGAAATACTTTGTGATAAAATTTAGTTCAACAGAAGAGACATAAGAGTTGCAATATATTGACTGAATGATTTGTATTTTAACTATATTATTTAGTTAGTTGAAACATAGAGAGAGAGGGGGGGGGAAATGTAAAAATAGAATGACCTGTTTTGTAATAAAATTTAGTGTAAACATAGGACACTATAGAGAGAAGGTGTGTAAAAACTATTTCTCTATTATGAATAAAGTAAGTATATTTATATAGATAGATAGATAGATAGATAGATAGATAGATAGATAGATAGATAGATAGATAGATAGATAGATAGATAGATAGATAGATAGATAGATAGATAGATAGATAGATAGATAGATAGATAGATAGATAGATAGATAGATAGATAGATAGATAGATAGATAGATAGATAGATAGATAGATAGATAGATAGATAGATAGATAGATAGATAGATAGATAGATAGATAGATAGATATCATATAACTGATACGTTCCTTGACACACAAGAGGGGAAGGGATAGAGTCAGCAGTAACAGATTGCGTGTGGATGTGATTAGAGTGACAGAATGGATGTGTGTAGAGAGAAAGAGAAGAGAGACAAACAGAAGGTGAAGTGAATTGACAGTATCGATGCTGATAAAAAAGAAAACTTTAATATTGATCCTCGTCCTCAAACTTCATTAGTATCGCCCCAGGTATCGGTATCGCAAATTGATTTAGTTGACACACTTGTGGAACTCCAGTGACGTCTCCGTTGAGCGAGACCTTTAAAGTGTCACATCTGTGGTGAACTCGAGTACTCTAATGGTACAAGTATCGGAACGGATTAGGTCGAGTATAGACAGTATCGATACTCGCGGTAAAAGTTCACGGAGAATTTCAATCGTCTATGTCTGTCTGTCTTCCGACAAACTAAAATGAAAGTTTCTTTATAGGTCTGACAGACTAAATCTAGTTTCTGTTTATCCGCTGTACATCAATGTCTGTATGCCGACAGACTAAATCTAGCTTCTGTTTATCCGCTGTACATCAATGTCTGTATGCCGACAGACTAAATCTAGCTTCTGTTTATCCGCTGTACATCAATGTCTGTATGCCGACAGACTAAATCTAGTTTCTGTATATCCACTGTACATCGATGTCTGTAAGCTGACAGACTAAATCTAGTTTCTGTTTATCCGCTGTACAAAAATGTCTGTAAGCTGACATACTAAATCTAATTTCTGTTTATCCGTTGTACAAAAATGTCTGTAAGCTGACATACTAAATCTAGTTTTCTTTACATTCACGATACGTCTATGAGTAAAAAGAACGCATTTCTCAGAATCTATTTATAGCTTATTATTCTGTCAGAACATAGTCAGAAATGTCCAATACTCTTAACACATCTTTTATTATTATTTTACATCTGTTCTGTTTACGTTGTTGATTTAATTCAACAAGTGATCCAGCTGTTGTTGTAGTTTAGTAGTAGGTGTGTCCTTCTATAACATCTAACAATAGTGACTCACATATTTCTGTAATACATTCCTCGGATAATTCTGAATAATGGTTTAGTCTTGAAACTGAATATTCTTTGTTATTGTTTTGTTTGGTTTTTTTACAAAAAAAAACAAAAAAATTTCTGGTCAATTTAATTGGTTTCAAGTCAAAACAGAATCGCTCGGATCCAATAACGGAAAAAAATACAGACATGAAAATAAATTTAGTATTAGGCGAATGTATTCAATTGAAAAGGAAAAATTGTTTCTGGGTATGTTGTAAAGAATAATATTCACAGAATGTCAGTTTATTGTCACCAGAACTATGTCATGATCTCATTACACAAACACAGAACTATGTCGTGATCTCATTACACAAACACAGAACTATGTCATGATCACATTACACAAACACAGAAATATATATCATGATCCCATTACACAAACACAGAACAATGTCATGATCTCATTACACAAACACAGAACTATGTCGTGATCTCATTACACAAACACAGAACTATGTCATGATCTCATTACACAAACACAGAACCATGACTAGCGACATGAGTACATGTGGTGTTCAAGTAGTGTAAAACACAAGTACACTATATATCAGACATGGGCAAACTATAGCCCGCGGGTCAAAGTCGGTCCTCCGGACTGTTTCTTCCGGCCCGCATCCGTCTCTCATCTCTATCACCAGACTTTTATGTTTTGAAGTCTACCTTTAATATTTATTTATATATATTTATATGTTTATATTCATTTATTTATATATATTTATATGTTTATATTTATTTATTTATATATATTTATATGTTTATATTTATTTATTTATATATATTTATATGTTTATATTCATTTATTTATATATGGGGTCATTCCATGTCAACTCAACCAGTGGTGTTCACCCGACCCCCTCAGATCTTCCTGAAATTTTCAGGGCTTGTGGTATATTCAAAATTGAGTGATTCCTGAAAATTTCAGGCCATTTGGTCAAAAACTTTCTGAGATATGATTTTTTTAATTTTTAAGGGTAGTCGCGAGTGCTCGTGACATTTACATTTTCGCGATATTTGAACGTCAATATTTCAAAAACTAAATAAGGTATCAGGCTGAAATTATTTTCAGTATTTACTCATTGTTTTGTCATGAGTTGAATGATGTATTTATCTCAAGTATAACTTGCACACATAATGCCCTAAAAATTTCCAAACATCGCACTTCAGACAGTTTTCATCAATATTTGACTCGGTATAGCCAAGAACCTATAAGACATGAAATGATGTTTGTTATACAATTAGTAAGTACCGTATATGTGTTTATTATTGTTATAGAGAATTCCTGTTAATCAATAATAGTGTACTCATGGTGGGCCCCTTTAAGCATCATGGTCGTCCATTTTTGCACTTATTTCGACCTCCAGATGACCATGCGGACAGTAATTCACACTTTTCATATTTTGCGCACTTGTTAACCTTGGCAAGTACTAGCTATGGTGAACATTTCATGTTGGTGTCTTTACGCCTTCTTGGTGAAAAATTGCATGAAATTGCATGATTATACACTATTATTGAATATTGTGTAGCGAATATTTCAAAAACTAAAAAAGGTATCAGGCTGTAATTTTCAGTATTTACTCATTGTTTTTTCTTGAGTTGAATGATGTATTTGTCTCAAGTGTAGCTTACACACAGAATGCCCTAGAAAATTCCAAACATTGCACTTCAGACAGTATTCATCATTATTTGACCACGCACGCTACGGGCCTCATTAACGTGTATTATGGTAAATCAGCATAGCAATGAAATGTCAATCAAATTTTATGAAAAAATACAGTTAGTTTCAAGTTACAAAATCAAATTACAGATTGTTTGTTTTTATCAACCATACAAGCAACCATGCAAGGCTGATATCAGCGTATGCTCATTATGCTGCCGATGCAGTTAACTGATGGTATCTTATCTATGTACACACAGTCCTACTATCAAACTGTTTCTTGCAATTGGCAAAATGCACATCATCATAGCACTACTGTCTCGATGAGCTGCCAGACAACATTGGTGGTGGAAGATTGTATATTAGATATCGTCAAGACTTGGCCAAGTTACTTGGCCTGTGTACATGACATCATTGTTGTACACTTGCTCAAATTGTACATAGTTCCTTATTCACATTCTCTCTTATACTAATTGATACATAAAAGACGAATGCACAAACCGAAGTTCAGTTAACTGTCTAAAAATAAATCTGAACCTATCATTAACTTATATATCAGTGATAGCTTAAAATAAAATCTGAGGAGACATCAGAGATCTTCAGCTAAAAATAGACCGAAAAATGAAAAAAAAACACCATTTTTTCTCTATATGTGATCAGTTGATTTGATTAGTTTTGAGATAATTGAAAGTAACAGATAATTCAAATAACTGAATCTTTTTTTTTTTGTAATAGAACATTCGGTTTTATATACACATATAAATATATAGTCTTTGTATTAGGTGGACATATAAATATATAGTCTTTGTATTAGGTGGACATATAAATATATATTCTTTGTAATAGGTGGACATTATTATAAATATATAGTCTTTGTAATAGGTGGACATATAAATATATAGTCTTTGTATTGGGTGGACATATAAATATATATTCTTTGTAATAGGTGGACATTATTATAAATATATAGTCTTTGTAATAGGTGGACATATAAATATATAGTCTTTGTATTGGGTGGATATTATTATAAATATATAGTCTTTGTATTAGGTGGACATATAAATATATAGTCTTTGTAATAGGTGGACATTATTATAAATATATAGTCTTTGTATTGGGTGGACATATAAATATATAGTCTTTGTATTCGGTGGACATTATTATAAATATATAGTCTTTGTAATAGGTGGACATATAAATATATAGTCTTTGTATTAGGTGGACATATAAATATATAGTCTTTGTAATAGGTGGACATTATTATAAATATATAGTCTTTGTAATAGGTGGACATATAAATATATAGTCTTTGTATTGGGTGGACATTATTATAAATATATAGTCTTTGTATTAGGTGGACATATAAATATATAGTCTTTGTATTGGGTGGACATTATTATAAATATATAGTCTTTGTATTGGGTGGACATATAAATATATAGTCTTTGTATTGGGTGGACATTATTATAAATATATAGTCTTTGTAATAGGTGGACATATAAATATATAGTCTTTGTAATAGGTGGACATTATTATAAATATATAGTCTTTGTAATAGGTGGACATATAAATATATAGTCTTTGTATTGGGTGGACATATAAATATATATTCTTTGTAATAGGTGGACATTATTATAAAAATATAGTCTTTGTAATAGGTGGACATATAAATATATAGTCTTTGTATTAGGTGGACATATAAATATATAGTCTTTGTATTGGGTGGACATATAAATATATAGTCTTTGTAATAGGTGGACATTATTATAAATATATAGTCTTTGTAATAGGTGGACATATAAATATATAGTCTTTGTATTAGGTGGACATTATTATAAATATATAGTCTTTGTAATAGGTGGACATATAAATATATAGTCTTTGTATTGGGTGGACATATAAATATATAGTCTTTGTAATAGGTGGACATTATTATAAAAATATAGTCTTTGTAATAGGTGGACATATAAATATATAGTCTTTGTATTGGGTGGACATATAAATATATAGTCTTTGTATTAGGTGGACATAAAAAGTTGCTTTTTGAAAGAATATATAAAATGTTTCCTCACTGGAGACATTATTTTAATGAGAAGTCTAGACCAGTGTTTCTCAAAGTATTGTGAATTATTACAATTCATTGTACGCTCTTCTTTCTTCATGCTTTCTTCTCGAAAACCAAAAAGGTATTCGAGTGGGTTGTGACCAGTAAAAATTTGAGATCAACTGGTCTTGATAATTAAAGAAAAAGAAACTTTTTTTTTTAATAAGCTTTTAATAAACTTCACTTTCTGATAGTTATTAAATCATGTTACACGATTCTCGACCAGTTCTAATTGAGTGAGAAGGTTCAAAATTTGTCACACTTATCCATTCTACATGATAATACATGATATTAAAATTTGTTACACTTATCCATTCTACACGATAATACATGATATTAATCATTTTGAGTCCTTAAATTAACAGCTTGTAGAATTACGGAATTAGTTATTTTTTAGTATTGTTTATAATGGGGAAAAAATTTGCCTTGAGAATATTTAATAAAAATAAATACAATGCAAGGCACCGGTGCATAATTGTGCAAAATAGTGAAATATTTTGTTAGTTTTATATGTAAGTAAATTTATTTTATGTATATATTACAATCATCTATTGAATTATATTTATTTACTTTTTTTTAAACAGTTTTTACAGTTTTTAATGTAAAAACAAATTTTTAATAGACATATTTTCTCTTGTTTATCATATTATGTTTCGTTAAATAAAGCTGAGTAAAATAAATGATTGGTTGAGAAGTCACTTGGTCAAGGAGAGAAGATGAAGTATCGCCCTAGGAAAGATCGCCGTCTTAAGCTCAATTTGTTATCGAATACATCATTTCTTAGGAATCGAATACTTTGAAATGGCGAGTACGTTAAAAAAAAAAAGACGCGTGTGAAAAAGACGTGGAAGAGGTAGAGAGGAGAGCGAGGGGTTGAGAGAGAGAGAGAGAGAGAGAGAGAGAGAGAGACAGAGAGACAGAGAGATCAGCATAGAGAAGTATTAAGCGATGAATTGAAGTAAAATAAATGAAAAAAAAAATCTGCAATAGACATTAATAAAAGAAATAAGGAAATCAGAAATAGAAAAATACAGGCCGAACTTGATATTTTTTTTACCTCAAAATGTAATGTAATTTTCAAATAACATTTTTTTTAGAAGATATTTCTTCTTAAACTGTTTTCATATTATGTGGCCATAAAGAGATTGTTCGAGACGGGGGTACACATAAATAAGGGGAAATAACAGCAGAAATGGGAGATAATTAATGTTATACCATTAATTATTATTTTATTTTATTTTTTTGGGTTATTGCTGGTGTTTTGATTTCTATGATATTCAAACCAAGTTCTGTTATTTCTAGCTTTGCTGGTCAGACTAATGTAGATAACTTAGAGTCTGTATGGGTGACTGGTGGTCGTACTGTGGCTGCCTGTTAATGTCAATGTAATGATGATATGCCCTAGATAGTTGACTGGTGGTGATGTCTGTCTGTCTTTTAAGTCCCTGTAATGATTATATGGCCATACGCGACTGTACAGTGTTTGACTTGAAAGTGAAGACAGGATAGTAAGACTCTATCTACTGGTACAACTTCATTCTGTGTGTCCGGTAATATAGACTTACGTCCAGTAATATAGACTTATGTCCGGTAATATAGACGTATGTCCAGTAATATAGACTTGTGTCCAGTAATATAGACTTGTGTCCAGTAATATAGACTTATGTCCAGTAATATAGACTTGTGTCCAGTAATATAGACTTGTGTCCAGTAATATAGACTTATGTCCAGTAATATAGACTTATGTCCAGTAATACAGACTTATGTCCAGTAATATAGACTTATGTCCAGTAATACAGACTTATGTCCAGTAATATAGACTTATGTCCAGTAATACAGACTTATGTCCAGTAATATAGACTTATGCCGTGGATGTTTAGAGCTCTCATTCAATACTACAGACGAGGACGTAAACTACTGGTCAATGCCTGGTCTATAATGACCTCTTAGAGAAGCTGGGATCATAATTCATGGAGATAAAATGTGTGTCCACTAAGTGAATCTCAATCCCCGGATGACCAGATGTCTCCAGGGGTAGTAAGGTCACGCCATCCCTGGCAGGTCACATTTATATCAGTTTAATGTTGGTGTGAGACATTTTGTTTAGATAGATATATTATATAGATAGATTAGATAGATTAGATAGATTAGATAGATTAGATAGATTAGATAGATTAGATAGATTAGATAGATTAGATAGATTAGATAGATTAGATAGATAGATAGATAGATAGATAGACAGATAGATAGATAGATAGATAGATAGATAGATAGATAGATAGATAGATAGATAGATAGATAGATAGATAGATAGATAGATAGATAGATAGATAGATAGATAGATAGACAGACAGACAGACAGACAGACAGACAGACAGACAGATAGATAGATAGATAGATAGATAGATAGATAGATAGATAGATAGATAGATAGATAGATAGATAGATAGATAGATAGATAGATAGATAGATAGATAGATAGATAGATAGATAGATAGATAGATAGATAGATAGATAGATAGATAGATAGATAGATAGATAGATAGATAGATGTTAAACCATAATTCTTACAACAGACACACTATAAGCAATCAGAAGATGTTCTTGTGTTAAAATTAGCATGTACTTAACACTAGGGATTGCCCAGTTATCATATAAATAAATTACAAGTTTAATTGATAAAAAAAAATTACATTTTTTTGGGACAAGATTTTTCTTACAGCAATGCTCATATTTTAGTTTTTTTTTTTTTTATTTTTTGTTCTTTTTAAATCTAGGAATGCAACAAGCCAGTATTGAATCTGAAACGTGATCCAAATATTGGCTGTCTTATTTCCACATGATGGGAGAATTACAAAATAACAAGAAGAAGAGAAGAAGAAAAAAATGCCACAATTAAAAACTCTATTTAGACTTGACGTAGCAGGCACACCCCCCCCCACACACACACACCCTCACCCCCCAACCCCAAGAGGAGAGAATTGAATTTTACTTTTTGTTGTTTTATTTTGTTTTTCATGACACTTAATGAAAGTACATTTTGTGTGAAGAAAACTTCCAGACATTTCTGTTAAACGAGTTATCTTCACATGGGCATTCTCACACATGTACTCACTCACACATACACACACACACATACACTCACTCACACATACACACACAGAGCGTTATAAAGCGAAACACACACACACACACATGCGCTTTTAATAACTCTTAAAATGCTCATAGGGACACGTGGAGTAGAACAAAACCACACAGACACCACACACAAACACCCCACACAAACACCACACACAAACACCATGCACAAACACCATGCACAAACACCACACACAAACACCACACACAAACACCATGCACAAACACCACACACAAACACCCCACACAAACACCACGCGCACACACCGCGCACAAACAACACATGCAAACACACCACTCACACCAACACCAAACACAAATACCACACACACACACAAACACACCACACGCACTCACATATTTTCCCAGCGAGGTAATCGAATGAGCCAACGAAATTGTTTGATCCGCCCAACTTTGGGGGAAACAATTCTGGTGATCGCCCCCTGTGACATGCAAACGGTCGATCAGCCAGTGTCCCCTTTCCCGTGCTGACGCCCTCATCCAGCGCCCCACCATGGGTGCCGTTTAATGTTTTGTAACCCACTTGAAAAACTGTTTTATTTACATAAATAGTTGTGTGAAATAGTGATTTTTTTCTCAGTTCATCTATTATAAGATATTCATTTGTTCCACTAACTGTGTGTCTGTCTTGACATGTTATGACTCACTTGCAACTGTTCTAATTTAGTGAGAAGACTCACTACAAGAATTATTCATAATTCTATTATCTTCATAATTCTACAAATTATTCGTAAAGTCTAAATTATAAAATTGTGTATTGTCTTATACACTCGACACGTGTGCCAACTTTGAGTATTGTACCTTAATAAATACTGGCCCAAAAGTGAGTTCATAGATTTGAAGATAAACCCATAAGCCCCCAAACCTACAGACCTACAGAAAGTAAAACTGGTTAAAACCTTCAAAAAAAAAAACAATTATAAAAACTTGCTTTGCCAAATGTCTGGAATTTGAACGGAAACAACAAAGCCAGAAGTTAATGTGATTAAACAAAAAAAAAACTGCAACAATATGTTCACTCATAACTATTCAATTATTCACTAAGGAAAAGGAAACAATCACATTAAATTGATAATTTATTATTCTGTACTAGTGTCACTTGGTGCAGCTTTATTGTATTTGATTTCAAATGTTAGGATTTAATATAATATTTAGTAGGCTAAAATTTTTATTTCCCGGATTTTTTAATCAGTTTTTTATTATATTGTGTTGAAAACGAAACGCTAAAAGAAATGCTCAACATATAGTTTGTTATGATTGATATAAAATTATACTGTTTAAATTACATTAAAATAACACGCTGTTGTTTTTTTCACTGTCCATTTTTCAAACGTTTTAAAACAGTTGACCAATTGGAACATGTTGGGTTGAGTTCAAGGGACGTAAGCCGTCATGCCATGCAGCATCTCAGTATCTTGACAAGGGCGAGGGGAGGTTACTCTGATGTGACCTCGGTCAAGTTGCAGGTTTATTTATATTTTACTCCAATACGTGTTGTAACACTTTAGTTCATACAAACAAAAATGTTTATTTACAACTATCTACATGTGGTTCTGATCTCCTTCTCCTCTCTCTCTCTCTCTCTCTCTCTCTCTCTCTCTCTCTCTCTCTCTCTCTTTCTCTCTCTGTCTCTCTCTCTATATATATTTATCTTTATCCTTATAAGTCTGCCACTCTCATTTAAATTCGGTGAAGGCTCTGCCCACTTCATAACGTGGTAACTCGGCCCACCTCATAACTTGGTAACTCGGCCGACTTCTGATTTCTAGCAGTACATTCCAAGTAAACTTACCCCACCCACAACTTTTATAATTTCATTCCTCTCCCCCCTCCCCCCAATCCCACATGTATCGCCCCTCAATGTACATTTAACCCTGGTTGTACGATGACCAACTTACGTAACAATACTGTCCTAGCGAGAGAGTACAGGTGATGAAAGGAGGTGGAGGGGGTAAGAAGGTCGGTTGTTGGATGGCTCCACCACAATTTAAAAAAAAAAAATGGAGACAGAGGGTTGTGCGGTAAAGCGCTCTACTGTCGACCTGATGGTCCCTGGTTCAAATCTCCGGTGAGGACCAATGGGTATTTCATATCATGGTTCTCGATATATGTTCCGTGGTGCCTCCATCGCCATTGCACCATGGGGATGCAAGAAGGGCGCCATGAAAACCGTCCCATTAGTGGTTAATAGGATCAAAGATATTTCCCCTCATCTTTACAGGGACTTCACGCACACACACAATACAATACAATACAATACTTTGAATGTTAGGCTGTAGTTGTATGTACTAACATGGTATATTTGATTATAGGAATATATTACAACATGCGGTAATGTCGTGATAGGAAGACACAATAAAATACTTTATATGTTAGGCTGTAGTTGTATATGTACTAACATGGTATATTTGATTATAGGAATATATTACAACATGCGGTAATATCGTGATAGGAAGACCAGTGGGTCCCGGGATGTTTTGGTGCCCATGATGGTGGGAATTATTGCTTGAGGGCCCAATCTTAAACACTTCGAGGTAAGGCTCTCAAGCTATTAAAGAATCCCCTGCTATCGAGGCAAGGTTGATTATAAACTAACTTGCCGGGTCGAATGTAAGATTATAAACTTACGTTCCTTGTCTAATGTTTATGTTTACATTTAAGTAAACGACAATATATGTAACATACTTACTCAGAATTTAAACGAAATAATTCTTTGTTTATTTTACACTTGTTTACCACAAGACTGAATACATCCAACACATGAAAGAATTAAATAATTAAAATGTACGAAGCTGGGTGAAAAACGTTGTAAGCCTGTATATCTTGCAAACGAGGAGTTATTAAATAAATAAATAAATAAATCTCGAGATAACGTTGCTGATGGACGTATCAGAAGATGCGAGACATCATAACCACACGCGGCTAAATGAACCACACGTGGCTAAATGAGCCACAATACTGCAAGTGGTCTACTCAACCTGCACCAAAGTGCGCGCGCGGAGTCGTTGTTGTTTTTTTTTCTAATGTTTAATTTTCTTCCTTCTTCCCTCCCGTCTTCCCATTCAGCTAAAACGAACGGGAGACCATTTACTGGAATCGTCTGCTGCCCGCTGTCTGGAGTTTCTCTCGATGTCGCTGGGCGGGAAAATCGTGTTAATCTGTTGGAGGAGTTGAAGGAGACGACTGTTGGAATATAATGGGCCGCCAGTATTGTCATTTGATTTGACGTCTGCGCTGCCTTGTTGGCTTGAATGGTGGCAGCCAAAATGTGGTTATTGTTTAGCGAAACGTTCGATTTTTGTTGCCCTTGTTTAGTGATAACTTCAATTATTGCTGCCTTTATAAAAAAAAAACAGTTGTTAATAAAGAGATGAAGAAATGCAAAGAAATGATCACGTAGCTGTATTATTGAATAAATAATGTCTTGGGGTTTAGAGGATTTATTTGATAATTAGTTGGCATGACGTCAGATTATGTCAGTGTTTCACAAACTTTCGACATTTTGTACCCCGTTTTTTTTAATTTCCACATACCGAGTCTAGATAAAAAAAATTGCATATATTGTATTTACAGTCATGGTTTCCCCTCATATACTGTATCTACAGTCATGGTTTCCCCTCATATAATTGTTATCGATTAAGACTTCTATTTTTACCCAATTTCCCAGCCCGGTGCAGCGCGTGCCTCAGACAAACTCTTCCCCTACTCCCCTTGTGTAAGCGTACTACACTATGGGCAACACTGGATTGTGGTACCAGTGAACTACTCAGCAGTATTTATACATATCATAGCAGAATCATTTAGGGGGGATGTGCAGGAACATTTATACTTGACATTGCAGGACCAACACAGTCACACAGTGGTCGACAACCGGTGGCCCACGAGAAAATTTTTTGAGGCCCGCACAAAGATTTGTATACACTTTACCAATTGTTATTTTTCTTTAACACTAAACGAGAAAAAAAAATGGGAGCGTTCCAGCCAGACTTAGCCCATTAATGTATATAAATCAGATGCCAGATATTTGTCTTAATTAGAAATGAGCCAGCTTAGCCCATTAGTATAGCTGTATAGCTTACAAAATGTTAGCTAACTCGTATGTTTGTCAGTCTGTGTATTCTGTCAACTAGTCATTTCTGCAGACCGCTCACTCAGCTATCTAAAACTGGTAAACTATGTTATAAGATTTTAAAATGTGGCAGCAGCTTTTTGAGGAGTTGGCAGGTCTGACGTCGGCACAGTAGTCGTCCACCATTATGACCTCATTGACACCCGAGTTGAATATTTCTAGACCTCGAGCCCCAGCCCGTCCACACTCTCACCCACACCCCCACCCCACGTACATATGTGTAATAGAATGATCAGAGAAATCCCATTTCAATACTAAAAAAATAAATAATCATAAAATAGCTGAGTTTTTTTTTTTAAATCACAACTAAGCTTGGTTTATTTTAACAATGTAATACATTTCTTATAAGTATTTATAGTGTTCAGAGAATAAATGAACAATTGTACATTTTACCGTGGTATTTACTGGTGCTTGTCTGAAATACGTCAATGGAATTAAAGTTCCAATGATGATTCAACAAAATAAATTGATGTTACACAATAAAGCCTAGAATTGTACCGTGTTTTACTTGCTTTGACAGATGTACAGGTTCTTTTTTCTCTCAAAAATATGTTTTTTGAAAACTGATTACAAATGTTAATGGCTTTAATGGAGATGTGTGGCT
>JAGDYQ010000096.1:3193470-3223507 GCA_021962125.1 Bulinus truncatus | reverse complement strand
AATAGTAACATTTTTATATGGTTGGTGATTACTTTAATAAATGCAAGTATTAAATCATATGCAGATCTCATATTATGGTTATATAAACCAAACGGCTTCCCAGGACCACCAGGGGCTACGTGGGCCCACCGATTGAACTTTTGTTTTGTCGTTATGTAAAAATCTCAGATATTACTTAATAGTTGGGGTGCGGGGTCATAAGGACCGTTGCTGTTTAGGATTATTAAGGACCCATGGTCTGCAAGGGGTGACCTAAAACTTTTTCTCACAAGTCCTCCAATTGTTCCCCTGTCTAGAGTCTCCTAATGTAATATGTTATAGGGTACCTAAAGGTTCCCCTGCCTAGAGTCCCCTGATGTAATATGTTATAGGGTACCTAAAGGTTCCCCTGCCTAGAGTCCCCTGATGTAATATGTTATAGGATACCTAAAGGTTCCCCTGCCTAGAGTCCCCTGATGTAATATGTTATAGGGTACCTAAAGGTTCCCCTGTCTAGAGTCCCCTGATGTAATCTGTTATAGGGTACCTAAAGGTTCCCCTGTCTAGAGTCCCCTTTGCCCAGGTCCCCAACATAGGTAAAAACGGCTTAGGTATAATATCTAAGTAAGGACATAACCAATAGATAATGACAAAAGGATATTTGATACAGCATTAAACAACAGTTTGGAGATTATTTTTGTTGGCACTTATAAACTTTTGTCCCAAAAGAAAAAGCAGAAAAATTGCAATACTGTTGGACTGCTACAAATATAGGTCGAGTGTAGAAAAAAATAATAGCCCTACACGGGCCCTCGGGGCAGATGAAGTGTAGAAATCATCTGCTTTTATAACCACGGCATACGAAGGGATTGTTTTGTTAGCACAACGCAGCCCCGTAGCGTGAAAATTCTACAGCAGGGGCCATGCATTCTACAGCAGGGGCCAGGCAATTGCGGGGGGCCAGGTAATACATTTAACTAATTAGAGCAAATAAGCAGAGGGGGCCAGACCAAAAGCGCGGGGGCGGCCCCCTGGCCCCCCCGCATGCTAAGGGCCTGGCACAACGCTCAGCCGACTTTACTTCCCCGACTTAAGTCAGGTACACATATAAAGCTGAGTGGACTGGAGGGACTCTACCTGGAACAATTCCACTGGTTCTCACAGAGGATCGATCCCAGGACAGTCTTGACCGCTCGGCCATCTGTCCACTATAGATCGTGTGTATTTCACCAAATATTGTTATGTTGGCTTTAATAAGAAGAGGTCGGACGTGTTTCACCACATATTACAGAAAACGTTATACCATTGCACTTTTCCATGATACGTTCATATCTATTCCGCTGTTTGTAAACAACGCGGTCTTAATTTGTTGTCTAACCTTGACCTACGATGAGTGATAAGGCCAGGTTTATGAACTTTAATAAAAAAAAAACTTGTTACTGCGCATGTGCTGTTATTCCATTTCACTGAAATAAATTTTTATTTCTTTGGTTTTGTTTCGTTTTATAAAGTATTCCGCCTCTGTTTTTTAATTGGTGGTTTGTTTTGTAGTTCAGTCCACCGATATAAATAAAATCATTACAGCGCTCAGTATCCAATCAATTTCCTCAGTTTCAAATTAATTAAAAGACTAATTAAAAGTGACAAATGAATTAAATGCATTTCTCTTGTAAGACATTGTTTTTGGCCTATGGGCTAATTCTATACTTTCCGTCACTCTCAAACACGAGTATTCGTTTCTATCACTGGTGTGACAGTTTATAAGTTTGCCGTGCCATCAGTGGTACTGTCGCCCTGACACACTGTGATGAATGAGACATACATCCAGTAGCATCAAAATGGGGCCCCCAACGAAGTGTTTTAGGGATTTAGTTTTGTCCCCCCCCCCCCGACAGGGGAAAATGCATTCTACATTATTAGAACTCCCCCTCCACACACACACACACACACACACACATTCCATAAAACATTGTTGTTAGAGGAAGCCGCTGTGTCAATCATAATTCTCACCCAGCCCCCCCCCCCCACCTTTCCCCGTGTGTGCACAGGTGAGTGTCATGACCTATTACGTTCAATGATGACAAGTTAAACATGACGTCTTTTATGTTTGTTTAATATGTGTACTATTGTAGTTTCAAAATTTCATTTATTCCCTTCAGTTGGAGCCGGGTCGGCTGGTGCTGTTTTAGCCAATCGTCTTTCAGAAGATAATGACGTCACAGTGCTGCTCATTGAGGCTGGAGGTGACGATCGAGGCGTCCCGGAAATCTCCACCCCAGGTCTAGCTGTAGCCATACAGACTGAGACTGACGCTGTGAAAACTTATTTCACCGGTAACTTGGCGACCTCGTGTCATTGGACACAGATCATTGACTCTCAAACTATGGGCCACCAAACATGTTGCACATCTATTTAATCGTGAATTTATATCTTTTATAATTAATTATACATTTTGTTTATTTTTAATCTTTTTTTTTCCTCAACGGAAAGTCACAATAACCAAATTTAATTTTTAAGTACGTAGAGATGGCAAACGTTTGACACTGCCATTAATTACACGTTATGTTTGAATACAAAACTGTGGGAAATATAGTGTATATCAAATATAACACTGCCATTAAGTACACGTTATGTTTGAATACAAAACTGTGGAAAATATCGTGTATATCAAATATAACACTGCCATCAGGTACAGGTTATGTTTGAATAGAAAACTGTGGGAAATATAGTGTATATCAAAAATAACACTGCCATCAAGTACAAGTTATGTTTGAATACAAAACTGTGGGAAATATCGTATAGTAAACCATGTGTGCATGAATGCGAACAATTTCAACAATAAAATAAGTTAGTAACATGAATTACTACTATGTTCAATTTTAAATATACAGCGTGAAACTCTTCATCTTTGTTAGTCACGTGATTATAATTAAGTAAACAATGTTTTCCTAATCATTACCCTCAGTCATGTGACTTATATTAACTCTCCCCCCCCTCTTCCCCATTTAAAGTGACTCCCCTACCCCCATCAGTCACGTGGTACACAAACCCCAGTTCCCTTAAAGATAATGTGTTAATATATAAGTGCTCAAACACATGGCTAACACACTCTTTGTTAAACATATATAATGTATATAATAAACTATGTAATAAACAGAATGACTTGACACAGACGTATGCACGACAAGATGATGAAATCAGGGATGCCACTAAGAGCCCTTCGAAAAAATGTTTGAGGGAGCCCCTCCCCTCCCCCCCCCCCCCACCCGCAAAACTAAAATCACCGCGCGGCCTTTCTGTCGGTAGGAAACTCACATGACTTACACTTTGTCACGTTTCCCGAGCCCTCCCTTCAACTACGCCAGTGAATAATATTTAAGTTGCGTTATAAAATATTGTTATTTTTTTTCTCTCCACAGAGCCTAACGTAACCAAATACAAAGGTCTTCCCAACGGACAAAGTGTCTGGCCACGAGGACGTGTCCTTGGAGGCGGCAGTAGTGTCAACTACATGCAGTACGTCAGGGGATCCAGGCATGATTTTGACCGCTGGTCAAACTACACGCGAGATCCTGAATGGGATTACGATCACGTGTTACCTTATTTCAAAAAGTCAGAGAGAACGGACGACTCAATTCTCAGCCAGTCGGAATATCATGGAAATAATGGTCCCATGGGCGTTACAAGAATGAACATGAAATCTGCAGTCGGAAGAAATATCATAGAGGGTTTCAAGGAACTGAGTATTCCCTATAATGAAGATTCTAACGGCGCATCAATGGAAGGTGTTTCATTAGTCCAGGTAACAATAGAAAAAGGTGTCAGGTCCAGCACTGCCCGTGCGTTTCTTCACCCGGTCCTTGACCGCCCCAATCTGGACGTCATGGTCAACGCCCATGTCCAGAAAGTTGTCATCAAAGACAAGAAAGCAGAAGGTGTGGAGCTGATATTTAAAGGAAGAAAGTTTCTGGTCAAATCTGACAAAGAGACAATACTGAGTGCCGGCGCTATACAATCTCCTCAGATCTTGATGCTTTCTGGAGTTGGTCCGAAGAAACATTTGGAAGAAATGGGTATTCCCTTAGTCGCAGATCTTCCCGTTGGTCAAAATCTACAGGATCATGTTTACACTTATTTTCAGTTCGGCTTTAACGATTCGACTACCTCGTTGTTTACCAAAATAGCACCCTTCTGGTCAGCCGTTGAATATTCTCTCTTTCAAACTGGACCTTTGTCTAAATTCGGGGTAGAAGTGAATTTGTTTACAACAATTTCACAAGATTTAAAATCAAAGGATTGGCCGGACCTTCATGTAATACTCCCGCCATTCTGCATGTCTCCTGGACTTCAACATTCCAAATGTTGGACTTGTTTGCCCTACGCAACCAGACCCACCAGCCGTGGACATTTAAGGCTAAAAAGTATCGATCCTTTTGATGATCCGGTAATCGTTCCAAACTATTTCGATACACAGGAAGACGTGAGTCTGAACTATGAAGGTTTCCGACTTTGTCAAAAATTGTCTCAGACTCGGGCGATGCGACAGATTGAATCGTTTCTCCTTGAGAAGGCAACCACTGAGTGCAGTCAGCATGAATTCGATACCGAAGATTATTGGATGTGCTACATCAGATCAAATCCACGGAGTGTGTTTCACCCAGCTGGGACATGCAAAATGGGTCCTTCCGACGACCTGACTGCAGTAGTCGATTCCAAGCTGAATGTCCTGGGCATGCGAGGACTCAGAGTGGCTGATGCCTCAGTCATGCCCTACATCGTGTCTGGAAACATTAACGCTGCCACCATCATGATTGGGGAAAAAGTCGCAGATTTCATTAAACACAAAATTAAGTAGCAGATGGTAATCGACAGATGGTAATCGACAGATGGTAATCGACAGATGGTAATCGACAGATGGTTATCGACATAAACCGTCTTATAGAAAGTTCTAGATTTATTTTTTAAAAGAATTGATTTTTAAGAGTTCTTTTTTTTTCACAGTAAATCTCTGTAAGAGTTATTCTTTTCATGCGGTAAGTCAAACTATATATTGACTTAATCATACTTTACTACTCAAACAACAAAACTTTTAAAACAATATAGCCACTGTAAATGTAATATGTGATGAACCGTTCCTATGTCTTGCTTGTGGACTTTCAGAGTTATTCATGAGCTCTTGGAAGTACATGTGGGGAGATGGGGTGGGGGAAGGAGGGTGTTTTATATATTTTATAGAAATGAGTACCGGAAAAGGGGGGGCCGGCCTTGAAGGCCCTAGGTAGATGCCTAATCGGCCCATTAGAAATAAATCCACTAATTTCTATGTGGATAGAGTAGAATCACGCACATAAAAGATTATAATTATTCAAGAAAAACCAGCTTTAACGTAGCATTTCCAAATTACAATATTAGAAAAATAATATCACATTCAAAACCCGACACAACCCCCCTCCCAACCAAATATCAGGGCTTAATTTGTTACAAACATGTCCGTCACCAACATGGTCAAAATGTGTCTGTCAAGGACCCCGTGGGTCAATGAGCAGTTTCACATATTATAATGGAGTCAAATGTTTGCCAGCATTTCGTTTTTGGCCCCAAAAAGTACCTTTGCTTTGGGCCCCTAAGTTTATCTTTTACCGATGGTCACAAATGTACGTAAGCGTAGGTCATCCTAATGTGTCTACTGTCATTGCACAGGGCTCCCGAAAAAAACATACGCACGACACTGCTATAGGCTTTTTTTTATATATATCACGTGACCAAACAGACGACGTTGATAAGGCACGCACTGCCCTGACTATTTGGTTACTTTGTCTGTCATTGTATCTGACCCTGTGACCTATTTAAAGTGCAACTCCAATTGTTGTTGGTTTTGCTTTACTAAACACTAAATACACGTTTTACTAGTATGTACTTTATCGACACAATTATTATGCCGTTAAACTAGTTTGAGACTTACTGAGCCATGTCAACTGTATTAAGATAGTGTTCTTTGTGTATGAATACATTCCAGATAATAGTATCCATTCTAGTCGATTGAATGAGTTGACTGAACTGTGGATGGCATAGTCCAAATTGTTTATCTATCATTGACTTGCCAGGCATATAGGCCTATAAATGTGCTCCTACCTACTGGAGAATGAAGATGGATTTCATACCAGCTCCAAACTGTTTATAAATAAATGTGAGATATTGTTCCAGCATCCTACGTGTTTATAAATAAATGTGTGTATTCACTAAGCATATTTGATGAAATAGGTACCAGACTAAAATGTTCAAGTCAGTGCACGTTGTATTGATTATAATTTGTGCAGTTGGTGTTAAATTTTACTCTGACAACCGGAGAGCTGAAAGACGAGATTTCGTTGATAGACCGAGGGAATCATACGACTATATTGTAGGTAAGTCTGACACGACTATATTGTAGGTAGGTCTGATACGACTATGTTGTAGGTAAGTCTAGTACAACTATATTGTAGGAAGGTCTGGTACGACTATATTGTAGGTAGGTCTGATACGACTATATTGTAGGTGTAACACTATATTTTTGTATATAATGTTATGGATGTGATGGATACTGTTGTAGACACCAATTTAACGTTGGAGTTGTCAACGTTATGGTACTATGGTTATTCCACCAAATGTAACGTTATATATGTTTGAACGTTATGTACTTGTTGATGTAATGCTTCTCCAAGGTAACACTGTGTGTTCCTCACTGCTGCTTCAGATAACTATACTGGTTTTATGTAGCTGCCGATATCATAACTGGTTTATAATCTGAAGTAGCGTTCAGTCTCGTTGCACCCTCAAACAAAACACCAATCAATGAGGCAAATTTCCACGATTCAATTATATTTATTCAACAATAAGAAAACATGTAGTATGAACTTATGTGCAGCAGTATTCACAAATGCTTCGTACACAATATAACACGTAGTATCCTGTGTCCCCGAAAGGATTATACAGACATACTTTGACACTTAGTATCCAGAGATATTTCAATAAAATAGACTTTGACTGTGTACTGTAAAACTCAATAACTTGATAGCTTGTGCCTCTATTATTTCTCCACTAACTTCTCCTCCAACTATCTCTACAACTGGTGTCCTGATGTCTCTATCTCTACCGTCGTTCTGTCGATCGGTAGGTCTCGATGTCTTTCGTCGGTCTCACGAAATCTCATTTACCTCTCATATTTATGTAATTGTGAATTATCACGTGCCCCAAAGCCCCAGAACTTTTGATTGGTTCCCTAACACCCTATCTAACTCATCTACATAAGAATGACTCTTATTCCAGCCTAGGGATTGGTGCGGCTAAAAACTCACTCTGGTCTAGTATTCCTTTGTCTGCCTAATTACATCTATCGTCACCTACCTCTGGAGTTCATAGACCTGTGATGACAACCTAATTCTACCCTAAACAAAGATCAACCGCTGAAATTCTAGTTATCAAAACATATGACTGTATCATGGACCCATGAGTTTGACAGTGGTTCTAAAATTGTATAGACCTATCTAAAGCTATTGTTACAGTAGGTAAGTCTGGTACGACTATATTGTAGGTAAGTCTGGGACGACTATATTGAAGGTAAGTCTGGTACGACTATATTGTAGGTAGGTCTGATACGACTATATTTAGACAACTATGTGCTACAAATATTCCACCAATCAGCGCTATAAGACTGACTGACATTGAAGTAGACGACTATGTGCTACAAATATTCCACCAATCAGCGCTATAAGACTGACAATGAAGTAGACGACTATGTGCTACAAATATTCCACCAATCAGCGCTATAAGACTGACACTGATATATACAAATATATGTTTTCTATGTTGACTACATCAACAACGTCAATTAATGCGATAAGACCGACATTAAAGAAAGTAACAATGTGATACATTTTAACAAAGGGATAGGCTAAGCGGGATAAATTGTATCCCTTGGGATGAAATCAAATGCTCGTGGATAATGACATCCAGATAGAGACACAAACAAATTGAAAAGAAGATCTATTGGGGGGCGGGGGAAGGTGACGAACGAGCGTAGAATATATCTCAGGTAGTTGGATGACAAGTTCCTACAACCTTGATCCACGAGGGTGGGGGGGGGGGGGCAACACTTGTCACAGACCCTGAGCCTTTGATGCCCCCGTCTCTTTCCATACTATTATATACATTGCCATGTCAGTTGGTGGAAGGGCCCCACATTTACACTGTTGGTCACTAGGGTCTAAAACTGCCTGCCTGACCAAATGGACTATGAAGTAACGCAAACTAAGCAGTCTATTGATGGACCCTGACAACCATGAAGAGTTGACCCTCGGTCAGTCATGAAGGGTGTGTAAGGCAGCTAGAGATATCTTTTCATAACATGCTCACTTGGATACGTCTCAGCTGACCTGTGACACAGCCTTCACACTCACACACACACACACTCTACATTTACAATGAGAAACAACAGATAGTTATACAAATAAAACGCTCGAGCAATGTTCAAGAAAGACATCTTTTGTTTTCATATCATAACAAAGAGAATTAACTATAGAGCACATTTTTATCAATCAAGTAAATATCAATTTATTAAATGACCGGTGATAATGCCAGGTCAATTATTAAATCAATTTCTTTTGTCTGTAAATGAATTTTATCTGTCAAAAAAATCAATTCTATTTATCTATATATCAGTTCCTTATGTCTATAAATCAATTCTTTCTGTCAATAAATCAATTCCTTATGTCTATAAATCAATTCCTTCTGTCTATAAATCAATTCATTATGTCTATAAATCAATTCTTTCTGTCAATAAATCAATTCCTTCTGTCTATAAATCAATTCCTTCTGTCTATAAATCAATTCATTCTGTCAATAAATCAATTCCTTCTGTCTATAAATCAATTCCTTCTGTCTATAAATCAATTCATTCTGTCTATAAATCAATTCATTCTGTCAATAAATCAATTATTTCTGTCTATAAATCAATTCCTTCTGTCTATAAATCAATTCATTCTGTCTATAAATCAATTCCTTATGTCTATAAATCAATTCCTTCTGTCTATGCATCAATTCCTTCTGTCTATAAATCACACAACATATAACAAATGCAGCTGACATTTCTAAGATTAGAAAAAAAAAATGAGATCAATTACTTCTCGTGATTTAATGTTCAGTTTTATAAAATTGATTTTTTTTTAACGATGAAATTTGGAACATTTTGCGGGAATAAATGTTATTTAAAAAATTCTTCTTATATTCTCATTGAACTTGTTTTGTTTTTTAAAGAGGAACTAAAAATAATCAGAGAAAGATATAATCATTGCACGTAAAAAATGTAATCATATTGTAAATTTAATGAAACAATTTTTTTTTTATTAAAGAATAGAAATACATGTAGTACTTGGATAAACAACAGATAGCAAAGTAAATGTTGAATGAATGTTGAATGGACAAACAAAAGTTGAACAGTAGACAATTAATTTAAAAAAATCCGATGTCATAAGAAGCCTGGCATTATGTATTTAACATGTTTTTTTTTTATTTATTTCATTGGTTGAAATCTCAAATGTTGATATCATTGTCAAATGTTTTGTGTTTATTATCTCTGTTGGTTACTGATGCCAACTTATATCATTGTTAAATGTTTTGTGTTTATTATCTCTGTTGGTTACTGATGCCAACTTATATCATTGTTAAATGTTTTGTGTTTATTATCTCTGTTGGTTACTGATGCCAATGTATATCATTGTTAAATGTTTTGTGTTTATTACCTCTGTTGGTTACTGATGCCAATGTATATCATTGTTAAAATAGGCTAGACAGACAGTTTGTATTATAGGAAATATTAATATTGACTTTCTTTGTAAAAGTTATTCTTAACTTTAAGCGAATACTTCAGTTTATAAAACAAAGAACATAATTTTTTTCAAAAGAGATATTCTAGTTTGTTTGTTTCATAGTATCTGTTTGATGGTTTTTTGATATTACATTTATTATTGCCTTTTTTTCTAATCTTTGAATGACCGATGGGGTTCAGTCGGTGCAGGGTCAGCAGGTGCTGTTGTAGCCAATCGTCTGTCCGAGGCTGCTGACGTCACTGTGTTACTTGTTGAAGCAGGGGAAGATGATCGAGGCATACCTGAAATATCGACACCTGCTCGAGCTATGGCCATACAGAGTCTACCAGATGTGGTAAACATCTACCATACAGGTAATGTATCTGTCATACAGACGTAATGTTTGTCTATCACGTTGTAAAGTAGCATATAATAAATAGCAGATATCTATCGTACAGGTAAAGTATCAAACTGTAAGTAGTTAATATATATCAACCTTTATGAAAAGGAACAAAAAGATGGAAAACGTGAATATTCTAGACTTTCCAGGAAAACGTGAATATTCTAGACTTTCCAGGAAAACGTGAATATTCTAGACTTTCCAGGAAAACGTGAATATTCTAGAATTTCCAATTTTACATCATCTACACCAACGGATTTAATAGGAATTAATTTGCTTCAGAGACCCCCCCCCGGGTACCCCCCACCTTGTAAGTGTCGGGAAGGGGGCGTGGCAGCTGTCTAGTTTTCCTATCTGAAATACATGCTCGGTAAATAACACCAACATTATTTATTGCAATGGGTTGCTCTGATCTTCGCTCAACAAACATTTCACACAAACAGACTGTTTTGTTTACTCCAAGTCACTATCTCTGAAGCGGACTACTCCATCATTTCGTTGACAAAATATCTTGTAAAAAATACTCTCCAGACCAAATAACTTAAGTCGAGAAAATTGATTCTTTAACTTGACTCCACCATCGACTGTTATTCTCAAGGTTTTTAGTTCCTTTTATTTATTATTGAGTGGTTATTATGTTAAACGGAAAGTTAAACATTAAAAATTTTAGTAGTTATTTTGTTATCCGGATAATTATTATCTTTCCATAGAATTTTCACTAGCATAATGTTATATTTAAAAAAATAAAACAGTACAAAAACAAAGAGAAAAATCTCTCAAAAAAACAGTACTAGTGTTTTCTAATTTGAACTAGGTTCACTAAATAAAAGATAGTTACCAGATACGGAGACCAGAGGTAATAGTTTTCTGAGGAACATGTCCAGTTTGTTATATTACCTGTCCCTTGGCCCCGGACTCATTTAAGTTTAAATAAATTACTTTTAAAATACTTTTTTGACTTAACTTTTCTCAAATTTGATTCCTGATGCTCCATGCGGCCTATAATACATTAAATAACATACGTTCATGAATTGGTTCTTTGTTCGTCAAACCATTTGTCTTTCTTTGTTCGTCAAACCATCTGTCTTTCTTTGTTCGTCAAACCATTTGTTTTTCTTTGTTCGTCAAACCATTTGTCTTTCGATCCAATGTCATGAATCGTTATTGAAAGTGGAGTGTGTGTGGAAGGGGGGGGAGAGAATGATAAATACTCTTGGGCCAAAGTTGACCCCCCTCCCCCCACTGTCTTGTTCCGAGTTCAGCGCCGTTCTTGTGAAATTGTGGACCCCAGGCAAGATCTTTAAGGGCCCTAAGCCAGTTGTAAAGGTATGATTGTTTTGTAAACAACCGTCGGGGCCCTGCCACACCTAAATTGAAGTGATTATACTCTGAAAAGGGCCTTAAAGATATAAGGTGGGGGTAGGAATTTCCTCTAGATGGCCTGTCCGTAACAACGGCTCTGCCAGGGCCAACGCTACAACAATCTGGTCATAATGAACAAACTTTACAGTTCTAGCGTACTTCAGGAAATAAAATACTTCAATCACAGAAATTACAACTACAAAGTACTCTACTATAAATATTTATAGATGGATAGTACAAAGCTATTATGACAAAAAGAAAAACAAACAAACAAATAAACAGCGATATGACACCGTATAGATGTATTATTGCTATAGCAGACTGTTGTTTCTAATGCTCTAAAACTTTATTTTTTGTTTGTTTCATTAATACTATGATTACATTTTATGACCAGAGCATGACAAGGAGAAATTCAAAGATCTTGAAGTACGAGACTCGCTGTGGCCCCGAGGGCGTGTTCTTGGTGGTAGCAGCAGTATCAACTACATGAACTATGTCAGGGGCTCCAGGCATGACTTCGACCGCTGGGCTAATTACACCGGTGACCACACCTGGGACTACGCCCATGTTTTACCTTATTTCAAGAAATCTGAGAAAATGACAGACCCGGATCTAGGTAAGTCGGAGTATCACAGCGTGAAGGGGAGGCTAGGTGTGACCCAGATGAAAGCCAGTTATGCATTGAGTGAGAAAATAATCGGTTTCAAGGAAATGGGAATTCCCTATAATAGAGACTATAATGGTGACTCGATGGAAGGTGTTTCATTAGCCCAGGTAACTGTTGAAAATGGTGTTCGGTCCAGCACTGCCCGTGCGTTTCTTCACCCGGTCCTTGACCGCCCCAATCTGGACGTGATGGTCAACGCCCATGTCCAGAAAGTTGTCATCAAAGACAAGAAAGCAGAAGGTGTGGAGCTGATATTTAAAGGTAGAAAGTTTCTGGTTAAATCTAGCAAAGAGACAATACTGAGTGCCGGCGCTATACAATCTCCTCAGATCTTGATGCTTTCTGGAGTTGGTCCAAAGAAACATTTGGAAGAAATGGGAATTCCCTTAGTCGCAGATCTTCCCGTTGGACAAAACCTACAAGATCACGTGTTTTCAGAATTCGATTCGCGTGTAAATGAAGGAGCCGTGCCATCATATAGCCAGCTAACTTCACACTGGGCAAACATTGAGTACAAATTACTCAAATCTGGTCCGTTATCTTCATTCGGTATCGAGGTCATGGCATTCACTTCCATCTCTGATGAGAAGAAAAAGTTGGACTGGCCAGAGCTACAGTTTATATTCGTCCCTGTCTGTCTCTCCGCCCCACACGTTTCCAACTGTTGGAGCTGTGTGACGTATGCCACCAGACCTGCAAGCAGGGGGCATTTACGATTACGAAGTATCGATCCGTTCGACGATCCCGTTATTTTCCCCGATTACTTCCACGAGCAGACAGATGCGGATATAAATTACGAGGGGATTAAGATTTGTCAAAAGTTATCTCGAACCAAATCACTATAGCAGATTGGATCGAATCCTCTAGACAGCCAAAGTATCTGTAAACAAAATGGATTCGATACCAAAGATTATTGGATGTGCGTCATCAGGTCAAGGCCGGAGACTGTGTTTCACCCGAGTGGAACATGCAAAATGGGTCCCCCCGGAGATCCGACAGCGGTTGTGGATTCTAGCCTCAGGGTACTAGGCGTGAAAGGTTTGAGAGTGGCTGATGCGTCGATAATGCCATACCTCGTATCAGGCAACACTAACGCACCAATCATTATGATAGGAGAAAAAGTGTCAGATTTAATTCAACTTCAAGACTGAAGATCAGTTTAAAATATGTGTGAATTACTTTAACTGTACTATCGGTTCCACTGTATGCGTGAATTACTTTAGTTCTTTAAACTGTACTATTGGTTTCATTGCATTTGTGAATTACTTTAACTGTACTATTGGTTCCATTTTATGTTCCATATAGATAGCAATATAATTAAAAGTTCAACATTTTTTTACTTACATTGGAGTAATCAAGATTGTTTTATTGTAATGACATATATTGACTAATTGTTTATTATCATGATTTTTTTTTATTTATGTGTATATGTGAGTATGTAACTGTGTTGTATACTTGTGCGTGTGTGTGGTTGTGTGTGTGTGTTTATGTGTTTATGTGTTTGTATTTAACTGTATAAGTCATTTCTCTCATTATTTCTGATTGTATCAAGTTAATTAACAATTCTAGTATTGCACGTATTTGTTTAATTGTTTTTATGATCAAGTTGTAAGTTGAAAGCTTTCGGTGAATTATCTCAAGAAGTATCATATACAATACATGCATAGTTCCCGATTTTAAAATGAAAATTATGCAACGATTAGTGATAAATGTAATGATTAGTGATTTATGTAATGATTAGTGATTTATGTAATGATTAGTGATAAATGTAATGATTAGTGATAAATGTAATGATTGGTGATTTATGTAATGATTAGTGATAAATGTAATGATTAGTGATCAATGTAATGATTAGTGATTTATGTAATGATTAGTGATTTAGTTCATTAAATTTTGGGTAATTCTGTTAGTCATAGGTGATTTAAATTTTATTATATTTTTTTTATTTTGTGTATTTCTAACTATGGACTGTCACTATTAAATACGATGATAACAGAAATAATTCAGTTATATCTGTGGTTAAATAATAATCACAACATAAACACTGAAGTTTTCTAACTTGTAAACACAACATAAACACTTAAGTTTTCTAACATGTAAACACAACATAAACACTTAAGTTTTCTAAATTGTAAACACAACAAAAACACTTAAGTTTTTTAACTTGTAAACACAACATAAACACTTCAGTTTTCTAGCCTGTAAACACAACATAAACACTTAAGTTTTCCAACCTTTTCTTTGTAAAAAAAAAAGTTAGTGTTTATGTTGAGCAATCTTATGTCCTTTTTTATTTTTTAACATTTTTTCTAAAAGATGGGATTACCTACCACATTAATTCTCAGATTTACCGTCAGACTGTCATTATTTGTCTGATGTTTTAAGATCAAAGCTTGAATCGTGAATTCATTAAACAGATAGCCGGGTGTCAGTATTGTGCAATTAACGGAGGAACTGTCTATGAGTCCAATTAAAATGAAATCTGACAAACGAGTCTTAAAGATTTTTATTTCATTCCCTGTCAACATTAATTGTGACTCGCTGGATGAGATGAATAAATCAACACCACAAGAAAGATATAAATCATTACTTTAGTGACACGTGATGCTGCCTCGACACATCATTAGCCAATGAAATCATTTCTGTCAATGTATTGAGTTTAAAGGATCACATCAACTACAGATATCTTAGTTTACATTCTTCCTAAAAGAAATGATTTATAATTACTTTTATTGTCCCTGTTACATGCAGGAAACTGATATTATCATTTTCGAACCATTATTAAATAATTGTTTCATTATTTAAAAAATAAAATAAAAAATATGTCATCGTAAGAGTTTAAGGGTCACACCAACAACATTAAGATTCAATCATTCTTGTCATCGTCTGTGTCTGAAATGATACTACATAAAGCATTCAATCATTCTTGTCACAGTATGATGTGATACTACATGGTGGATTCAATCATTCTTGTCACAGTCTGATGTGATACTACATGGTGGATTCAATCATTCTTGTCACAGTCTGACGTTATACTACATGGTGGATTCAATCATTCTTGTCACAGTCCGACGTTATACTACATGGGGGATTCAATCATTCTTGTCACAGTCTGACGTGATACTACATGGTGGATTCAATCATTCTTGTCACAGTCTGACGTGATACTACATGGTTGATCAAATCATTATTCTCATAGTCTGACGTTAAACTACATGGGGATTCAATCATTCTTTTCACAGTCCGACTTGATGTTACATTAAGTAAACTACGGTCCAAAAATATATTATCACTAAATTTGTTTTTTTTTTAAACAATTTTTATTTTTAATAGAAGGGTGGATGGCCGAGCTGTGTAGAGCACCCGAGTGATGACCTGATAGTCCTGGGTTCGATCATCGGTGAGAACCAAGAGAATTTATCCAAGTAAATTTACCCAGCTTTAAATGGGTACCAGACTTTACTGAGTAGTAAAGGCTGTTGGGCGTTGGTGCTAATGTCTGGGTTACAGAAACAGTCGAATTAAACACTTCATCTGCCCCGAAGGCCTTTTAGGACTAAGGAAACTTTACTTATTTATATTGATGCTACACACCTCTGATGTACATTACTACACACCTCTGTTATACATTACTACACACCTCTGTTATACATTAATACACACCTCTGTTATACATTATTACACACCTCTGTTATACATTATTACACACCTCTGTTATACATTACTACACACCTCTGTTATACATTACTACACACCTCTGTTATACGTTATTACACACCTCTGTTATAATTACTACACACCTCTGTTATACATTACTACACACCTCTGTTATACATTACTACACACCTCTGTTATACATTATTACACACCTCTGTTATACATTACTACACACCTCTGTTATACATTACTACACACCTCTGTTATACATCGATAGAAGTTTTCAAAAGAAGTTAGTTCCTCCTCTAGACTGCTATAGTTCAGATCAAATTTGGCCAGAGTTAAACTTCTAGGTCAGCAGTTTCTTAATTAACTGTAACATCTCACATAAAATGTAAACAGTGCACCCATACACTACACCCACACACTACACAGTACACCCACACACCACACCCACACACTATACCCACACACTACACCTACACACTACACCCACACAGTACACCCACACACTGCACCCACACAGTACAGCCACACAGTATACCCACAAACTACACCCACAAGTACACCCACAAGTACACCCACATTGTACACCCAAACACTACACCCACACACTACACCCACACACTACACCCACACACTACACCCACTCACTGCACCCACATAGTACACCCACACAGTACACCCACACAGTACACCCACACAGTACACCCACACACTACACCCACACACTACACCCACACACTACACCCACACAGTACACCCACACAGTACACCCACACACTACACCCACACACTACACCCACACACTACACCCACACACTACACCCACACACTACACCCACACAGTACACTACTGAAATTATAGACATTACGTGTGTATTATACACAAACATTATCATAGCAAATATTTATTCACAGATGGAATGTGCGGGTGGGGGGGGGGATGGATGCTTTTCAATTGCATTGAACCAAATAAAAACATATTAAGACATAACCGGTCGACACATTACAAGAGGAACGAGTTATGTTTAGAGTTACATTGTACCTTATAAAGTGATACATACAAAGGTCAAAGGTGACATGTTAACTGACTGTCCGTGTAACCTAATAATACAAATATAATCCACACTTATCCACTTCGCCACTGAATCATCCAACCCACTCTACGAAAATTATTTATTTTTTAATGTTCTACCAAATATAAATCATATCGGGTTTCACATACTTTTTTTTTAACTAAAAAATTCAGCATTAGATATTCGTCAATCGTGATCTTCTCCACATAGTCGACCTGCATGTTCAGTGACCCGTGAGGAACAAGAACCGAGATAAGTTTTGGACATTATTTGCGGACCAATGGATGCAGTGTAAAGAGAGAATAAAACTAAGAGTCAGTGCATCTCACATAGAATGTTTGTTTAACTGGGAGAAATCAAACATACCTGACTTGAAAAAATGATGAACTGAAACTATAGAGAAATAATTATGAAAATAATGAATGAGACAAATACAGTCGAATGAGTCTATGTATGTGAACGTTTATGTTACAGGTGAATCAGGTGCATGACACAATTTACTGTTTGAGATTCTCTGTAACTCAAAATTAATGTCCAAAACTGGTTCAGTGTAAAAGTCACAGTGCTAGAATACATCTGTATAAACATACATATAACACATACAACTAAAAACAGGACTTTGTTTGCATAGACAGAGCAGTTCCTTCAAAGAATTAATTACATATTGCAATTGCAATGTCTGTGTTGGTGATAGTAAATATATTTCTAGTGGTCGTTATTGGTGTTGCAATCAAATGGACAATCACTGGAAACACTGAAAGTGATTTTGTTCAATTGCCAAGAATCTCTTATGATTACATTATTGGTAAGTAGTGTAGAATAGTTTTCAGTCTTATGGTAATATTTCTAATGTCGAAAATATGTACTTTCTTTTTAACCTATTGGGCTATTTCATCATTTACATAACTAAGAACTGATGATGTGTCTAGTACTTTGGAAAATGAGTGACTATTTCACGGATTATAAAATGAATATTGAGTAAACTTTTGACCATACTTAATAATAAATAACATCTAAAATATATTAAGTGCAACAAAAACCGTTACTGTGGCAGAATAGTGTCTGGTTGAATATATTCACTACTTTTAAATGTTAAATTTATTTTGATATTTTATCATTTGGCTGGCTCAGAGGGCTATTGCATGTAATGTGCACACTGTAGGTCATGGGTTCAACTCCCGGCGAGTCCCTGAACCTATATGTCTCCCGTAGTGTCTCCATGGACAATGCACTATCGGGATGATAGAATGAGGCTACAAAGACCGCCCTATTAGTGGTTACAGTCTTTAAGATATAAACATATCGTCCTGTCAGGGACTTGTAAAAAAATGGATCATTAGCAAGATTAAGTTGTGTGTAACGGATAAAACCAAAGTTTGTGTAATAGTTTTAACCTAAACAATTTGAAGTGAGCCATTTTTTTTTTACTTAAAAATAATTGAAATTTATACATAGCCGTGATATATGAAAGAACAACAGAGCAATCCCCCAATCGCCAGTTTGGTATGTAATAGGCTACATGAAGTCCATAATGTTTTGTTTATAGCTAGATTTGTGTACTGGATTGATTAATGTAGAGATAGATGGACTTATTTAAACAATATATTGGCCTATGAAGAAAGTGTGCAGCGTTTAGTGCTTCAGATTCAGACACTGGATGACATTTAGGTTCATTTTATTGATAAGTTCTATGTTTAGTTTTAATAAAATATTTGCAAATTTAACACTGTACCTTTTTATTCTGATATAGTTCTTGTGAACTTAGTCATGGTAACATTTGTCTGTCTCTCAACGCCAAGTACTATAAGATGGCTTGACTGACTTGTACGGTGACTAACACAATGAAATAGTCTAAGAATGTATTCATTCTAGAGTTTCAATAGTTATAGCCCCTAATTTTTTTATCCAAACTCTATCCAAGCTAATTTTTATTATGCAAAGTTGTCTATATTCTAAAGTGGATCAGCACATTACGTGTATCAGTTGCAGTAGACATTACGTGTATCAGTTGCAGTAGACATTACGTGTATCAGTTACAGTAGACATTACGTGTATCAGTTACAGTAGACATTACGTGTATCAGTTACAGTAGACATTACGTGTATCAGTTACAGTAGACATTAAGTGTATCAGTTACAGTAGACATTACGTGTATCAGTTGCAGTAGACATTACGTGTATCAGTTACAGTAGACATTACGTGTATCAGTTACAGTAGACATTATGTGTATCAGTTGCAGTAGACATTACGTGTATCAGTTACAGTAGACATTACGTGTATCAGTTACAGTAGACATTACGTGTATCAGTTACAGTAGACATTACGTGTATCAGTTACAGTAGACATTAAGTGTATCAGTTACAGTAAACATTACGTGTATCAGTAAGGTACAGTGAAATCAGTTATGCACAGTGGTACCCATTATGAGTGTCCGTTACAGTAGAAAACACGTTTCTTTTTTTTTAACATATTGCATTTCCAACTTTTTAGAAAGGGTTGCAGAGAAAAGAGAAAAACTTTTAAACTATATAGACTAAGTCAAGGGTGGGCAAACTTTTTCTACAGAGGGCCACGTTGAATACTTGATTGTTATCGGCGGGCCGCATATATTTTTGTCTACTTCAATTACAATTTACAACGTATGAAAATGTGAATTAAAGATAATAACCAAGTATTTGTCATATATTTCCCATTCAAACTCTTAAACAAAGAAAATAAACTTCTTTATAGGATTGCAATATGGGCATACCCCTGGACTAAGTCAACGGATAGGGAAAAATTGTTACACCTCCTCGACAATAAATACTAAACGATTCTAACAATTTCTTTTTTTAATATTAAGTCGGCGCTGGCTCGGCTGGTTCAGTCCTGGCTCACAGGCTGTCTGAAGATCCTGATGTGTCAGTTTTATTAGTGGAGGCAGGGGGAGATGACAGAAATGTTCCAGAAATTTCAGTGCCAGCGTTAGCACCAATGCTGCAAGATCTACGAGACGCATCATCCATATATTTTACAGGTAATTAAATCAGCAATTTAGAAATGCTTTTGAGGTGTCTGATAATATCAGAATATAGCTGTAAAAAATAAATTAATTTGACGATTTTTCTAAATAAATAAACTTAAGTTAACGTAATTTAAAATATAGATTTGAAACCGAAGAAAAAGAGAAATATTAGAAGAAACGATGAAATTCCATTTTATGATATTAGTTTACAGAGAGCGATTGGAAACTTGCAATTAATCCTTACATTTCTACCTGTCCTATTTTCGTTAGTTCTAAAAATGATTTTATTTCAGAACCAAGAGACAGTTACAACAGTTTAACAAATGGTCAGAGCAGATGGCCTCGTGGTCGTGTACTCGGGGGTACCAGCAGCATCAACTACATGGTTTACGCCAGGGGGTTCAAACACGATTACGACCTTTGGGCCAACTACACGGGTGACCCCAGGTGGGACTACGCCAATGTCTTACCGTATTTCAAAAAGTCAGAGAAAATGTCAGATCCTGTCCTGAGTAAGTCAAAGTACCACGGCGATAAAGGTCCATTAGACGAAACCAAAATGACAGCCAACTACCCATTCACTAAGAAGGCAATACAAGGACTGCAAGAGGTGGGATTTTTGTTCAACGAAGACTATAACGGACAGTCAGCAAAGGGCGTAACTTTAGTTCAGATGACCATACATAACGGTGTTAGGTCAAACACTGCCCGTGCGTTTCTTCGCCCGGTCCTTGACCGCCTCAATCTGGACGTGATGGTCAACGCCCATGTCCAGAAAGTCGTCATCAAAGACAAGAAAGCAGAAGGTGTGGAGCTGATATTTAAAGGTAGAAAGTTTCTGGTCAAATCCAACAAAGAGACAATACTGAGTGCCGGCGCTATACAATCTCCTCAGATCTTGATGCTTTCTGGAGTTGGTCCTAAGAAACATTTGGAAGAAATGGGAATTCCCTTAGTTGCAGATCTTCCCGTTGGACAAAACCTTCAAGACCATACATATTTCTACCAGTCCTACGGATTAAAGAATAAGTCCATCTCAGACAGCGATGAGTTTTCATCTCTTGCCACATATCTCAAATACGTTTTATTCAAGTCTGGGCGGTTGTCAATATTCGGTTTGGAACTACTTTTCTACGCGTCGTTCGCAAAAGAAATGAGAGAAAAGGACTGGCCAGAGCTTCAGATTATATTCGGCGCCGGGTGTCCTACTTCAGTTGCGCTGAATAGTGTGAACATGGAGAAAAATGAGGTCGAGGAAATGGACGAGAGGTCACGTGACGCACCATCCTGCTGGAACTGTTTCCCAGTTACAATGAGACCCAGTAGTCGAGGCTTCATTAAATTACGCAGTATCGATCCTTTCGACGATCCTCTCATTCTGCCCAATTATTACGTCAACGATACTGATGCGGAGATCATATATAAAGGTCTGGAGATATGCAGAAATCTAACGATGACTAAAACTTTCAAACGTCTGGGTTCATATTCGTTACGCAAGGCGATTAAGAGTTGCTCCAAGTATAAACTAGACACCAAAGACTATTGGATGTGCGCCATCAAATCGCAGCCTTTAACTGTTTATCACCCAGTCGGCACTTGCAGGATGGGCCACACGGGCGATTCCACAGCAGTAGTCGATTCTGAGCTCAGAGTTCATGGCTTGAAAGGACTGAGAGTAGTCGACGCCTCTGTGATGCCGTTCATTGTATCGGGGAATACCAACGCCGCTGTAATAATGATAGGGGAAAGGGCGGCCGATCTAATAAAACAACAAACATAGGGCCCAGTACTGAATGGCCCACAATGTGTCATGTTACAATGTTTGTTAGGATATTTAACTTTATGTATAGTAGTACTAATCTAAATCAAATAATAAATAGGGTCGATATTACTGTTTCTAAATGTGTGTGTAATATAATGTATATAATATATATATATATATATATATATATATATATATATATATATATAATGTATTTTCTGTATGTTGATAGCTTAAATCAATGATAAAAATGGCAAAGACGGATTGTATGTTTCTGTGTTAATATTTATGTTATGTAAACACCCGTCATACAAGTTCAGTGTCAGGTTAAAGATTCAATTTTTATACAAATTATAACACAATATTTTAAAACTGATATTATATAATGTGATAAACGTAAAATAAAACTACACAAAGCAATGTCATTAGTAATTTCTGCTGCTAGAGAATCGTAATAATAAAAAATAAGCCTCTAACAGTGAAACAGCAATTCAAGCCAATGTCGACATTGTGCCATGATTAACACTGGGCAGCATTCAATGTCGACATTGTACCATGATTAACACTTGGCAGCATCCAATGTCGACATTGTACCATGATTAACACTTGGCAGCTTCCAATGTCGACATTGTAGCATGATTAACACTTGGCAGCTTCCAATATCGACATTGTGTCATGATTAACACTGGGCAGCATCCAATATCGACATTGTGCCATGATTAACACTGGACAGCATCCAATATCGACATTGTGCCGTGACTAACACTGGACAGCATCCAATATCGACATTGTGCCATGATTAACACTAGGCAGCATCCAATATCGACATTGTGTGATGATTAACACTTGGCAGCATCCAATGTCGACATTGTGTCATGATTAACACTTGGCAGCATCCAATGTCGACATTGTACCATGATTAACACTTGGCAGCATCCAATGTCGACATTGTACCATGATTAACACTTGGCAGCTTCCAATGTCGACATTGTGCCATGATTAACACTTGGCAGCATCCAATGTCGACATTGTACCATGATTAACACTTGGCAGCATCCAATATCGACATTGTACCATGATTAACACTGGGCAGCATCTAATATCGACATTGTGTCATGATTAACACTGGACAGTAGCCAATATCGACATTGTACCATGATTAACACTGGGCAGCATCCAATATCGACATTGTGTCATGATTAACACTGGGCAGCATCCAATATCGACATTGTGCCATGATTAACACTGGACAGTAGCCAATGTCGACATTGTGCCATGATTAACACTGGACAGTAGCCAATGTCGACATTGTGCCATGATTAACACTGGACAGTAGCAAATGTCGACATTGTACCATGATTAACACTTGGCAGCTTCCAATGTCGACATTGTACCATGATTACCACTGGGCAGCAGCAAATGACGACATTGTATCATGATTACCACTTGGCAGCTTCCAATGTCGACATTGTACCATGATTAACACTGGGCAGCATCCAATGTCGCCATTGTGTCATGATTAACACTAGGCCATTATTATGCTTTTTCGGGCCCCCAGACAGAGATATATGTTAGGCCCCTAGGCAAAAGTACCATTAGGGGCCCTATTAGAACCAGATATAATTAAAAGGGGGTGGGGTCCGATTTGATAGTGGACGTCCCAGACAGTTGCCTAAACCCGTACAATATAACGTCCCAGACAGTGCCTAAACCCGTACAATATAACGTCCCAGACAGTTGCCTAAACCCGTACAATTTAACGTCCCAGACAGTTGCCTATACCTGTACGTTATAACAACCCAGGATGCACATACATTGAGGTCAATGAAGATTGAAAATAATAGTCAATAGTTGAAAGAAAACAGATATTTAAGAAAGAATACACAATGCGGTTAGAAAAAGAAGTTATGCGAAAGAACTTCAAACTGTACACTAAGTGATTATAATACGACAAACGGAAGTAACACGTAAACTTACCATCATGCGGATACTCTGTAGTTAAACCAATAACAAATAAAGTCACAAAGATCTGTAATGTCAGTCTCATGGTGGACTTGTCATTAAAGTTGAATCACTTGTACATAGACTAAAGCTGCTCCACTGCTGTGGTTGACTATGAAATTGATTTGTAGTACACAAGTCCAAGTATTAATCACGAGGGAATTGCTCTTTGCCCCAGACAAAGTTCTCCTGGTTATTTCTCAATGTTCTGTAGTTAAAAGAAAGCGATGCTGGTGAATATATTATATGTATTGCATATTTAATAAACAAACGTTACATTGCTCAGACACCAGTAAACGAAAGTCAATGTAGGGAAAATTTACATACAAAGGTGGACTCAGGTCTGATGAGGCCCGGGAAAAGAATTATCATTATTATGTGTTTTATTATTTTTCAGGAAAAATAATAATGCAAGTGTAAAGGTTGTTCTTAGTGGGGGCCCTTCAGGGGTGGGAGGGGGGCGTTGAACTGAATTTCACCAGGAAAAAATTCATTTGACCGAGTATCAAACCCGGGACCCTCAGGTCGACAGTAAAGTGCTCTACACCGCTCGGCCATCCAACCACAATTTGTCTGAATACTAAAATTTATTACAGAGGATATGACAGAAAAACTCATTATCACATCAGATACACAGATGATAAATACACAGATATTTAGATAACTCTGGAGTCAATACAGAAGATAATATGGTGACATTTTGAATGTGATATTAATATGTTATGTGATATTAATATGTCATGTGATATTAATATGTCATGTGATATTAATGTTTCATGTGATATTAATATGTCATGTGATATTAATGTTTCATGTGATACGTGACATTTTGAATGTGATATTAATATGTCATGTGAATTTAATATGTCATGTGAATTTAATATGTCATGTGATACGTGTGATAATGACTTTGACAAACTTCGAATAATTTAAAGTAGAGATCAAGAAAAAAATCCTGAACAAAGATGACATATGACATTTTAATGAAACAGACACAGTGGTATACATAGACAGACACAGTGGAATACATAGACAGACACAGTGGAATACATAGACAGACACAGTGGAATACATAGACAGACACAGTGGAATACATAGACAGACACAGTGGAATACATAGACAGACACAGTGGAATACATAGACAGACACAGTGGAATACATAGACAGACACAGTGGAATACATAGACAGACACAGTGGAATACATAGACAGACACAGTGGAATACATAGACAGACACAGTGGAATACATAGACACAGTGGAATACATAGACACAGTGGAATACATAGACAGCCTCAGTGGAATACATAGACACAGTGGAATACATAGACAGCCTCAGTGGAATACATAGACACAGTGGAATACATAGACAGACTCAGTGAAATACATAGACACAGTGGAATACATAGACAGACACAGTGGAATACATAGACACAGTGGAATACATAGACAGACACAGTGGAATACATAGACAGACTCAGTGGAATACATAGACACAGTGGAATACATAGACAGACACAGTGGAATACATAGACACAGTGGAATACATAGACAGACACAGTGGAATACATAGACTCAGTGGAATACATAGACACAGTGGAATACATAGACAGACACAGTGGATTACATAGACAGACTCAGTGGAATACATAGACACAGTGGAATACATAGACAGACACAGTGGAATACATAGACACAGTGGAATACATAGACACAGTGGAATACATAGACAGACACAGTGGAATACATAGACACAGTGGAATACATAGACACAGTGGAATACATAGACAGACACAGTGGAATACATAGACAGACACAGTGGAATACATAGACAGACACAGTGGAATACATAGACAGACACAGTGGAATACATAGACACAGTGGAATACATAGACACAGTGGAATACATAGACAGCCTCAGTGGAATACATAGACACAGTGGAATACATAGACAGCCTCAGTGGAATACATAGACACAGTGGAATAGAAATAATTCCTCGGGGTGGTGGGGGGGTATATTTTCGAAAAATAAAATTACGTCTGTAAGTTGGCAGGCACCAGTTTTAGAAATGCGCACAAAATAATGAAATGAAGTTTACTTATAGGAAAAAATAAATGGCAAAACAACCAAATAAATATTTTTTTTTTACGTTTAGCTGTACAGACACATCACTGACATACAATTTGTTTTAGTTTTAATTGAAGGGCAACAACTTTTGATATGTTGAATGCACGCATTTGTCTACCATTGCCATTAGGAGATAAATGTTTACAAATGTATGTGATGGGAGATAAGACGTTTCGTCCAGTCAGATTATCTCCCTTGATAAAGACCAGAAAAAAAACAACGTGATTATTTCACAGCTTGAGAGAATTTCCAGAAGTAATAAAAATAATATAACCTGTTTAGCTTTCTATTTTAAAATGAAAAAATAAAATGACAGCGTTAACATTACGTTAAACTGTTGAAATAGAATATTCAAACAAATGAAATAACATGTTGGTCAGTTTTTATTAAAATAAATTCAAACTGAACACATTTAAATTCGAATAAGATATGTCCGCTTGAATCGTGACAAGTCCGAATATAGTACCGGATCAACCTATAAGCAATAGAAGCACGTGCTTATGGCATCATGGAAAGATGAGGCACCACATATCCTTAAAAGTAATACATTCGTTAAATTCATGGTTATTTTCAAATCTTTACATCAAACCAGCCTCGTAGCGTGAAAATTCTACAGCAGGGGCCAGGCCAATAGCAGGGTGGGCCAGGAAATAAATGTTACTAAGTAGAGCAAACAAGCAGGGGGGGGGGGCAAGACAAAACGCAGGGATGTGGGGGGGGGCGCCCCTCCCCCCACCCGCACGCTACGGGCCTGCATCAAACAAATAATTTATTTTATTAAAACCTTGTCTCTATTGTCACCATGTTTATCTTACAATATGAAGGACCATTTTTTTATCATCAGATTTTGCACAAAATCACAACTCAGATGAAAACAAGAAGATAAATGTTCACGGTAAAAGAATAGATTTGAACTTATCCAATGGGTGCGTTGTATGATATCACTTTATTACCTACTATCATTAGAAGACATTTTGTGTGTTGTCAAAAACTGATAAATTTTTACCAACAGTAGACGAGTAAGAATATAATATAATAATAGCGATTTGGGCGCTGCGTTAAATCGAAAGTAAAGAATTAATACAACAGCATTCCAGTTTAAAATACAATCATGAAAAAAAAAATATCGGATCTGCCTGAAACCAAAAATAACCTAGCTTGCCGATCAAGCCTAAGGGGATATAACTCTATGCAAATGTTTTGCAGGGTACAGCTAGTTCAAGAATAATTTCTCAGTTGAACTTTAGCTGTACCGTGTATAAAATCACCTCGAGTTTAGCGCAACAGAAAATGGTTAAACCAAAATTTATTAATGCAGATCTTTATCTATAATACAAATTTTACATCATATGTTCCGGTTTCCGTCTGTCATCCAACATGGCGGCACAAACAATTCAGAGATGGCAGAAACATTTACTGTAAGAATTGTCTCCTACATGGCTGCCAGAGATGACATTGGACCAGCCATATGTTTAGTGCCGAGGTGACAAAACACCGTACACTAACATTCGGCTGGTAAAATCATGAATGCCAAATGGCAATCACAATGTAATACTGTTTTCGACCGCCTCAATCATAACTAAAGGGCAATAAAGCGATCTTAGGAGAGGTTACACAAAATAATGCCAAACTATTTTGTAATACTCTCCAATTCAAATATTTATATTGTTTAAATTGTTTTTATTTTTTGACTATTACGTCACATGAATGAATTGAATAAGGGTTGAGATTGAGTAGCGCCGTACACAACTTTTACAATGCAAACTAACACATTTATGATGGGGGCTTCACACAGAAGGTGTATGGAGGGGGCCCAGTTTGAGGAGGGCCCCCAAACTATTTTTTAAACTAAATATTAAGTACATTATCTCATGTCAAAATGTAGTGGCTCCCGAAGATGCCTAAAATCCTTTGGTTCGGTATTGGCTTCACAGAACTATAATGTTGAAAGCTTTGATATGTCTTTTTTTTTAAGAGGCCTAATGTTTTCTGCGTCTGCGGCCTCAACTGCAATGATGAAATACTATGTTTTTAATTGAAGGTCAGCTAAAAGCTACACAACGATTCTTTCTTCTCGGGACCAAGCTTGAGAAGCGTCAAAAATTTATCTCATGTCAAAATGCAGGGGCAGCCCCCAAAGAGGCCAAGCCCACCGGGCCCCTAAATCCATAGGTTCTGCACTGCCGGGTTGGCAATTTTTCTTAGTTAATTGTACAGTGCTACAATGTGTATAACAGTAAATAAACCACCTGTTAAACATGTAGCGTTTTGCTTAATACAAGCACTCACTCACGTCTCTCTTTTTTTTAAATACGCCATGTTGAACATCATAAAACATTAAATGAATAACTGTTTGGGAAGGAGTCTATTAAAATATTATGAAGGAATATGATATTAAGAGTTGTTGTTTATGTTTACCCATAGTGAGGATTATTTTCTTTGGGAGGAACTATTTAACATATGAACTTTATTTGATGTATTATTAGGTGTCCCTATTCTCAAATGTATTTTGGCTACAATAATCTGTTCGTGTCCTTGGGGCCACTGCAAGTATATAGACTGATTGTTAACGCGCTAAAATATATATCACCATTTTCAACTCCAACTGTGTGCCTACTCGCCGGTCCGGGTACCGGGCCTTTGATAACTAGTTTAAAACAAAATATTTTAATGCGAAAAAAGTAAGAGAAAATTATAAAGTCATAAATAAATGAAATCAGAAATAAATATCATATCCTACACAATTTCATTTCATTTTTTAGTTGATATTCTGACGAGTACAATATTACTTTATGTCTTTAAAATCTCTTTTTTACAAGTCTAAGGGCATGCAATGCAATATAAATTAAACAAAATGATTGTTCTCTTTATATAAAAAATTAGTCCAACTTTTTCCAAAAATCTGGCATGTGAAACTATTTTAGGTTTCCTGTCTCCATCGACACTTCTTAAAATACATTTAAAAAAAAATTCAAACTTCGTAATTCAGAGCAAAATAAAAAAAAAATGTGTTATCCTTCATTAAGAATAACTGATTAAAAATACAAATAGTATTAACACACTAACAATAAAATTCTTGTGCTATAAAAAATAGCAGTCCAAATGAAAATAAATCAAATTAATATTCAAGAAGGAGGGGTTGGGGGAGGGGGGGGGACACCAACATTATTTGGAGCATCAAGGGGAGTTAAACCGGCACTTCAAGAACACACACACACACACACAAACGTATATATATATATATATAAGTTAAAGACGCGTATCTCAAATCAGATTTTTTAATGAGAGATAGTGGAAACTCAGATTACTGGTTCTATAAAAACAAACATTTTTCTAATGTTTGGTAATAAATATATTTTTTAAAATTTTATGTTTCAATTCTATGAAGTGATCAAATTAAATGAATTGTATACCAAGTCTGCGGCTGTAAGTAATAGAATCAATGCTGTCGGTTTGTTCATCATAATAAGTTTCTTTTTGTGAAGCTTTAACAAGGGAACTTACCCAGCGGCACTTGCTTTTTGACTTATCATTGTGTGAAACCGATCCATTTGGTTGCAGGGCAGGAATGATTTTTTTTTCCAGCATTTGATAAAAGTCTTTTAATTTTATTTACATCGGGAAGGGAGGGAAGGGATTAATGACGCAACGGCCACACTATCACATCAGTTACAACACCATAACAGCAGTTACAAAACCATAACAGGAGTTACAACACGATCACAGTAGTTGAAACACCATCACAGACGTTACAACCATTTAGTTAACAATGTACACTCACACAAATGTTGACTGTACATATATGAAGCTTGCTAAGACGAAGCAAGGGAGAGAAGAAACATGGACTCAGGAGTTATCGCTCGAAGTCTTGACAGAAAAAAAAATAAAATAATGTACTGCTCGAACTTGTTCGAAAACTTCGTTAGAATTTTGTTTAATATTTGCTCATCTTGCAAGGCATTACTCGTATATCAAGGCATTACTCGTATATTAAGGCAATACTCGTATATCAAGGCATTACTCTTATATCAATGCCTCACTCGTGTATCAAGGCATTACTCTTATATCAAGGCCTCACTCGTATATCAAGGCAATACTCGTATATCAATGCCTCACTCGTGTATCAAGGCATTACTCTTATATCAAGGCCTCACTCG
>JAGDYQ010000096.1:3120970-3188470 GCA_021962125.1 Bulinus truncatus | reverse complement strand
TTATAGACAGATTAAACTTACATAGCAAAGCATTCACATGGACGTATTGATATGACGGCTGATTCCAGACTTGTAACAATTGTATAACAATGGCCGTGTTGTTGGTACTAAATGTTATTCTGTTTGTCGTCGTTAGTGTTGGAATCAAATGGATGATTACTGAAAACACTGGAAGTGATTTTATCCAAAGGCCCAAAAAATCGTACGATTATGTTATTGGTAAGTAGTCTTAAATGATTGGGCAATCTTGAGATAAACTGATTGAAAGTGTTGTGATATTGATACTGATTGAACTGTTGTGATATTGATACTGATTGAACTGTTGTGATATTGGTACTGATTGAACTTTTGTGATATTGATACTGATTGAACTGTTGTGATATTGGTACTGACTGAAAGTGTTGTGATATTTATACTGATTGAACTTTTGTGATATTGATACTGATTGAACTGTTGTGATATTGGTACTGATTGAACTTTTGTGATATTGATACTGATTGAACTGTTGTGATATTGGTACTGACTGAAAGTGTTGTGATATTGATACTGATTGAAAGTGTTGTGATATTGATACTGATTGAAAGTGTTGTGATATTGATACTGATTGAACTTTTGTGATATTGATACTGATTGAAAGTGTTGTGATATCGATACTGATTGAAAGTGTTGTGATATTGATACTGATTGAAAGTGTTGTGATGAGTATATTTTGAGTGGACATGTTACACAAAACTGATCTCAAAATTAAAAACCTCAAAAATAGTTTTAACCGATAAAAAAGACCACAACTCTTTGACATCGGCGTGTGTGTGCGTCTGTGTGTGTTTGTGTGTGTGTGTGCGTGTGTGTGTGTGCGTGTGTGTGTGCGTGTGTTTGTGTGCGTGTGTGTGTGCGTGTGTGTGTGTGCCCAAATCAAATAATACTTTTTAAAAAATATATTTATTTTGTCAAATGTATAGTTTTTTTTTACTGGCTCTAAGAGTTTCCAATGTAATAATTATAAAGATAAACACAGCAAAAAAAAATATAATTATTACTGAAATATGATACTTAAGGATGACTGTAAAACTAATTGATCGCATGAAATGAAAATTTTTATACTTTAAGATTTATGTTATAGTGAAACCATAGATCACGTGATCATTCCCATGGCAGCCTACATAATACGAATCGATATAGCTTTGTCATTAACTAACTTAAAAATACAACTGAATGAACTTAAACTTCGGAACGTAAAACTGAAATGTGAAGCGGAGAATATTTGTTGTACTAAAGTCGCAGTATTTTTTATATAAGATTTATTAATCAACATTCAAGTCATAATGATCGTAGATCAATGATGCTTGATTGATAGAGTACATTTAGATTACATTTAGTACAATCCACGATTAGATAGATGACTTTATGTAGCTAGTAGTGAAACCTGTAGATTACAGTCGTAATTAATCTGTTGTTTACTTTTGAACTTAACTAGTAAACAAAGGCCGGTACCCGGACAGGCTTGTAGACATGCAGTTGGAGTTTAAAACGGGGACAAATATATTTGAGAGCGTTAACAATCAGTCAATATACAAACAATAGCATATCTATGTACTCGAATTGGCCCCGAAGGACATGAACAGATTATTGTAGCCAAAATACATTTAAGTATAGGGACAGTTGATTAATAGTACATCAAATAAAGTTCATATGTTATATAGTTCATCCCAAAGAAAATAATCCTCATTATGGGCATTGAGTCTTAACAAAAACAACCCCCGACTATTAAACTTTGAATCTAACATCAAACTATACATAATTTGCACACACACACCTTATCATTGATAAATCTTAATTCATTCATACTATGTTTAAGGTCTCTTTTCAAAACAGCTCTTCATTTTGTTTTATCATGTTCAACATGACGTATAAAAAAAGAGAGAGACGTGAATGAATACTTGCCAGTTAAGCGATTCGTTACATCAATAGCATATGATTTATTAACTGTTATAAACATTGTGTTATACATAGTACAATATATTGCTCCGAGAATTAACTAAGAAAATGGTGCCAGCCCGGTGAACTTTTTATGTACAAAAAAAATGTAATTGAAATGTTTACATTCATTTTACCTTTATTATACTTTACAGACGTATAGTTTTGAATAATAACAGAAAGAAATACTTTATTTGATATAATGTGTGGTAAAGTATAATGTAAATTACAGTACATAATAGAAATAGATAGAATCGTTGTGTATCTTCCATCTGCCCTTCAATTGAAAAAAACAAAAATATTCCATCAATTCAGAGGCAGCAAAGTATCAGTTGAGGCCTCAGACGCAGAAGAAAATATCACGCCTCTTAAAAAAGAAATATGAATTCTGTGAAGCCCCCTCATAAACGGGTTAGTTTGCATTGTTTGCATTGTGTACGGTGCTACTCAGACTACAAACATACAACAAACCCAGCTCAAGATAATGACACAAACTGGGAAGAGAGAAAAAACAGAACAATATTAGTCTTTATCTGAGACATATGACAATATTAGTCTTTATCTGAGATATATCTGACAATTTTAGTCTTTATCTGAGACATATCTGACAATATTCATTCAGCAGTTCAAACACTACTGTTGTTTTTTTTTTTATGAGTGAAGTGAGCGTTCGTTATGCAAAGCACGTGCTATGACGTGACAACTTTAGTTAAGGGGAATGTTTGTTGCGGAGAGTCATGGGTTCAAATCTGAGTGAAAACCTTGGGATTGTTCAGGTCCTGCTGAAAGTCCCACAAGTCCATCCAGCTTTAAATGGGTACCTGACTTTAAGCTGGGGAAGTAAAGGCGGCTGGACGTTGTTCTAACCACACAATCCCTTTATATGCCGAGGTTAATTAAATAGATTAATTCTAGACTTAATCAGCCCCGATACGCCCTTTAGGGAAAGGCAAAGGGAATATTTTAATCTTTCATCAAAATAAAAAAAAATGCTCATTTTAATAGGCATTCATTGTCCATTGAAAAATAACCTCAATATTAGATGTAATTTTTGTTTCCTATTTTTAAGTCGGCGCAGGTTCGGCTGGGTCAGTCCTGGCTCACAGACTGTCTGAAGAACCTGATGTGTCATTTTTATTAGTGGAAGCAGGGGGAGATGACAGACATTTTCCAGAAATTTCAGTGCCGACGTTAGCACCAATGCTGCAAGATATACCCGACATAGTGTCCAAAATGTCTACTGGTAACTACAATAATATATAAATCTAAACTATTTATGTAGTTAATTTAAAGCGTGATTGGAATCCATTTTCATCTGATTCTATATGTATTTTAGCGCCTTATAAATCTACTGAATTACTAAAAAAAAAAAAAAATAGTTGTAAATAAAAGAATATAAATATCATGCGTTATAAAAAAAAAGCAGTTCATCACCGTATTAAACAGTTATTTAATTACAATAATTCGAAAAGAAAAATCTCACAAATAACTATACACATGGTATCAGAGCAAGTAATGTTCCTTGACCCACGACCCATCCTTAGTCTCCGCCCGACCCTTAAAAAAACCCGTCGTCGCGCGATTTTTCGAAATTTCAAAATGGTTTCTATGGCGACGGCCGCCATCTTGAAAATAACACCATTCAAAGGGTCATGGGTCATGATGGGTCTGGGTCAAGAAATTGATGGGTCATATGGGTCATGGGTCAAGCTCAGTTACCTATTACTTGCTCTGCATAGTAATAATCATAGCTTTATAAGACATATATCTATGGTAATAATCATAAGAATACTTTAAGCCACAATCTGTACATGTATAAAACATCTGAATAAGAATATACTCTCTAAAAGAACGACATTAATTACGTTAGGTTTATGAAGAAAATTACTTATTCATTACATTCATTCATACTCTTTTATTTTAATTTTGATTTGAATATTTTTTTTATTTCAGAGCCAAGAGATAGTTTTACTGGTTCAACCAAAGGACATTGTCTACGTGGGCGTGTACTCGGGGGTACCAGCAGCATCAACTACATGATTTACTCCAGAGGGTTCAAACACGATTACGACCTCTGGGCCAACTACACGGGTGACCCCAGATGGGACCACGCCCATGTATTACCGTATTTCAAAAAGTCAGAGAGAATGTCAGATCCAGCTCTGAGCCACTCAAAGTACCACGGCAACGAAGGTCCATTAGGCGTAATCAAAATGGAAGCCACCTTCCCATTCACTCAGAAAGCAATGGAGGGATTTAAACAGATGGGATTTACGTTCAACGAAGATTATAACGGAGAAACAGCAGAGGGTTTGGCTTCAGCTCAAGTAAATATAGATAATGGTGTCAGGTCCAGTTCTGCTAAAGCATTTCTTCATCCAATCAGTGACCGCCCAAATCTGGACGTTATGGTCAAAGCCCATGTCCAGAAAGTTGTCATCAAATACAAGAAAGCAGAAGGTGTGAAGCTGATATTTAAAGGAAGAAAGTTTCTAGTCGAATCCGACAAAGAGACAATACTGAGTGCCGGCGCTATACAATCTCCTCAGATCTTGATGCTGTCTGGAGTTGGTCCCAAGAAACATTTGGAAGAAATGGGAATTCCCTTAGTCGCAGATCTTCCCGTTGGACAAAACCTTCAAGACCATATTTTTTTCTACCAGACAAATGGCTTAAAAGACAAGACCATGCCTGGCAGCGATGACCTATCTTCATCGTACTCATATTTTAAATACGCTCTTTTTAAAACAGGGCGGTTGGCTACTTTTGGCATCGAACTACTTTTCTACACGTAATTCACTGAAGAGATGAAAAAAATTGACTGGCCAGAGCTTCAGATTTTATTCGGCCCTGGGTGTCCAAGTTCTGACGAGGAAACGGAATCAAGTCACTTTACAGCCTGTTGGAACTGCTACTCAGTTACTATGAGACCCAGAAGTCGAGGCTTCATGGAACTACGTAGTATCGATCCTTTCGACGATCCAATGATTCACAACAATTATTTTGACAACGATACCGATGCGGAGATGGCGTTCAAAGGTCTTGAAATATGCAGGAACCTATCGCTGACAAAACCATTGAAAAGTCTGGGGTCTCGTTTGTTAAGCAATGTGGTTAAAAGTTGCTCCAAGTACGAGTACGATACCAAAGAGTATTGGATGTGTGCCATTAGATCCCACCTCGAAGTCTCTCACCCAGTCGGAACTTGCAAGATGGGCCCCAGGGGCGACTCCTCTGCGGTAGTCGATTCTGAGCTCAGAGTTCATGGCTTGAAAGGACTGAGAGTGGTCGATGCCTCTGTGATGCCGTTCATCATATCAGGCAATCCTAACGCCCCGATAATGATGATTGCGGAGAGAGCCGCCGATTTGATAAAACAAAGTAGAACCTATGAGCCATGAAATATTTCACTTATCTATGTACAGGCGGGTGTATTTCAAGCATTAAGTGATACCCATACAGTGGCGCGTCAATTGGGGGGATGGCGGGGGGGGGGGGGGGGGCCGTACTTTATCTGGAGGGGGGGCGACATTCTGAGTATTCAGGACCATGATAACTTACATTTTTTTTTAATTAAAATGTTTCAGTTCAAAAACGTTAATAATCTTCATCTATTGTGTACTTGTGTAGAGCGGTTACCATACCTACATAGTGCTTAATACAGTGTTCACGGATATAGAAGGGTCTTGTCTATTTCAAGATGAATATTGTATTTCGTTGTTTCAACGAGGCTGTGCCATCTATTAGGAAGGTGAAGAACCTAAGATTTTACAGCAGATGCCCTGACATGATGTCCAAAGATTTCCTTTAACATAACTCAAGGTATACTCAATCAGTCACCTATACAACTCATGGTGGACTCATATACCAACACAGTCCGTGTTTCCTTAAATACAACACAGCTCCGTGTGTACTTATGCACCCTCACAGCTCCGTGTGTACTTATGCACCCTCACAGCTACGGATCTACTTATATTACAACACAGCTCCGTGTGTACTTATGCACCCTCACAGCTACTGGTCTACTTATATTCCAACACAGCTCCGTGTGTACTTAAATACAAACACAGTTACGGATCTACTTATATTCTAACACAGCTCCGTGTGTACTTATGCACCCTCACAGCTACGGATCTACTTATATTCCAACACAGCTCCGTGTGTACTTAAATACAAACACAGTTACGGATCTACTTATATTCCAACACAGCTCCGTGTGTACTTATGCACCCTCACAGCTACGGATCTACTTATATTCCAACACAGCTCCGTGTGTACTTATATACAAACACAGCTACGGATCTACTTATATTCCAATACAGCTCCGTGTGTACTTATGCACAATCACAGCTCCGTGTGTACTTATGCACCCTCACAGCTACTGGTCTACTTATATTCCAACGCAACTCCGTGTGTACCTCTATGCACCCTCCACAGCTACGGATCTACTTATATTCCAACACAGCTCCGTGTGTACTTATGCACCCTCACAGCTACGGATCTACTTATATTCCAACACAGCTCCGTGTGTACTTAAATACAAACACAGTTACGGATCTACTTATATTCTAACACAGCTCCGTGTGTACTTATGCACCCTCACAGCTACGGATCTACTTATATTCCAACACAGCTCCGTGTGTACTTATGCACCCTCACAGCTACAGATCTACCTATATTCCAACACAGCTCCGTGTGTACTTATATACAAACACAGCTACGGACCTACTTATATTCCAATACAGCTCCGTGTGTACCCGTAATGTACCCTCACAGCTCCGTGTGTACCCATGCACCCTCACAGCTACGGGTCTACTTATGCACCCTCACAGCTACTGGTCTACTTATATTCCAACGCAGCTCCGTGCAGTACTTATGCACCTTCACAAATACGGATCTACCTATATTCCAACACAGCTCCGTATGTATTTATGTACCCTCACAGCTACGGATCTACTTATATTCCAACACAGCTCCGTGTGTACTATGCTCATCACAGCTCCGTGTGTACCTATGCACCCTCACAGCTACTGGTCTACCCATATTCCAATACAGCTTCGTGTGTATTTATGTACCCTCACAGCTCCGTGTGTGGCCACTTATGCACTTCCCTCACAGCTACGGGTCACTTATGCACCCTCACAGCTACTGGTCTACTTATGTTCCAACGCAGCTCCGTGTGTACTTATGCACCCTCACCGCCACCCGGATCTACTTATATTCCAACACAGCTCCGTATGTGTACCTTATGCACCCTCACAGCTACGGATCTACTTATATTCCAACACAGCTCCGTGTGTACTTATGCACAGTCATAGCTCCGTGTGTACTTATGCACCTCACAGCTACTGGTCTACTTATATTCCAATACAGCTCCGTGTGTATTTATGTACCCTCACAGCTCCGTGTGTACTTATGCACCCTCACAGCTACGGGTCTACTTATGCACCCTCACAGCTACTGGTCTACTTATATTCCAACGCAGCTCCGTGTGTACTTATGCACCCTCACATATACGGATCTACTTATATTCCAACACAGCTCCGTGTGTACTTATGCACCCTCACAGCTACGGATCTACTTATATTCCAACACAGCTCCGTGTGTACTTATATACAAACACAGCTACGGATCTACTTATATTCCAATACAGCTCCGTGTGTACTTATGCACAATCACAGCTCCGTGTGTACTTATGCACCCTCACAGTTACTGGTCTACTTATATTCCAACGCAACTCCGTGTGTACTTATGCACCCTCACAGCTACGGATCTACTTATATTCCAACACATCTCTGTGTGTACTTATGCACCCTCACAGCTACGGATCTACTTATATTCCAACACAGCTCCGTGTGTACTTAAATACAAACACAGTTACGGATCTACTTATATTCTAACACAGCTCCGTGTGTACTTATGCACCCTCACAGCTACGGATCTACTTATATTCCAACACAGCTCCGTGTGTACTTATGCACCCTCACAGCTACGGATCTACTTATATTCCAACACAGCTCCGTGTGTACTTATATACAAACACAGCTACGGACCTACTTATATTCCAATACAGCTCCGTGTGTACTTATGTACCCTCACAGCTCCGTGTGTACTTATGCACCCTCACAGCTACGGGTCTACTTATGCACCCTCACAGCTACTGGTCTACTTATATTCCAACGCAGCTCCGTGTGTACTTATGCACCCTCACAAATACGGATCTACTTATATTCCAACACAGCTCCGTATGTATTTATGCACCCTCACAGCTACGGATCTACTTATATTCCAACACAGCTCCGTGTGTACTTATGCACAGTCACAGCTCCGTGTGTACTTATGCACCCTCACAGCTACTGGTCTACTTATATTCCAATACAGCTTCGTGTGTATTTATGTACCCTCACAGCTCCGTGTGTACTTATGCACCCTCACAGCTACGGGTCTACTTATGCACCCTCACAGCTACTGGTCTACTTATATTCCAACGCAGCTCCGTGTGTACTTATGCACCCTCACATATACGGATCTACTTATATTCCAACACAGCTCCGTGTGTACTTATGCACCCTCACAGCTACGGATCTACTTATATTCCAACACAGCTCCGTGTGTACTTATGCACAGTCACAGCTCCGTGTGTACTTATGCACCCTCACAGCTACTGGTCTACTTATATTCCAATACAGCTCCGTGTGTATTTATGTACCCTCACAGCTCCGTGTGTACTTATGCACCCTCACAGCTACGGGTCTACTTATGCACCCTCACAGCTACTGGTCTACTTATATTCCAACGCAGCTCCGTGTGTACTTATGCACCCTCACATATACGGATCTACTTATATTCCAACACAGCTCCGTGTGTACTTATGCACCCTCACAGCTACGGATCTACTTATATTCCAACACAGCTCCGTGTGTACTTATGCACAGTCACAGCTCCGTGTGTACTTATGCACCCTCACAGCTACTGGTCTACTTATATTCCAACGCAACTCCGTGTGTACTTATGCACCCTCACAGCTACGGATCTACTTATATTCCAACACAGCTCCGTGTGTACTTATGCACCCTCACAGCTACGGATCTACTTATATTCCAACACAGCTCCGTGTGTACTTATGTACCCTCACAGCTACGGGTCTACTTATGCACCCTCACAGCTACTGGTCTACTTATATTCCAACACAGCTTCGTGTGTACTTATGCACCCTCACAGCTACGGGTCTACTTATGCACCCTCACAGCTACTGGTCTACTTATATTCCAACACCGCTCCGTGTGTACTTATGCACAATCACAGCTCCGTGTGTACTTATGCACCCTCACAGCTACTGGTCTACTTATATTCCAACGCAACTCCGTGTGTACTTATGCACCCTCACAGCTACGGATCTACTTATATTCCAACACATCTCCGTGTGTACTTATGCACCCTCACAGCTACGGATCTACTTATATTCCAACACAGCTCCGTGTGTACTTAAATACAAACACAGCTACGGACCTACTTATATTCCAATACAGCTCCGTGTGTACTTATGTACCCTCACAGCTCCGTGTGTACTTATGCACCCTCACAGCTACGGGTCTACTTATGCACCCTCACAGCTACTGGTCTACTTATATTCCAACGCAGCTCCGTGTGTACTTATGCACCCTCACAAATACGGATCTACTTATATTCCAACACAGCTCCGTGTGTACTTATGCACCCTCACAGCTACGGATCTACTTATGCACCCTCACAGCTACTGGTCTACTATATTCCAACACCGCTCCGTGTGTACTTATGCACAATCACAGCTCCGTTGTGTACTTATGCAACATCACAGCTACTGGTCTACTTATATTCCAACGCAACTCCGTGTGTACTTATGCACCCTCACAGCTACGGATCTACTTATATTCCAACACATCTCCGTGTGTACTTATGCACCCTCACAGCTACGGATCTACTTATATTCCAACACAGCTCCGTGTGTACTTAAATACAAACACAGTTACGGATCTACTTATATTCTAACACAGCTCCGTGTGTACTTATGCACCCTCACAGCTACGGATCTACTTATATTCCATTACAGCTCCGTGTGTACTTATGCACCCTCACAGCTACGGATCTACTTATATTCCAACACAGCTCCGTGTGTACTTATACCCTCACAAATACTGGATCTACTTATATTCCAACACAAAGTTCACGTGTGTACTAATGCACCCTCCCACAGCTACGGATCTACTTATATTCCAACAGCTCCGTGTGTACTTATGCACAGTCACAGCTCCGTGTGTACTTATGCACCCTCACAGCTACTGGTCTAATTATCTTCCATTTTAGCTCCGTGTGTACTTATGTACCCTCACAGCTCCGTGTGTACTTATGCACCCTCACAGCTACGGGTCTACTTATGCACCCTCACAGCTACTGGTCTACTTATATTCCAACGCAGCTCCGTGTGTACTTATGCACCCTCACATCTACGGATCTACTTATATTCCAACACAGCTCCGTGTGTACTTATGCACCCTCACAGCTACGGATCTACTTATATTCCAACACAGCTCCGTGTGTACTTATGCACAGTCACAGCTCCGTGTGTACTTATGCACCCTCACAGCTACTGGTCTACTTATATTCCAACGCAACTCCGTGTGTACTTATGCACCCTCACAGCTACGGATCTACTTATATTCCAACACAGCTCCGTGTGTACTTATGCACCCTCACAGCTACGGATCTACTTATATTCCAACACAGCTCCATGTGTACCCTTACCTACCCCTTACACAGCTACGGGTCTGTACATATGCACCCTCAAAGCTACTGGTCTACTTATATTCCAACACAGCTCCGTTGTGTACTTATGTTCACCCTCCACAATACGGATCTACTTATATTCCAACACAGCTCCGTGTGTACTTATGCACCCTCACAGCTACGGATCTACTTATATTCCAACACAGCTTCACGTGTGTACTTATGCATTCAGTCACAGCTCCTAGTGTACATGCTTTATGCACCCTCACAGCTACTGGTCTACTTATATTCTGGCATTGCAACTCCAGTGTGTACTTATGCACCCTCACAGCTACGGATCTACTTATATTCCAACACAGCTCCGTGTGTACTTATGCACCCTCACAGCTACGGATCTACTTATATTCCAACACAGCTCCGTGTGTACTTATGTACCCTCACAGCTACGGGTCTACTTATGCACCCTCACAGCTACTGGTCTACTTATATTCCAACACAGCTTCGTGTGTACTTATGCACCCTCACAGCTACGGGTCTACTTATGCACCCTCACAGCTACTGGTCTACTTATATTCCAACACCGCTCCGTGTGTACTTATGCACCAACACAGCTACGGGTTTACCTCTACCCCAGTAATGTTAAAAATCCGTTCATCGACCCTGCAAGGGCAAAGTGTGACATGCAGTCAGGTTCAGACTTAATCTCTGCTCTACTGGTTCCTCTCGATATCAAATTGGTTGTTTACTGTATAGGCGTTAGTTTAAACGTGAATCCGGTCCACAATCCTCACTTTGAGGACCACTGTCTACTAGTATATCGTTACGTTCATTTAGCACTAACCTCCTAATGTCATGGAGTCAATGCTGGGCAAAGACACAATGTCAGTGCAATACTTAAACAGCTCTATTTATGGCGTTCCTTAGCTACCAAAGTAACTTTATAACACTAAACCACAACATTAAAATATTTAATGAAATGATTGTGAATCGATGTATGTACCAATATGTCATCATTGTTATATATGTTACATAGCTAAAAGTTTGTATGTTCCAGTACGTCATTTTTTTTTGTTATATGTATGTAGGCCTCACAAAGCTAATAGCCCAGTTTCATTTAGGAAGTGGCTGCGGATACGGCAGACGTACTCCGTATTATTTTTTTCAGGGGCACTTGATAGATGTGCGCATGTGCGGCAGACGGACTGCATTTTATTGCTAATTTTTGTTTTCGGACTAGGGTTAGGGTTACGAATAGGGTTAGGATTAGGGTTAGGCGCAATATCTATAGCCGGACCCCGAAAAAAAAATAATACGGAGTCCGGCTATAGCGCATGCGCACATCTACAGCCGTAAAAAAAATAAGTCCGCCTAGAGCGCTAGAGCGCATGCGCACATCTATCACGTACCCAGGGAAAAAATAATACGGAGTACGTCTGCCGTATCCGTAGCCACTGCGTTTCATTTACTGTTGTCTTTCTATGCTTCTGGGTCACGATAACAAAGCTGATGTCATACTGGGCCGAGAAGCGTACAAGTTTGAGAACCACTAAGGTAGATAATAAGTTTCAGATTTTTTTTTTTAATTTCTTGTACAAATATAAAATTATCGGAATAAAACCGTCTATACAATAAATATTTCCTATGCAATATATAATATAATGAGACACTGTGATGTCTGTACAATAAATATTTCCTATGCAATATATAATATAATGAGCCACTGCGATGTCTGTACAATAAATATTTCCTATGCAATATATAATATAATGAGCCACTGTGAAGTCTGTACAATAAATAGTTCCTATGCAATATATAATATAATGAGCCACTGTGATGTCTGTACAATAAATATTTCCTATGCAATATATAATATAATGAGCCACTGTGAAGTCTGTACAATAAATATTTCCTATGCAATATATAATATAATGAGCCACTGTGATGTCTGTACAATAAATATTTCCTATGCAATATATAATATAATGAGCCACTGTGAAGTCTGTACAATAAATATTTCCAATGCAATATATAATATAATGAGCCACTGTGAAGTCTGTACAATAAATATTTCCTATGCAATATATCATATAATGAGCCACTGTGAAGTCTGTACAATAAATATTTCCTATGCAATATATCATATAATGAGCCACTGTGAAGTCTGTACAATAAATATTTCCTATGCAATATATAATATAATGAGCCACTGTGAAGTCTGTACAATAAATATTTCCTATGCAATATATCATATAATGAGCCACTGTGGTGTATAATATAATGAGCCACTTTAACCGAATGTCCTTCACGTAAAAAATAAATATGCCAAAATACTACATGCATGCATAAAGCATAGCACGTTTCGGTCTGGTAACCTCGGCTAAGTAGGTCATTATATACCCACAACTGGTTTCCTAACATGTGTCTAGATATTCGTTAGCGGTTCTCATTTTAATTAGTCATGGATTTGAAATATGACTCTAGTAAAGATACGGACAGATGAGCAAACTGTATTAAAGAAACAAAGATACAAATCAACGAATCTCAAACCATGAATGTGTGTATGTAAGCGTGTGCGTGTGTCAGCTTGAGAAGATGTTTGACTTTATCATACTTTGAGATTCATTGTAGTCTCGAGTAACTGCTGGCCATGTAAAAAGATACAAATACGGCATTGTTACTACATACCCTTCATATCATAGACTGATACGACCTACACTTTGAGCACTTACACAGACATCAACACAAGAGTTCGTTCCGAGACTAAAGTTATATTTACTCATTACAATGTCTGTGTTGGTGTTAGTAAATATCATTCTAGTTGTTATCATTGGTGTAGGAATCAAATGGACAGTTATCGAAAACTATGAAAGTGATTTTGTTCAATGGCCAAACCGATCTTATGACTACATTATTGGTAAGTAGTGTTGACCAATCGATCAGTTTTATGATTTAATTACATCAGACAACAAAATGAAACTTTTCTTTGGCTCCTATTCAAGAATAATTTTAACCTCTTGACTCTTAATATGTCATTGAACAAATTATGTGTGTACGTGTCTGTGTAGGGGTAAGATGAAATCTTTTAGATTCTACAAATCATTAATGAGACTGTTATTTTATGGTGTCCTTCTTTTATACCCTCACCCTAGCTGATAGTGCAATGGCCATGGAGGCACACCGGGGGATTTATCGGGAAATTTAGCCATGACCTGAAAAATTCATTGGTCCTCACCGGAAATCGAACAGGGATCCTCAGGTCAAAAAATGGAGCACATTACCACACGACGTAATTGAAAAATTGCTGCTTGTATTTAACACCTAAATGTTTGGAACTGTATGATCTTCCCATTTTATTTAGGTATGGATCTTTTCAACGGTATATATTACGTAGGTAGATATATGATCTTTTCAACGGTATATATTAGGTGAAGAAATCTTCTGGCGTGTTAGTATGGCATCTAAAAGTGTTTTGATAAAACTTTGAGAAAATAAAAGTTATAATAAAATTTGAATTTGTTTTTTAAGTACGACTTGAGTTTTATTCTGTGAAACTAATCTGTATCCCGAGGTATTCAATAAACTAGTCTGTATCCCGAGGTATTCAATAAACTAGTCTGTATCCCGAGGTATTCAATAAACGAGTCTGTGTCCCGAGGTATTCAATAAACTAGCATGTATCCCGAGGTATTCAGTAAACTAGTCTGTATCCCGAGGTATTCAATAAACTAGTCTGTATCCCGAGGTATTCAATAAACTAGTCTGTATCCCGAGGTATTCAATAAACGAGTCTGTGTCCCGAGGTATTCAATAAACTAGTCTGTATCCCGAGGTATTCAATAAACTAGTCTGTATCCCGTGGCATTCAATAAACTAGTCTGTATCCCGAGGTATTCAATAAACTAGTCTGTATCCCGAGGCATTCAATAAACTAGTCTGTATCCCGAGGCATTCAATAAACTAGTCTGTATCCCGAGGTATTCAATAAGCAGCGAACATATTAACGTGAATAAAATCAAGTTTCAACAAAAGAAATATTTATTTATAAATTAACACAGTATTAATGGTATATCAGTTGTTTTTTTTCTCTTTTTCTAATATTTAGTCGGTGCTGGCTCGGCTGGTTCAGCCCTAGCTCACAGACTGTCTGAAGATCCTGATGTGTCAGTTTTATTGGTAGAGGCAGGGGGAGATGACAGAAATGTTCCAGAAATTTCAGTGCCGGCGTTAGCACCAATGCTGCCACATATACCCGAGATAGTGTCTATATTTCCAGCAGGTAAATAAATAGAGATTAATAATTACATTACCACATACTGGTATATAAAAAGCTGTAAATCAATTAGATTTTGACTTAAATTATCAAAAACTGAAAAACAAAAATATATAGACTTATAATACCACATCTATCCATAGTACCTTGTATATAAGTTCTGCACTGAATTAGTTTAATTTGAATGTCATGCAAACATGTCTTTAATTTCTTACTAATAATACATTAGTGCACTGGCCACGGAAACACTACGGGGGCCAATGGGACTCTCACCAGAACCGAGAGGTTCCCGAAGTTCTTAACAAATAGAACCCTGGGATTTCGGTTCATAGCTGAGCGCTGCTGCCATACGTCTCCCAACTGGCCAGTCAAGTAGGACATCCCCTATCATGCTGCCAGTAATGATATTCGAAAGCTTTTCCATCTATGTTTCATGTCTTGAAAAAAAGAGGTGTAAGTAGATCTGTGTGTTTTTAATGAATAGAAAGCGTCATTGGAAACAGAAGCGAATAACAACAATGGCGCGAGAGTTATAAATACCAAACCGAGGACATTTTATATAGCGATGCGCTATCTGTATAATATATTATCAGTGGACTCCACCCTTATACAATTCATTCATGTTACATAATAAAAAAAAAAATAATAATAAACTGTGACGTAGTTTGAGGTTAAGCGGTAAAGGGAGATAATTGTACATTGGATGGGACATTCTATAGAAATAATAGTTAAACACCATAAATATTACATTATCTTAAGATATAGATACAAAATATGTTGCAGTCAGTTAATAATTATCTGTATTTATTAAACCAATTAGTTGAATCGGAGAGTATCACAAAATATTTTGGCATGTTTTGTGATCTCTCCTTCCTGCTCTGAGAGACGTACCATGATCCACGGGGGATGGATCATAGGGGTTCTCTAGTCAGGAAAAAAAACCCATTACTTGCGAGGGTGGTGGTACTGTAGTCAACGAGGACTATCCGAGACCGTAGTATTCACAGCTGGCGGTGATGACGGATGTGGTCGGCACACAACACCCTTCTTCTCCGTCCCACTCAAGCACACCTGCGCAGCCTGCCATTTCGGGCTGAGGGTACAGGCACACTACACCCTCCCCTCTGTCCGAGTGGCAGGAAAAACCCCGTTCCTTGCCATTCTGGCCGATCGGCAGTACACACACCCTGCTGGTCTGGCAAGTTTGGGCAAGGATTAAAACCCATCTTTCTGCCGTCCCTGCAGATGATAGCGGGTACACTCACCCCGCCGCTCTGTAGGCATGGCAGACGTGCATCAGCGCCGCCAACAGTGCTGGTGTGGTAGGCACACTACACCCTACCATGCTGGCAATGGCGGCGTTAAAAAAAAATAGTTGATCGATCATTATTAATATGAGATCGCTTCTTCTTCCTGTGGTAGTGATCGTGGCGTTCAGTAAATTTATTAGTGTTGGCCGAATGGCTTACCTTCCGTTTAATAAATGGTATTTGCTTGAACACCTCCCATCAGTAATCTATTGGGCAGAAACAATAACAATTCTGGCAGCTTAGCAGGGTATCCCGCTTGGCTGGCCAGTTAAGAGACGTATCATGCCTGTATGGTAGCAGGGACGTATGGTTGTACGCTGCAGCGCTCAGCTATTATCCGAAAGGCCCGGGTTCTATTAATTTAGAACCTCGGGGAACCTCTCGTCTCCCTTAGTGCTTCCGTGACCAGTGCACTAAAATATTATTTGAAAGAAATGAAAGAAATGTTTCCATGACATTTAAAATTAAACTCATTCAGTACAGAACACTTTGAATTATACAGTAAATGTTGCCGCCATCTTGTGTGACAGACAGTGAAATGCCGACAGAGCAGAATTTGTTTTTTTTTTGTATTATGGTTGGTATTACGTCAAATGAATGAATCTTATAGGTGTGGAGTCTGAGTAGACAATGCATACTAACCCAATTATGGGGAGGGGGGGGGCGGGTTTCACAGAACTATAATAATGTTTAAAGCTTTTATATTTCTTTTATTTAAGAGACCTGATGTTTTCTTCTGCGTCTGTGACTTTTAACTAATACATGACAGCCTCTGGATTGATGGAATATTATTTGTTTAAATTGAAGGGCAGATAAAAGCTTTTATCTATTTCTATTATGTACTTTGATACATTATACTTTACCACACATTAAAATCAATAAAGTTTTGATTTCTGCTGTTATTCAAAACGATTGGTCCGTAAAGTATTATAATATAAGAATGTTTCATTTTCAATTATATTTTTTTGTGATAAAAAAGTGCACCGGATTGGCAATATTTTCTTAGTTAATTCTCAGTACGATATAGTGTACTATGCTACAATGTGTATAGCAGTAAATAAACCACCTGGTTAACATGTTATCGCTTAACTGGCAGGCCATCATGTGTCTCTTTTTTTTTTAAATACATGTACGTCAAGTTGAGCAAGATAAAACTTAAAATGAAGAACTGTTTGGAAAAGTCCTTTAAAATATCATGAGTAAATTATGTTTTGTTGGATGTTAAATTCAGAGTTTAATCGTCTGGGGTTGTTTCTGTTAAGCTTCTGTACCTATAATGAGGATTATTTTCTTTGTGGTGAACTATATGATATATGAACTTTATTTGATGTATTATTACGTGTCTCCTACTCTCAAATGTATTTTGGCTACAATAATCTGTTCAATTCTTTTGGGGTAACTTCGAGTACATAGGTAAATTAATTTTGAATATAGACTTATTGTTATCGAGCTGAAATATATCTTACCATTTTCAACTCCAAATACGTGTCTACAAACCGGTCCGGGTACCGGGCCTTTGTTTACTAGTACTAGTACATCAAAAGTTGTAAATAAACCAAGATACTGAAGAGTAATTGAAATTAATTCTTAACTTAGTTTGGAGTCGCACAAATGTTTAAAATACTGGACATATTATAAGAAAACAAATAATAATTAATTTAAACAAACGTATATAAACATTTCTTAATACTAACAGAAACCAGCGCAATATTGAAGAGTTTTTCTCCTGCAATAATTCTATATCAGCAATCATCACGACCTGCTTGACCAGATGAGGTCAAAACTACGGCCTCCTGGAGGCAATGTTCGGCCCGTCACGCTGTCTGATCCTGGCAGTGAGCTGCCCCTCTCCGATTATACACATGAATGCTGTTTACATTTAACGTATATTAGTTCATACAAAAGCTATATGATCTCAGTCCGGCTATAGTGTCAAACGTATGTACACGATATGATGTGCGGTTTAAAATGATTACTAAGCAAGCAGTAGAAATCATAAGAAAAATGTGTCTGAAACAGCATTACCCAAAATGTGTCGGAAACAGCATTACTCAAAATAACTCTGAAACAGCATTACTCAAAATGTGTCTGAAACAGCATTACTCAAAATGTGTCTGAAACAGCATTACTCAAAAACCATATTTATTTCTTTTTATTGATTTAGTAATTACTTGAATTTATTTTATAAGACATATTTATTCTCCATATTTTTTATTTATTTTAGTTTCAAATTATATGTTATTTTTTTTCAGAACCAAGAGATAGTTTCACAGGTTTAACCAAAGGTGGGTGTCTTCGTGGGCGTGTACTCGGGGGGACCAACAGCATCAACTACTTGAACTACGTCAGAGGGTTCAAACACGATTACGACCTCTGGGCCAAGTACACGGGGGACCCCAGGTGGGACTACGCCCATGTCTTACCGTATTTCAAAAAGTCAGAGAGAATGTCAGATCCAGCTCTGAGCCACTCAAAGTACCACGGCAACCAAGGTCCATTAAGCGTAACAAAAATAGAAGCCACCTTCCCATTCACTCAGAAAGCAATAGAGGGATTTAAACAGATGGGATTTACGTTCAACGAAGATTATAACGGAGAAACAGCAGAGGGTGTGGCTTCAGCTCAGGTTAATATAGATAATGGTGTTAGGTCCAGTTCTGCCAAAGCGTTTCTTCACCCTGTCCTTGACCGCCTCAATCTGGACGTGATGGTCAACGCCCATGTCCAGAAAGTCGTCATCAAAAACAAGAAAGCAGAAGGTGTGGAGCTGATATTTAAAGGAAGAAAGTTTCTGGTCAAATCCAACAAAGAGACAATACTGAGTGCCGGCGCTATACAATCTCCTCAGATCTTGATGCTTTCTGGAGTTGGTCCGAAGAAACATTTGGAAGAAATGGGAATTCCCTTAGTCGCAGAACTGCCCGTTGGACAAAACCTTCAGGATCACATGTTATTTTCTCAATTCTATGGCTTAAAATACGATTCCGCGCCAGACAGCGATAAGCTATCTTCTCTCGCTTCATATCTCCAGTACACTCTCTTTAAAACAGGCCGGTTGGCTACTTTAGGTATGGAAATATTTTTATTTACGTCCTTCACTGAAGAGATGAAAAAAATTGACTGGCCAGAGCTTCAGATTCTATTTGGCCCTGGGTGTCCACGTTCTGACGAGGAAAAGGGTCCGAGTTCACGTGACGTCACGTCCTGTTGGTACTGTTCCCCAATCACGCTGAGACCCAGTAGTAGTCGGGGATTGATCAAATTACGTAGTATCGATCCGTTCGACGATCCTATCATTCACAACAGTTATTTCGACAACGATACCGATGCGGAGATAGCGTTCAAAGGTCTTGAAATATGCAGGAACCTATCGCTGACAAAACCGTTGAAAAGTCTGGGGTCTCATTTGTTAAACAATGTGGTTAAAAGTTGCTCCAAATACGAGTACGATACCAAAGAGTACTGGATGTGTGCCATTAGATCCCACCCCGATGTCTCTCACCCAGTCGGAACTTGCAAGATGGGCCCCAGGAGCGACTTCACTGCGGTAGTCGATTCTGAGCTCAGAGTTCATGGCTTGAAAGGACTGAGAGTGGTCGATGCCTCTGTGATGCCGTTCATCATATCAGGCAATCCTAACGCCCCGGTAATCATGATTGCGGAGAGAGCCGCCGATTTGATCAAACAAAGTAGAATCCATGAGCCATGAAATATTTCACTTATTTATGTATAGGCGGGTGTATTTCAAGCAGTAAGTGATGTGAACATGGTGATAAATGTACAATGCGTCAGTAACAATCCAAAAAAACAATGATCTATTACAATAATACTTTACAGAAATGTTAATAATCTGATAATAGTAAATAACAACCAAAAAACGTTAAAAGAAATTGTTCTTGATAATAGTAACCATATCATTAAGATGTACCAGAGTGCTAAAGAAAAATGGACCCCATTTTGTGGGTTTAGGTCAGGGGTCGGCAACCTGTGGCTCTTTCGATGTTAAATTGCGTCCTAATCAAATACCATAATATTGAAACGACCATTTTTAGTGAGTAAATTGTAAATTATAAATTTTGGCTCTTCCGTCTCAAAAGGTTGCCGACCCCTGGTTTAGGCAGCCAAAATAATGTTTTACTGGATCTTTACACTCCTGTAGTCAGATCCACCCTATGACAGTAAAGGTATTCATATAAATATAATACAGACTCTGTCTCGTTGTGTTATTGTGTAAGAGTGGTTAGGAAATGTCCTAGATTTGAAAGGTATTGTCCCGGTCGTTCTAGTTTTCTGACATAATGGATACATTTGTACACACTCACTATGAATCAAAGTCATTGTTTTTGTCCATTATGACGTTAGAAAATTAGTGGGTATTTAGCTTCGTATTTTTTGATGTGCTATTCATACCTTTGAAAGTATTATACAGGTTTTGACAATAAAAACAAGTATGATTTTCGTAAGAAAAGGATACGATTTTATGATTTGTGTATAAACAGAAGTCAATCTAGGACTATCAACGTTTCAATGATTTGTGTATAAACAGAAGACAATCTAGGATTATCAACGTTTCAATGATTTGTGTATAAACAGAAGACAATCTAGGACTATCAACGTTTCAATGATTTGTGTATAAACAGAAGTCAATCTAGGACTATCAACGTTTCAATGATTTGTGTATAAACAGAAGTCAATCTAGGACTATCAACGTTTCAATGATTTGTGTATAAACAGAAGGCAATCTAGGACTATCAACGTTTCAATGATTTGTGTTTAAACAGAAGACAATCTAGGACTATCAAACGTTTTAATGATTTGTGTATAAACAGAGCTGGTTCTCAAAGAGTTGGTGATGGAAGAATAATTTAACTTATTGAAACATTGAAAATTCATCTATGCAAATTGACATCTCACATTCTCTATATGTTAAACAATTTAAATGACATCTCCAACTCTCTATATGTTAGACAATTTAAATGACACCTCCAACCCTCTATATGTTACACAATTCAAATGACATCTCCAACCCTCTATATGTTACACAATTTAAATGACACCTCCAACCCTCTATATGTTACACAATTTAAATGACACCTCCAACCCTCTATATGTTACACAATTTAAATGACACCTCCAACCCTCTATATGTTACACAATTCAAATGACATCTCCAACCCTCTATATGTTAAACAATTTAAATGACACCTCCAACCCTCTATATGTTACACAATTTAATTGACACCTCCAACCCTCTATATGTTACACAATTTAAATGACACCTCCAACTCTCTATATGTTACACAATTTAAATGACACCTCCAACCCTCTATATGTTACACAATTTAAATGACACCTCCAACCCTCTATATGTTAGACAATTCAAATGACATCTCCAACTCTCTATATGTTACACAATTTAAACGACATCTCCAACTCTCTATATGTTACACAATTTAAACGACATCTCCAACTCTCTATATGTTACACAATTTAAATGGCATCTGCAACTCTCTATATGTTACACAATTTAAATGACACCTCCAACCCTCTATATGTTACACAATTTAAATGACACCTCCAACCCTCTATATCTTAGACAATTCAAATGACATCTCCAACTCTCTATATGTTACACAATTTAAATGGCATCTGCAACTCTCTAAATGTTACACAATTTAAATGACACCTCCAACCCTCTATATGTTACACAATTTAAATGGCATCTGCAACTCTCTAATTGTTACACAATTCAAATGACATCTCCAACTCTCTATATGTTACACAATTCAAAGTTTATAACTGTGCAAAGTAAACGGAACATATTCATGTGAGAGCCAGTGACATGGACAACATAACACGGACAACGCAACACGGACAACACAACACGGACAACACAACACGGACAACAAAGCATGACACAATAACTCATTGAACAGACGATATTAAAACACGACTGGCATCTAATGAGATGACTCGGTTAAAAAGACCAAAAAAAATTGTTTTGCACACTTTCAAGTAACTTAATGAATTTGACAAGTCTATATAAGACATTTTAAAAAAAGTTTTACTATCCTGTGCACTAATGCACTATCAGGTGCACTAATGCACTATCATGCGCACAAAAGCACCCAAGTTTATTTTGACCTTTTTATACTCCATCCTTTTTTTCCCCAATAAACATTTTTTTTGAACGTTTTTACTTTCGTAATTTTACAAGATACTTGGACACGTAGTTATTAAAATTGTGTATAATCACGCAAAATCTACACGTGTGCCCGATTTGAGTCTTCTCACTAAATCATAGCAGGTTCAGAATTGAGTTTCGAGATTTGAAAAGGACACAGAAGATAGTCACACAGACAAATTGAGGCTAATCATTTGCTTATTAAAAAAACAAAACAAAAAAAAGAGAAAGATCAATAAGCCAAGGGCTGTCTTAAAGTCATAAGTAGCTCTTAAAATCCTTGTTAATATAATATTATAGTCAATTTTAATTGAAAGGTTATTAATATACTACAAGGCACGTCCGTCGATTCAGAGGCGTAGCGAGGGGTGGACCAGGGGGGGGAGGACATCATGCCCGGGCGCTACTCACCAAGGGGCACGAAATCGTATATTTTACAATTAATTTTACAAGGTTTTCGAATGTGGGGAGCGCTAAAAAGGTATTAAAAATGTATTGTGCCCAGGGCGTGAGTTAAGTTCGATACGACACTGCGTCCATTCTCAGGAATACCCACTGAGTACAGATAGAACTACAATCGATATAAGGTAATATTAATATCGTCAGAATTGTATACGATGTTTTACCTGTGAAAACATCTCAACCGTAACATATGTAGGGCGTTGACATGTAAAGGTATAAACGAGCGTACAGATATGTCACGGTACACACACACACCCTCCTACTGGTTGTTTACAAGTTTATACGTCCCTGTAAGGATGTGATGTTTATAGCTTAGGTTCTTAAAACCACTAAAGGGACGGTTTCTTAAATGATTTTCTTTTCCTCTACACCTTGTCCGATAGTGTAATTGCAGTGGAGGCACCAGTGGAGACATATGTAGATGACTGAGACTCGTCGCCTCTTACATTCTATATCCAATGATTTACCCACCTATCTATCTATCTATCTATCTATCTATCTATCTATCTATCTCTGTCTATATTTATATATATATATATATATATATATATATATATATATATAGACACGTGACATTCTCTCTCTCTCTCCCCCCCCCCCTTTTCATCTACCGACCTACGGTGACTGCACTCAATCATCACCCAGCCAGACAGACGTTTATGCTCACAATCAACTCTCCAAATGTAGTATGCCCACCAATCACCATTAACACAAGACAGATATGAAAATATCTATAGATGCATCTCTTAATATGCCGCCTTTCTGTCTGTTTATATTCATCTGCCATAGCATACACGCCATAAATAAATCAATAGTTAAAATAATCAGTGTGACTTAACTATATATACAAATAAATCAATAGTTGAAAATTATCAGTTTAATTTAACTATCCATATATAAATATTAATTATTTTGTGCACCAATCCACCACCTATTCTGAACTTTTTTTTATTATTTTATACACTTTAGTGTTTAACACACAAGTGCTCGAAATTTCAAATTGATCGAACATCAAGAAGCTATTGATAATTGACTTTAAATTCCCCTCAACACGACGTACACGAGAGCCGAAAGAATAAAATTATATAAAAATATAATATAGTTTACGTTAAGTAAGGTGACGTTCATATTTTAATTTATTTTTATCTACACTTTCTTTGTCCTCTGTAGGCAGATTGACCGTAGACACAGTACTTCGTATATAGGATATGTACACACCCTAGACACAGTACTTCGTATATAGGATATGTACACACCGTAGACACAGTACTTAGTATATAGGATATGTACACACCCTAGACACAGTACTTCGTATATATTATATGTACACACCGTAGACACAGTACTTAGTATATAGGATATGTATAGACCGTAGACACAGTACTTAGTATATAGGATATGTATAGACCGTAGACACAGTACTTAGTATATAGGATATGTATAGACCGTAGACACAGTACTTAGTATATAGGATATGTATAGACCCTTCCTCTAGTTGTAGAGCAGTGATGGGCAACCTTCTGGAACTCACGAGCCACTTAATTTAGAGTTTTGCTACCACGGGCCACTGTCTTCCAGAGGACCACTAAATTCACCAGTTTATTTCCGAGGACCACTGAATGTACTATATTTCATCCCCTGCACCACTATTATATTCGTGTGTGTGTGTGTGTGTGTGTGGTTGTGTGTGTGTGTGTTTATGTGATTATGATTGTGTAGCTTAAAAAATAATTTTAATCACAAAATAATTTCAATAAGAGTTTTCGCTTAAGTCAAATTTTCTTTTAAGGAGCAGCCATATTGTCCAGGACCACTAATGTGGTCCACTAATTTGGTTCACTAATGTGGTCCACTAGTGTGGTTCACTAAAAAGTTTTACGTGGGTTTGTTGACTGCCTCTGTAATTGAAAAAAAAATGATTTTGTAAAAATAGTATTTGAATAAAATTTCTAATAAAAAAATTATATATATATATATATATATATATATATATATATATATACATATATATATATATATATATATATGTGTGTGTGTGAGCGTGTGTGTGTGTGTGAGTGTGTGTAAGTGTGTGTGTTTATACATATAGGTTATAAGAATAAAATGGACATCAGTCGACCTTTCCTACAGAAATATTGTTTAATTTCAATACAGGTCTCAATTTAAAGATATTGTTTAACATCAATACAGGTCTCAATTTAAAGATATTGTTTAACACCCATACAGGTCTCAATTTAAAGATATTGTTTAACATCCATACAGGTCTCAATTTAAAGATATTGTTTAACATCCATACATGTCTCAATTTAAAGATATTGTTTAACATCCATACAGGTCTCAATTTAAAGATATTGTTTAACATCCATACAGGTCTCAATTTAAAGATATTGTTTAACATCCATACAGGTCTCAATTTAAAGATATTGTTTAACAGCCATACAGGTCTCAATTTAAAGATATTGTTTAACATCCATACATGTCTCAATTTAAAGATATTGTTTAACATCCATACATGTCTCAATTTAAAGATATTGTTTAACATCCATACAGGTCTCAATTTAAAGATATTGTTTAACATCCATACAGGTCTCAATTTAAAGATATTGTTTAACATCCATACAGGTCTCAATTTAAAAATATTGTTTAACATCCATACAGGTCTCAATTTAAAGATATTGTTTAACATCCATACAGGTCTCAATTTAAGGAGATTGTTTAGTATCCATACAGGTCTCGATTTAAAGATATAGTTTTCCTGCGAATTTTAGTTTGTTGGTTTTTCATACAATAAACTATTGTCAACCATATAATGTGATTGATATTAATTACGGAGTGACGTCCCCTCTTTTTTTTTTTTTTTTTTTTTTTTTTTTTTTTTTTTTTTTTTTCTTCTTTTTCTTTTCTTTTTTTTTTTTTTTTTTTTTTGTAACACAAAATCATGCCAAAATATTCTTTGTTTTTTTTTTTTAACGCCGCCATTGCCAGCATGGTAGGGTGTAGTGTGCCTACCACACCAACATTGTTGGCGGCGTTGATGCACGTCTGCCATGCCTACAGAGCGGCGGGGTGAGTGTGCCCGCTATCATCTGCAGGGATGGCAGAAAGATGGGTTTTAATCCTTGCCAAACCGGCCAGACCAGCAGGGTGTGTGTACTGCCGGTCGGCCAGAATGGCAAGGAAAGGGGTTTTTCCTGCCACTCGGACAGGGGAGGGTGTAGTGTGCCTGTACCCTCGGCCCGAAATGGCAGGCTGCGCAGGTGTGCTTGAGTGGGACAGAGTGGAAGGGTGTTGTGTGCCGACCACATCCGTCACCACCGCCAGCTGTGAATACTGCGGTCTCGGATAGTCCTCACTGACCACAGTACCACCACCCTAGCAAGTAATGGGTTTTTTTTCCTGACTAGAGAACCCCTATGATCCATCCCCCGTGGATCATGGTATGTCTCTCAGACCAGGAAGGAGAGTTCACAAAATATCAAAATATTCTTTGATACTCTCCGAAGTGACGTTCTGCTTTTCCATTATCCGAAAGATTGGACTACTTAGACTGCAGATGTTTTCTAAAAAAATAATAGTTACTAGTCCAATGGTTTGCTTAATTTAATTACTTTTTTATAACTTTTGAAATTTTTATTCATTTAGGGTCAAAAAGATTTATTACTTGGTGTTCTCATTAAACTACGTGTCAATCGACATTTTAATTTTTTCAACTTTTATAACATAAGAAACACATGGAATTTTACACTAAATTAATCCCAACCTTTTAAAAAATACCTTTTAAGAAAATGCGACTCTAATTTATGCATCATTTTTTGTTAGACATATCCTACACATAAATTATGACATGACTCCATATGTTATAGAAGCAAGAATAAATTACTGTAGAAATTACAGAAGGCTCAATATAATGTCAAACGTACAAGATTGTATATGTAATATCAATATGACATTGGAATTTAAGATGACATGGAAGAGAAACCAGACAAAGATAATCTTAGAGTGAATTCACTTGATGGACGAGAAACCAGATAAAGATAATGTTGTAGTGAATTCACTTGATGGAAGAGAAACCAGACGAAGATAATGTTATAGTGAATGCACTTGATGGACGAGAAACCAGACAAAGATAATGTTATAGTGAATGTACTTGATGGACGAGAAACCAGACAAAAGATAATGTTATAGTGAATATACCTGCTGGACGAGAAACCAGACAAAGATAATGTCATAGTGAATATACTTGATGGACGAGAAACCAGACAAAGATTATGTTATAGTGAATATACTTGATGGACGAGAAACCAGACAAAGATAATGTTATAGTGAATATAGAGGCTGTCAACATACGAGACAAATATATACCGTTCAAATCTGAAAGACCTCAAATAAAAAAGAAAGAATATTTATCTCACAAATATTTCTTTTCCCGTTAAGAAACTAAGTTATCATTTTAATCTAATGACAATCATGTCCCCATCCAATGTAATGACAATCATGTCCCCATCCAATGTAATGACAATCATGTCCCCATCCTATGTAATGACAATCATATCCCCATCCAATGTAATAACAATCATGTCCCCATCCAATGTAATGACAATCATGTCCCCATCCTATGTAATGACAATCATGTCCCCATCCAATGTAATGACAATCATGTCCTCGTCCAATGTAATGACAATCATGTCCCCATCCTATGTAATGACAATCATGTCCCCATCCAATGTAATGACAATCATGTACCCATCCAATGTAATGACAATCATGTCCCCATCCATGTAATGACAATCATGTCCCCATCCTATGTAATGACAATCATGTCCTGATCCTATGTAAAATAACACCAGGCGGCAGAGTGAGAATAATATCAGCCAATGGCGAAACATGAAAGCAAAAAAAATAAACAAAGTTTTTGAACAATAGACTCAGGAAGATAACACGTGACACATTATTGAAGCTGAGATAATCCAGTATTGAATCATGCGACTTTTATGTGCTGCCAACTTCTATCATTTTCAGCGACACAATAACATTTTTTTTTAATTCTTAACATTTTATTATTCAGATTTCAAGGTAGATGTAATCTATGCATAATAAGGGGCTGTCCATTAATTACGTCAACAAAATAGGGGGGAAGGGGGGGGGGGTCAGAAAATTTTTGGCAATTGTTGACAGGGGGGGGGAGGTCAAGAAAAGTTGACGTCAACAATGTTACTTTTTTAAAATTTAATATAATTACTTAATAAATAGGAAAATTAAGCAGCGTTTGTAGTCCTGTGTTACACACTCGCTTAACATTCAGTATTTTAATTAAACTAACTATATTCCTACCAATTTTGCCACATAAACATTTTGGAAGCCACCTTTTTTAGGGGGGGGGGTAATCAAATGTTGACGTAATTTTATAGGGGGATCTCTGGAAGTTTGACAAGTTGTTGACATGGGGGAGGGGGGAGGTAAAAATCGCCAAAAATTAGTTGACATAAATAATGGACAGCCCCTTAGATGAAATATCCCAGTTAGAACCACTGGCGTATGAATATGTTGTAATTGTGATAGAGGCGGTCTTAGCAAAATACGGTTAGGTCTACGGGGCATTGGACGAGCCCAACGCGAGAACTACATGCGTAACTTTAGTCTTTATATAGGCCTATACAAATACAGTGGATTCCGCTTAATTGGGACACCGCTTAATTTGGACAGCCGCTTATTTGGGACAAATCTCAAAGAAACCAAACCAAGAAGCCAATAGTAAATGTGTATGTTTAATTGGGACAGCCGCTTAATTGGGACAAAAAGCCTCGGTCCCAATGTGTCCCAATTAAGCGGAATCGACTGTATATATATGTTATAGGCAAAGTGTAAAATCCGGCATTCTATAGAATGCCTAGGCAATGTATAGAATGCCTAAATTTTTCAGGCAAAGTATGAAATGAATTGCTATTTCATACATTGCCTAGGCATTCTATAGAATGCCGAGTACCCGTTCGGCAAAGTATGTAACTGGCCTTGTTAGGAACTAGAGTAGATTTAGAGACAGACAATCCCCTTCGACGTTGTAAGATAAGAAGATATATCAGAAGTAGGAGTAATGCAAATAATGGTTGACAAGGTGACAGACGACTTAGGACAAGGTGGTCAGAAAACAATAGAGTAGTAAACAGCAAAGGAGTGACGTTTCTTGAAGTAGACCAGGAGGCGACGACGGACAGTTTAGGTACCATGACGACCAGGGGGCGCTCCTTTGGTGAGAACTATTATGAAGGAGACTGTGACGTAATTAGGGAAATTAAGGTGGGGACTTTAGGAGTATAAATACGACTGGATTCGGACATTAGTTAGCGACGGGAGTTACGAGAATAGTTTTAGTGCCGATTACTGTGTAATCATGTTGTTTTTTACGGTATGAACATCATATGCTTTATTTTGCATTCATTCCATATTAAAATACGTTTTTATCAATAAAGGCTTTTGTTGTTCTTTTCTGATATTTTGCCTAAACGACACTAGTCATTTTATACAATGCCTAGGCATTGTATAGAATGCCTAGGAAAAGTATGCACAATTTAGAAATGTTATACTTTGCCAAAACGACACTAGTCATTCTATACAATGCCTAGGCATTGTATAGAATGCCTAGGAAAAGTATGCACAATTTAAAAATTTTATACTTTGCCTAAAATCACCAGGCATTCTATACAATGCCTAGGCATTCTATAGAATGCCGGCATTTCACACTTTGCCTATAACATATATATATATATATATAAGCTCGTTTTTCGCGGTCTGCTATTCGCCACACCAATGGCCCGCTACCATGGCGATACGATAATTGAATTGATTTTTTTGGTTTCTAAGGTGCCATCTACAATATAAAAGTGTTATCTACAATATAAAAGTGTTATCTACAATATAAAAGTGTTATCTCCAATATAAAAGTGCTATCTACAATATAAAAGTGCTATCTACAATATAAAAGTGTTATCTACAATATAAAAGTGCTATCTACAATATAAAAGTGTTATCTACAATATAAAAGTGCTATCTACAATATAAAAGTGTTATCTACAATATAAAAGTGCTATCTACAATATAAAAGTGCTATCTACAATATAAAAGTGCTATCTAAAATATAAAAGTGCTATCTACAATATAAAAGTGTTATATACAATATAAAAGTGCTATCTACAATATAAAAGTGCTATCTACAATATAAAAGTGTTATCTACAATATAAAAGTGCTATCTACAATATAAAAGTGTTATCTACAATATAAAAGTGCTATCTACAATATAAAAGTGTTATCTACAATATAAAAGTGCTATCTACAATATAAAAGTGCTATCTACAATATAAAAGTGCTATCTACAATATAAAAGTGTTATCTACAATATAAAAGTGCTATCTACAATATAAAAGTGTTATCTACAATATAAAAGTGCTATCTACAATATAAAAGTGCTATCTACAATATAAAAGTGCTATCTAAAATATAAAAGTGCTATCTACAATATAAAAGTGTTATATACAATATAAAAGTGCTATCTACAATATAAAAGTGCTATCTACAATATAAAAGTGCTATCTACAATATAAAAGTGCTATCTACAATATAAAAGTGTTATATACAATATAAAAGTGCTATCTACAATATAAAAGTGCTATCTACAATATAAAAGTGTTATCTACAATATAAAAGTGCTATCTACAATATAAAAGTGTTATCTACAATATAAAAGTGCTATCTACAATATAAAAGTGTTATCTACAATATAAAAGTGCTATCTACAATATAAAAGTGCTATCTACAATATAAAAGTGCTATCTACAATATAAAAGTGTTATCTACAATATAAAAGTGCTATCTACAATATAAAAGTGTTATCTACAATATAAAAGTGCTATCTACAATATAAAAGTGCTATCTACAATATAAAAGTGCTATCTAAAATATAAAAGTGCTATCTACAATATAAAAGTGTTATATACAATATAAAAGTGCTATCTACAATATAAAAGTGCTATCTACAATATAAAAGTGCTATCTACAATATAAAAGTGCTATCTACAATATAAAAGTGTTATCTACAATATAAAAGTGCTATCTACAATATAAAAGTGTTATCTACAATATAAAAGTGCTATCTACAATATAAAAGTGCTATCTACAATATAAAAGTGCTATCTACAATATAAAATGATATTAATTCAAATTGATGAAGCACCAAAATTATGCATGCATTTATTTATTTACCATTTCTATTAGTTCAGATAAATGTTTACAAATGTATATGATGGGAGATAAGACGTTTCGTCCAGTCAGAATTATCTCCCTCGATAAAGACCAGAAACAACGTGATTAGTTCACAGCTTGAGAGAATTCCCAGAAGTAATAAAAATAATATAACATGTTTAACTTTCTTTTTTTAAAATATAAATAAATAGATGTCGTGACGTTTATGTTATGTATGTGCCCCCCCTTGCAGCAAAGTATAACATTTATAAATTAATCATGTATCCATTTTATAAACATAACAATCCAAACTAATGTCTGTTACGTCCTGTCTGACACACACAATGGACAAATTCCTATTGTAACAATGAAGTACAGGAATTTGGACGACACCAGAAACACTGAATCGTTCTTGTTGAATAGATCAATAATAAACATAACTGGAACTTTGAGAGCAGTTTTATGGGGTCAAGAGTGTATGATTTGTTAGTAATTAGTATACTTGACTGCGGGCCCTAAAAGTATAAGATGTGTTAGTAACTAGTATACTTGACTGCGGGCCCTAAAAGTATAAGATTTGTTAGTAACTAGTATACTGGACTGCGGGCCCTAAAAGAATAAGATTGGTTAGTAATTAGTATACTTGACTGCGGGCCCTAAAAATATAAGATCCGTTAGTAACTAGTATACTTGACTGCGGGCCCTAAAAGTATAAGATTTGTTAGTAACTAGCATACTAGACTGTGGGCTCTAAAAGTATAAGATTTGTTAGTAACTGAACTGAACTGGGGGCATTCATTCTTGATTTTGATAAATAAAACTGGTAAACAAATGAACCCCGTGTCCTACATCTTCATATCTATACACCAGACCGTAGAATGTTTGCCATCTTTTATACTTTAAATTTGTTTTAAAAATGAGAAAGTGCAACTTTTTTTTTTATAAATGTTTAAAATATTGTTGATTTTACATGTGAAATGTGTAATCTTTTGCTCAACATTACATATGAGTTGTGTAGTTCAGTGCTTAATTTAACATACGAATTGTGTAGTCCATCGCTCGACTACACATGTGAACTGTGGAGTCCATAACTCGACTATAGATGTAAAAATTGTGAAGTCAATTGCTGAAATGTATGTGGTTAATTGGAGTCCATAACTCGACTATAGATGTAAAAATTGTGAAGTCAATTGCTGAAATGTATGTGGTTAATTGGAGTCCATAACTCGACTATAGATGTAAAAATTGTAAAGTCAATTGCTGAAATGTATGTGGTTAATTAAGTAAGTCCAAAATCTAGAGATCGATTTACAAAATGTACTTTTAAAGTATACACTGCCTGACTGTATTCAGATGTAGACTTCACGTAGACATTCCAGAATATGAACATTGACATATCGCAGTCACTAGATTGTAATGTCAACTTAGTCCGTTGACTCGGCCTGGGACCAGGAAATGGAAATCTTATTATCAAACTAAGTCAAGCAACAGCGGCGGACCTCAGAACATCATTTCCATAACCTAATTAAAGAGTTCAGCCACAAGGCCAGCGTGGTAGAGTTGGATTTACCCACAACATCTTGACCACGAAATTACAGAAGTGTACATTGGATGACGTCATATATATCTTGATCACAAAATTACAGAAGTGTACATTGGATGACGTTATACACATCTTGATCACAAAAATTACAGAAGTGTACATTGGATGACGTTATATACAACATCTTGATCACAAAATTACAGAAGTGCACATTGGATGACGTTATACACAACATCTTGAACACTGAGTTACTGTAAGTTTAGTGACGTTATACACATAATATTGACCAATGGGGTACAGAAGTATAATAGTAAAATACGTTTTAAACAACATGTTGACCACTAGACTAAAGTTTAAAAAACAACATCTGGACGACGAAAAAATGTGTATGTGTGTATGTATATATATATATATATATATATATATATATATATATATATATATATATATATATATATATATATATGACTGATGAGTTAAAGATAAACTTACTGACATGCAAAATTACTAATGTAGTAATCAAATGACTTTCTTGAAGAAAAAAATAGATGATTTACTTGACTGCAAAATATACATTGAATGACGTTGTTGACCACACGATTATTCATGAATACATTAAATGACGTTATACACATGCAGTAGCTGACGTATACACTGAATGACGTGATACCCAGATTCCGGACCACTTCAGTGCTGATGAAAAAATAATGAAATGATTTTTAGACAATATCTTGACCCCAAACTAAAAGTGAATTTCTAAATATATTTCAGTGTCATCATGGCCACTGACCTATATATTGAAAGACTTGATGCATAAAATCTTGAAAAATAAAATTAGGGACGATTTACTGACTGACTGTATACAATACTTTCTGGCCACATCTGAAATACTTCACGGCATGAGGACCACATTGTCAGTGGCATATATAGAAATGACACGTTGACGACATAAATTATCGAACTGTATACTGAACGGCATTAATTAACACCTGGAAAAAGGTATTATTGACAGACAGGGGCGGGCGATGGTCCGAGGAGGCCCATAGGCGCATAAAAGTAAAACATTATTTGACAACTGTAAATATCTAATACATTTACAATTCATAGCTTTGATTCTAGTGGACCACTAAATTCATAACTTTGATTCCAGTGGACCACTAAATTCATAGCTTTGATTCTAGTGGACCACTAAATTCATAGCTTTGATTCCAGTGGACCACTAAATTCATAGCTTTGATTCCAGTGGACCACTAAATTCATAACTTTGATTCCAGTGGACCACTAAATTCATAACTTTGATTCCAGAGGACCACTAAATTCATGTTTAATTTTAGCGGACCAAAAAATTCATACGTTTCCTGCCAGTGGACCAATAAATTCATATGTTTCATTCTAGTGCACCACTAGACCCACGAGTTTTTTCCCGTGTAACACTGATTGTATCTTCTTCTATTTGCCCGTTGACAACTTTAAAATGTGTGTGTGATTACGATTGTGTCCCTTAAGATGAAACAATCACAAACAAGAGTTTTCATTCAAATCTTTGTCTTCACTTCAACACTGACTCAATTTTTTTTACATTTCTGAGGAACAGCAACATTTTTAGAAGGACCAATGTCATAGTACTCGTAGGGTAATGTACTGTGGGTTGTGCGGTTGCCACGGGCTCCGAACCTGCGGGAGCGCTGAACTAGGAAGGAGCACTGAACTAGGAAAGAGCGCCGAACTAGGAATGAGCGCCGAACTAGGAAAGAGCGCCGAACTAGGAAGGAGCGCTGAACTAGGAAAGAGCGCCGAACTAGGAAGGAGCGCTGAACTAGGAAAGAGCGCCGAACTAGGAAAGAGCGCCGAACTAGGAAGGAGCGCCGAACTAGGAAAGAGCGCCGAACTAGGAAAGAGCGCCGAACTCGGAAAGAGCGCCGAACTAGGAAAAAGCGCTGAACTAGGAAGGAGCGCTGAACTAGGAAGGAGCGCTGAACTAGGAAGGAGCGCTGAACTAGGAAGGAGCGGTCAACTAGGAAGGAGTGCTGAACTAGGAAGGAGCGCTGAACTAGGAAGGAGCGCTGAACTAGGAAGGAGAGCCGAACTAGGAAGGAGAGCCGAACTAGGAAGGAGCGCTGAACTAGGAAGGAGCGCTGAACTAGGAAGGAGCAATGAACTGGAAGGAGCGCTGAGCTAGGAAGGAGCAATGAACTAGGAAGGGGCGCTGAACTAGGAAGGAGTGCTGAACTAGGAAGGAGCGCTGAACTAGGAAGGAGCAATGAACTAGGAAGGAGAGCTGAACTAGGAAGGAGCGCTGAACTAGGAAGGAGCGCCTTGAGGAAGGGAGTCCAAAAACTTGAGACTCAGACAGGGCTCCACAAAAGCTAGCTATGGCTCTGCTAGGACCATCTGTTTCCCAACAATGACGTAGATTTTTTGCAATTGTCTTGTGTCTGACTTCCACCAACGATTCATCCTCAAATTTACCCTGCGACATTGACCTCTTGACCTTAACCCAATACCATATTCCAATTAAAGGATTACCATATTTTATTTCTTCACAACATATAAGAGGTCGATAGAAAATGCGGTTTCGTCCTGATTTTTTTTATTTTTATTTAAATTATTATTTGTTTAGTTGTGGGTCATTGTAATTTTATATCCAGAAACGAATACGAAAAAACAAGAAAGCAAAAAAATATCTGATATTTAATACGTCTATGAAAATGTATTGAGCGCAACTTATAATGCTGAATGATCATAATTACTTTTAGATTGGACAGAATGTTTTTTTTAATCTAAATGTGAGTTCAAATGACATTCTTGAACTTGTCATCCAGATCTGACATGTCGTCAACATTGTGCTCTGAATACAAACCGAGTGATGATTTGATCCGTACAGTGTTCGGTCTCTACGTCTCTCAAATTCCTCTTTATATATGCAATCATTTGGGTTTTCCCCAATACATCATTTCCAGTCAGTTGACACGAGACGCTAGCCGTCTCCAGGGAGACAGTAACACGTTTCCTGTTCACTTCTTCCACATTGTTGTGGCAATGCTTTTCGTTATTTTCTTACTCCTGACGTTGGAATCAATAGAAACAATTCATTTGAGCTCAAGACCCTATTTCTTTTCACTCTACACCCTATTTAATTCCACTCTATCACCTATTTACTTCCACTCTATCACCTATTTACTTCCACTCTACACCCTATTTACTTCCAGTCTACACCCTATTTACTTCCACTCTACACCCTATTTAATTCCACTCTATCACCTATTTACTTCCACTCTACACCCTATTTACTTCCACTCTACACCTTATTTACTTCCACTCTACACCCTATTTACTTCCACTCTATCACCATATTTACTTCCACTCTACACCCTATTTACTTCCAATCTACACCTTATTTACTTCCACTCTACACCCTATTTACTTCCACTCTATCACCTATTAACTCCACACCCTATTTTCTTCCTCTCTATCACCTATTTACTTCCACTCTACACCCTATTTACTTCCACTCTACACCCTATTTACTTCCGCTCTACACCCTATTTACTTCCACTCTACACCCTATTTACTTCCACTCTGCACCCTATTTACTTCCACTCTATACCCTATTTACTTCCATTCTACACCATATTTACTTCCACTCTACACCCTATTTACTTCGAATCTACACCCTATTTACTTCCACTCTATACCCTATTTACTTCCACTCTACACCCTATTTACTTCCACTCTACACCCTATTTACTTCCACTCTATCACCTATTTACTTCCACTCTAAACCCTATTTACTTCCACTCTACACCCTATTTACTTCCACTCTACACCCTATTTACTTCCACTCTACATCCTATTTACTTCCACTCTACACCATATTTACTTCCACTCTACACCCTATTTACTTCCAATCTACACCTTATTTACTTCCACTCTACACCCTATTTACTTCCACTCTATCACCTATTTACTTCCACTCTACACCCTATTTACTTCCACTCTATACCCTATTTACTTCCACTCTACACCATATTTACTTCCACTCTACACCCTATTTACTTCCAATCTACACCCTATTTACTTCCACTCTACACCCTATTTACTTCCACTCTATCACTTATTTACTTCCACTCTACACCCTATTCACTTACACTCTACACCATATTTACTTACACTCTACACCCTATTTACTTCCACTCTACACCCTATTTACTTCCACTCTATACCCTATTTACTTTCACTCTACACCCTATTTACTTCCAATCTACACCCTATTTACTTCCACTCTACACCCTATTTACTTCCACTCTATCACCTATTTACTTCCACTCTATCACCTATTTACTTCCACTCTACACCCTATTTACTTCCACTCTACACCCTATTTACTTCCACTCTATCACCTATTTACTTCCACTCTACACCCTATTTACTTCCACTCTACACCCTATTTACTTCCACTCTACACCCTATTTACTTCCAATCTACACCCTATTTACTTCCACTCTACACCCTATTTACTTCCAATCTACACCCTATTTACTTCCACTCTACACCCTATTTACTTCCACTCTACACCCTATTTACTTCCACTCTATCACCTATTTTTGTCAACTCCATACCCTATTTCATTCCACTCTATCGCTTATTTCGTTTCTTTATTCCCCAAAAATGTTTTTTTTTTTTAAATGGAATAAGTTATCTTCACGCACTAAATGATTCCGACATTTGGTTTCTTGTTAATTGAGAATGAAAAGAATTTCACTGAACACAGACGGTGAGACTGTAGATTAGTTCCATTGAAACAATTGGGTTCACTTGACATGTTGAGTTCATCTAGTAAAGGAACTGAGAGATCGGTGATTGGGGGGGGGGGTTGGAATGGGGGGAGGGGGGTGAAATAAATTTAGCTAGGTCGTGAACAACAAAATGTTGGATCTGTTTTGGTCCAGTAAAAAATAAATAAAGATATACTGGTGAGAAAAAGATGAAATTTTAAATGGAGGGGTGGAAGGGGGGGGTGTCCATTTATTACGTCAATAAATGTAAGCAACTGGGAATTATTGTTTAATTAGAGTTTCCCTCAAACATTTGGTGGAAAGTTCAGGGTCGTTAACTACTCCACTACTTTAATGAATATTAAGAATTTCTGAAACGAGAAATTTTCCATCGAATGAATATATGTCATTATGTTTGTACCCCATCACACTGTAACTTTTGAATCATAAAGAATATATTTCTATATGTTTGTACCCCATCACACTGTAACTTTTGAATCATAAAGAATATATTTCTATATGTTTGTACCCCATCACACTGTAACTTTTGAATCATAAAGAATATATTTCTATATGTTTGTACCCCATCACACTGTAACTTTTGAATCATAAAGAATATATTTCTATATGTTTGTACCCCATCACACTGTAACTTTTGAATCATAAAGAATATATTTCTATATGTTTGTACCCCATCACACTGTAACTTTTGAATCATAAAGAATATATTTCTATATGTTTGCACCCCATCACACTGTAACTTTTGAATCATAAAGAATATATTTCTATATGTTTGTACCCCATCACACTGTAACTTTTGAATCATAAAGAATATATTTCTATATGTTTGTTCCCCATCACACTGTAACTTTTGAATCATAAAGAATATATTTCTATATGTTTGCACCTCATCACACTGTAACTTTTGAATTATAGAGTAGAGTGTATTGTTTAAATGTCAATAATTACTGAAATAATTAAAATCAATTTTGTACAATCAACAACCAGTCTTTCCCCTTTTTTTTTAAATTATCGTGAATGAGATATTTGAAGTGTTTCAGTCGCAGATCAATGGTTTAAATTATCAATATTGACATTTCCTCGATTACTTTCTGGCACCTATTTCCCTTTACAGTTTAATTAGAGAGCTCAAATCATAGTACTGATAAGATACTACATGTTGGAAGGTACACTTGGTGTGCATTATTTTGTTAAATAGAGTGTATTAATGAAGTTCGTAATACAAGGATCATATAACAACAACACTGTATTGTCAGAGAATTAGATTTCATAGCTGTATAATTAAACTTTAGCAGCATATTATCATTTTAAGTGTAAGATTTAAAACAGAATTAAACTGCAAGTCGCATTTTGTAGATCCGAAGATAATATGATATGTATATCAGCGGGACACAGAGTGAAAGTATCGATCTGTCAGAAAAACAATATGTGAGTAATGCTTGGAATCTTTCAGTATCGTAAAATAAAATATATAAGTCTACACTTAGCTTTAGTTTATCGCTAATACACTTAAATAGTGTCTATATATATTAAAGAAGAAATAGGTCATGTGCTAACGAACAAATTTACATAACAATAAATTATACAGACAGCGTATAGCTATTTAACAAGTGCTTACCATTGACTACAAAATATGCAGTCATTACTGTCAGTGACTCTCTAACAGTGTAGCACATAAATACTCAGATATTAGTATACAATGGAAGTTGTATTAAAAAGAAGCACTTACTATGCATGGTTTTTAAGAATAAAAAATAAATTCTGAAACAAAAAAAAAACAATGATGACAGAGTTCATAGCAGCAACGTCAGCGATCGGGAAAAAATCGATCAGATCCAGGGTGCACATTCTGAATTGTACATTCATCGAACATATCTATCGATGTATCAATATGAGTACTCAGGTATATATTTATCAATGCTGTGACTTGAGGTCATTTGTTTTAATATTTTGGAAGTTTGCAACATGATATCGTCACACAACAACTGAATAGGGGGGGGGGAAGTTACCCCAGGGGACAGATCTTGTGGAATCGCCAAAATTGAAGTTTTAATTTTTTATAATGTCATTAGAAGTGTGTCCCTAAACAATCAGACATTTAAATGACATAATTTTTAAAACCCAGACAAACACAACAGATTATTGAATGATTCATTATACTACATTAATATGTCAACTCATTACAATGGCTTGCACTTGTAGCAAGATTTACGAGTCAATTTTTTACGAAGAGTTTGTCACTGTGCCATAATTACATAACTCACAGTGTCAAGATGAATAAGTCAGTTAGTCGTGATTAAAAAAGGTATCTGTGTCATAATTAATAGGTCATTGTGTCTTGATTAATATGTCAGTGTCCCATGATTAAATAGGTCAGAGTGTCGTGATTAATATGTCCGTGAGTCATGATTAAAAGATCTCTGTGTCATAATTAATATTCTGTGAGTCATGATTAATAGGTCAATGTGTCAGGATTAATACGCCAGTGAGTCGCGATTAATATGCCAGTGATTCGTGATTAATATTTAGTCATGATTAATAACTCATTGTATTATGCTTAATGCATAAGAAGGTCATAATATGTCATATTATTTATACCAAATCAGATGCTGTTGATTTACATTAACCAATACCTATCTATTTAAATGTCTCTATAATAAGGGAATGGGGGGGGGTGTACACATGAAGAATAACATAACACGCCAGCACTGAGGTAGAAAGAAAACAGTGAAGTCAAGAGACAGTGCAGGAGACAGAAAGACAAACACTGAGTATAATGTATAGGTCCAAGATTGTCCTCCATATCTCCTGGTTCATCGTCTACAAACATCCTACTTTAGATGTCCCATTGAAGATTTTCATATTCTGTAGCGTATGCTGGGAAAGGGGGGGGGAGAGAGAAAAAGGCTATTAGCACAGCGAAGACATTCTCTGTATTGATTCTGTAGTTAGTTTTATATAGATCAGTGTGTGAGGTCACATTCTGTGTTATTATTTTTTTTTATTATTAATATTGGCAACATTCATGGAGATTTCAGTCAGAGAGATTTATTTTTTTTAACCTTTCACTGAAGTTATTGTTGAGGATTTAAATAATGACGGTTTAACTGAGTATTGTTGAGGATTTAAATAATAACGGTTTAACTGAGTATTGTGGAGGATTTAAATAATGACGGTTTAACTGAGTATTGTTGAGGATTTAAATAATAACGGTTTAACTGAGTATTGTTGAGGATTTAAATAATAACGGTTTAACTGAGTATTGTTGAGAATTTTAATAAAAAGGTTTTAACTGATTATGAGAGGTGTCTAGTTGAACCTTGTTTTAAATAACAAGCATATCGGGGGAGAGAGGGGCGGAATGGTCAAAACCAGTACCGTAGCCAGCTTAACTCGCGCCAAGGGCACAATACCTTTTTAGCGCCCCCCATTAGAAAAATCTTATAATATTAAATGTAAAATATACCATTTGGCGTCCCTTTGTGAGTATCGCCCGGGGCATGATGCCCCTTGCTCCCCCTCACAACGCCACTGGTCAAAACCCTCCGTTCTGCCGCTGAACCAATTTGGGGCAAATGGGTTCAGAATGTCTCTTTTTTAAAAATAGTCTATCATGGGGCCTAGATTGTTATGACTGCGGCCCTGATCAGTTCAATCATGCAATGAAACAAAAGTTATTAAGTAACTGGCGACGCTCTGCTTCGAACCAGTTAAGTTCACCTATCACTTACACTGACTTTGTTATATAACGTAACGAGAAGGATGCAAGGGGGGGATATCATGCCCCGGGCGCTACTCACAAAGAAACGCCAAAGGGTCCCCCAAAAATATAACATTGTATGGTTTTCGAATAGGACAGGAAGGGCTAAAAAGATATATATATATACTAGTTGCAAGTACCCGGCTTTGCCCGGGTTTAAAATAAGGTTTTCTGTTTACCTTCTGTTTTCTCCCTACCCCTTCTCTCCCTTCCTCTCTCTCCCTCCCTCCCTCTCTCTCCCTCCCTCTCCCTCGCTCTCTCTCTCCCATCTCTCTCCCTCCCACCCTCCCACCCTCCCTCACCCATCTCCCCTCTCCCCTTCGTTCTCTCCCCCCTGTCCATCCCCTCCCTCCCTCTCTCCCCTTCCTCCTTCCCTCTCTCCCTCCCTGCCTCCTCTCTCTCTTTATCTCTTCCTCCCATTTCTCTCATCCTCTCTCCCTCTTCACCTCTCCCTCTTCCTCCCTCCCTCATTCCCTCTCTCCCTCCCTGCCCCCCTCACTCTTCATCTCTCTCTCCCTCCCTCTCTCCCACCCTCTCTCTCCCTCCCTACCCTCTCTCCCTCCCTCTCTCCCTCCCTCCCTCTCCCCTTACCTTCCTCCCTTTCTCCCTCCCTCCTTCTCCCTCCCTCTCCCTCGCTCTCTCTCTCCCATCTCTCAACCTCCCACCCTACCTCTCCCATCTGTCCTCTTCCCCTTCGTTCTCTCCCCCTGTCCATCCCCCTCCCTCCCTCTCTCCCCTTCCTCCTTCCCTCTCTCCCTCCCTGTCCCCTCTCTCTTTATATCTCTTCCTCCTATTTCTCTCATCCTCTCTCCCTCTTCACCTCTCTCCCTCTTCCTCCCTCCCCTCATTCCCTCTCTCTCCTCCCTGCCCCCTCACTCCTTTATCTCTCTCTCCCCTCCCTCTCTCCAACCCTCTCTCTCCTCCCTCCCCCCTCTCTCTCCCTCCCTACCCCCTCCCTCTCCCACCCTCTCTCCCTCCTTTCTCCCTCCCTCCCCTTTCCACCTCTCTCTCCCTCCTCCTCTCTCCCCCTTCCTCCCTCCCTCATTCCCTCTCTCTCCCTCCCTGCCCACCGTTATTTATCGATTTGGAGAACTTTCAGCATTTTGGTCAAATTAACGCATTTAGGTATTGCGTTAAAAATTTTAATCGCAAATTTTTTTGACGCGTTAATTGCAAATTAACGCAGTTTAATAAGCAGCCCTAATCTATATATATATATATATATATAAGTATAAGTATAGATATCTCTATACTTATAAGACGCATTCGTTGTCTGTCTGTCTGTCTGTCTGTCGGTTCCCTTATAACTCAAGATCCAGACAAACAAATAACGTGAAATTTGTTACACATACACATAATTACATGGGGAAGGTTATAGGACAGGTTTCGTTTCATATCGATGGGTAGTTTAATTGTAATTAATTTTTTTTATTTTAGTATTTTACTATATTAAAGTAATCTCGACGGCGCCATATATAAAATTCCTCTGTGACGTCATTTCCCTATGATCGAATAGAACTTGCGCGCTGGTGCTGTATTGTGCATTTGTGATGCAAAGAATTGTTAATGTTTTTTCATGCTCTCTGATTTGTACAGTTTGAGGAAGGTAAAGGAATGAAGAAGGATTTTAGAAGAAGTGTGAAACCATAATAATAAGTATATATATATATATATATAGGGAGAGAGAGGGGGGGAGGGAGAGAAAGATAAGAGAGATAGAGGGGGCAGGGGGGGAGAGAGGAAAGGAGGGTAGGAGGGAGGGGGATGGACAGGGGGGAAAAGGGAGCAGTGGGGAGAGGGAGCAGGGGAGAGGGAGAGAGAAAGGGAGAGAGAAAGGGAGGGAGGGAGAGAGGGGGTAGGGAGGGAGAGAGAGGGTGGGAGAGAGGGAGGAAGAGAGATAAAGAGTGAGGGGGGGCAGAGAGGGAGAGAGGGAATGAGGAATGAGGGAGGGAGGAACGGGAAGAGAGGGGGGAGGGAGAGAGAGGTGGAAAGGGGGAGGGAGGGAGAAAGGAGGGAGGGAGAGAGGGGTTAGGGAGGGAGAGGAGGGAAGGGAGGAGAGGGAGAGGATGGGAGAAATAGGAGGAAGAGATAAAGAGAAGAGAGGGGGGTGGGAGGGAGAGAGAGGGGAGAGGAGGAGGGAGGAGGATGGACGGGGGGAGAGAAGGAGGGGGGAGAGGGAGAGGAGGGAGATGGGAGAGGGGACGGAGAGGAGATGGGAGAGAGGGAGGGGAGAGGGAGGGAGAAGGGAAGGAGGGAGGGGGAGGGAGAAAGGGGGAGGGAGGGAGGGAGAGGAGAGAGAGGAAGGGAGAGAGGGGGTAGGGAGAGAAAAACAGAAGGTAAACAGAAAGCCTTATATATAAAATATACTAGTTGCAAGTACCCGGCTTTGCCCGGGTTTAAAATAAGGTTTTCTGTTTACCTTCTGTTTTCTCCCTACCCCCTCCTCTCCCTTCCTCTCCCTCTCCCTCCCTCCCTCCCCCTCTCTCCCTTTTCCTCCCTCCCTCTCCCTCCCTCTCTCCCATCTCTCTCCCATCTCCCTCTCCCCCCTCTCCCCCTCCTTCTCTCCCCAACGTCCATCCTCCCTCTCTCCTTCCCTCCCTCTCTCCCTTCCTAACCCCTCTCTCCCTCCTTTCTCCCTCCCTCCCTTTCCACCTCTCTCTCTCCCTCCCCCTCTTACCCCCTTCCGCCCTCCCCCTCATTCCCTCTCTCTCCCTCCCTGCCCCCTGACTCTTTATCTCTCTCCCCTCCCCTCTCTCCCACCCTATCTCTCCCTCCCTCCCTTCTCTCTCCATACCCCCTCTCTCCCTCCCTTCCTTTCTCTCTCCATCTCCCCCCCTACTCCCTCTCCGATCTCCCACTCCCCCCATCTCCCTCTCTCCCCCTCCTTTTCTCCCCCTGTCCATCCCCCTCCCTCCTCTATCCCCCTCCTTCCCTCCCTCCTACCCTCCTTTCCTCTCTCTCTCCTCCTGCCCCCTCTCTCTCTCTCTCTTTATCTCTCTCCCTCCCTCTCCCTCTCTCTATCTCTCTCTCTCTCTCTCTCTCTATATATATATATATATATATATACTTATTATTATGGCTTCACACTTCTAAAATCCTTCTTCATTCCTTTATCTTCCTCAAACTGTACACATCAGAGAGCATGAAAAAACATCAACAATTCTTTGCATCACAAAGGCACAATACAGCACCAGCGCGCAAGTTCTATTCGATCATAGGGAAATGACGTCACATAGGAATTTTATTTATGGCGCCGTCGAGATTACTTTAATATAGTAAAATACTAAAATAAAAAAAAAAATAATTACAATTAAACTACCCATCGAGATGAAACGAAACCTGTCCATGTAATTCCCCATGTAATTATGTGTATGTGTAACAAATTTCACATTATTTGGTTACCTGGATCTTGAGTTATAAGAGAAACAGACAGACAGACAGACAGCAAATGCCTCTTTTTGGTATAGAGACTAGTTGCAAGTACCCGGCTTTGCCCAGGTTTAAAATAAGGTTTTCTGTTTACCTTCTGTTTTCTCCCTACCCCCTCTCTCCCTTCATCTCTCTCCCTCCCTCCCCCTCTCTCCCTATCTCCCTCCCTCTCTCCCATCTCCCTCTCTCCCCTCTCCCCCTCCTTCTCTCCACCGTCCATCCTCCCTCCCTCCTCCTTCTCTCTCTCTCCCTCCCTGCCCCCTCTTTCTTTTTATCTCTTCCTCCCATTTCTTCCATCCTCCCCTCTCTCCCTCCCTAACCCCTCTCTCCCTTCTTTCTCCCTCCCTCCCCTTTCCATCTCTCTCCCTCCCCCTCTCTCCCCCTTCCTCCCTCCCTCATTTCCTCTCTCTCCCTCCCTGCCCCCCTCACTCTTTATCTTTCTCTCCCTCCCTCTCTCCTACCCCCTCTCTCCCTCCCTTCCTTTCTCTCTCCCTCTCCCCCTGCTCCCTCTCCCATCTCCCTCTCCCCCTGCTCCCTCTCCCATCTCCCTCCTTTTCTCCCCCCCTGTCCACCCCCCTCCCTCCTCTCTCTCCCCCTCCCTCCCTCCCTCCCTCCTACCCTCCTTTCCTCTCTCTCCTCCTGCCCCCTCTCTCTCTTTCTCTTTCTTTTTATCTCTCTCCCTCCCTCCTCTCTCTCTCTCTCTATATATATATATATATATATATATATATACTTATTATTATGGCTTCACACTTCTAAAATCCTTCTTCATTCCTTTATCTTCCTCAAACTGTACACATCAGAGAGCATGAAAAAACATCAACAATTCTTTGCATCACAAAGGCACAATACAGCACCAGCGCGCAAGTTCTATTCGATCATAGGGAAATGACGTCACAGAGGAATTTTATTTATGGCGCCGTCGAGATTACTTTAATATAGTAAAATACTAAAATAAAAAAAAATTAATTACAATTAAACTACCCATCGATATGAACCGAAACCTGTCCTATAACCTTCCCCATGTAATTATGTGTATGTGCAACAAATTTCACGTTATTTGTTTGTCTGGATCTTGAGTTATAAGGGAACAGACAGACAGACAGACAGACAGACAGACAAAAAATGCGTCTTATAAGTATATATATATATATATATATATATATATATATATATATATATATATATATAATATATATATAAGTATATATATATATATATATATATATATATATATATATATAAACATATGTCATTGTAGTGACTTAATCTGATTAGTGTTATTCTTTCTAAGTTTTATATTTCTAAATTTGATCATAGTTGAAGATAAGATCATGAAGGTTTTATTCATCGTATGAAATAAACAAGTTCCTTCATCTTACATAAATATCACTGCGATGAATTCATCATTTTTTTTTTTTAATTTTTACCCGTGGTTGCAGAATTTTACTTTCTTCAGCATGCAAAAGCACCAAAATTAATCAAAGATGTTGTACAAGTGTATTGAAGTATCGTTACAAAAAAAAAACAAGTTTGGATAATTCTATTACAAATGTAAGATATTGTTGTCATTAGTCTTTCTTATATTTTACATCTCCAGTCATTGGCTTATCACTTGAGTTGCGTGTTTAGCCAGATTTAGCAGTCATCAGTTGCGTGTTTAAAAGGGCTTATGCTTTGCCAAGTAATTACTCAAGGGGAACTACTCTTTTCCTATTTGCTCTCAGAGTTAGGATTTATCTTCCCGTGTTGATGGCCATCATGACGTAGATCTTATTACTAAATGAAAGAATTTGTGTACACTCGGTGCTGCCAAGTGGCGCTACTTCTCGCCCATTGCGCTACTTTTAAGATCATGCGCTACAAAAATTATCGACAGAAAACGTGTGTGTTGTATTGTGCTACATTTTCAGGCTTGATGCTAATTGTATCTAAAAAAAAAAACCTGCTCTCTACACTATGTAAGTTTGTCATTGATAGGGGTGGAGCAGATGTTGGAAGAGAAAGCAAGTCCAATAAAGCGCTTAAATATAAAGCACATGAGATATATTGTATTATTATGTTGTAATTTCTATCTGACCAATCACAGCGTTAATGCTTGTGACTCATGAAGTGATGGCTTCTGTTACTAGGACAATGTGGTCCAGAAGTAATGCATTTGATGACAGCTAGAACATTTCTCAACACAAAATATTTTCTCTCCATCGTTGTGAATGACTCACTGGCCCTTAAATGTCTGACCCTCTAAAAGGAGATTGTGTACCTAGCTGATGTAAATTAATTTTAGTAGCCGTTAAATCGTGTGGGATCTTTGTGAGGATGGACGAGATATTATCACTTGATCATGAATCGTATAATATCATTGTCACTATGAAACGCGTGATCACGTGATCCTTGACCATACGACGTCCTTGTCACTGGGACACGTGTATCACGTGACCCTAAATCACATTACGTCATTGTCACTATGACTCGTGTGTCACGTGATCTAGTGTACAACGTGTGGTAGCTACTGGGTCAGTTTTATAGCGCTGTTAATTTAGCTGGCAAATGATGTGCAAAAGGGTTCAATGGGGCCCGGTTGTCATAAACTTCGTGGGCCCTCTATTTTTCTATATACGGCTTTGATAAACTAAGTCATGCAATGCAACAAAAGAAGCTAAGTAATTGGCAACGATATGATTCGTCCCAGTAACATGCACCTCGTTAACAATGAGACCACTACATAGTGTAATGAGATCAGCCCCCTCACAGATAGACACACAATGAAACCACTACATAATGTAATTAGATCAGCCCCCTCACAGATAGACACACAATGAAACCACTACATAATGTAATTAGATCAGCCCCCTCACAGATAGACACACAATGAAACCACTACATAATGTAATTAGATCAGCCCCCTCACAGATAGACACACAATGAAACCACTACATAATGTAATTAGATCAGCCCCCTCACAGATAGACACACAATGAAACCACTACATAATGTAATTAGATCAGCCCCCTCACAGATATAATCATTATGAGACCATAACAGACAAATGAGATCTGCACATCACAGATAGACACACAATGAAACCACTATATATTGAAATGAGATCTGAATCTCACAACCATGATAAATTGTGCATTTTTCTTACATTCCCATAATTTATACAATTAGTACGTTTGAATTATGGAAAAAAACCAAGCACATTGTCATGACCTAGTTTTTGGAAATCTTTATTACCTATCAACCTGAAATTAATTAATTCGTTTTATTGTGCTCTAACTTTTTTTATAGAAATCAATATCAAATCTTTGACTGTGTTTCCATTATGTGCGCTCATACTCTCCAGACCTGCACTATTTGCCCACTGTAGAAATTAAGTTCCTCCAGTTCTCGTTGATTCGAGAGTATTTTGTGTGGATGTTGTGGGAGGAGGAAGGGAAAAGAGCGGACTAAAAAAATTCGAGGGTTATCAGACAATTAACTCTCCTCCCACCCCCCCCCACTACACCCTTACCACTTTGCACTCGCGATATTGGATGTCTGTCTCTAGCCACCAATACTGTGGAGCGCCAAGTGGGGAATATACAATAGCCTGTAGTGACCTCACAGACACTGGGAACTCATGACTAGCCAAGTGTACATTCATGGTCTGGCTTCCAGGAATGATTATTAGACTTATAGACATGAGAAAACTGGGGGGAGGGAAGGAGAGATATATTATTTTACTTTTTATAGATGGCTATTGAATTTAGACAAATGGTTCACTTTAGTTGTGTTAGTTTCAGTGAACCCCCCCCCTAAATGTTTACCTTTCAAACTAAATACTCCATAGAACTGTTGATAAAAGGTCTACTGTTGATAAAAGGACTACTGTTGATAAAAGGTCTACTGTTGATAAAAAGTCTACTGTTGATAAAAGGTCTTCTGTTGATAAAAGGACTACTGTTGATAAAAGGTCTACTGTTGATAAAAGGTCTACTGTTGATAAAAGGTCTACTGTTGATAAAAGGTCTACTGTTGATAATAGGACTACTGTTGATAAAAGGTCTACTGTTGATAAAAGGTCTACTGTTGATAATAGGACTACTGTTGATAAAAGGTCTACTGTTGATAAAAGGACTACTGTTGATTAAAGGTCTACTGTTGATAAAAGGTCTACTGTTGATAAAAGGTCTACTGTTGATAAAAGGACTACTGTTGATAAAAGGTCTACTGTTGATAAAAGGACTACAGTTGATAAAAGGTCTAGTGTTGATAAAAGGACTACTGTTGATAAAAGGTCTACTGTTGATAAAAGGTCTACTGTTGATAAAAGGTCTACTGTTGATAAAAGGACTACTGTTGATAAAAGTTCTACTGTTGACAAATGGTCTACTGTTGATAAAAGGACTACTGTTGATAAAAGGTCTACTGTTGATAAAAGGACTACAGTTGATAAAAGGTCTAGTGTTGATAAAAGGACTACTATTGATAAAAGGTCTACTGTTGATAAAAGGTCTACTGTTGATAAAAGGTCTACTGTTGATAAAAGGTCTACTGTTGACAAATGGTCTACTGTTGATAAAAGGACTACTGTTGATAAAAGGTCTACTGTTGATAAAAGGACTACTGTTGATAAAAGGTCTACTGTTGATAAAAGGTCTACTGTTGATAAAAGGTCTCCTGTGGCGTAGGAATAGGGCTGTGGTTGGGGGGGGTGGGGCTAAGAGCGATTCTTTGTTAGCAGTGGGTGCCCTAGACATACACCCTGCTTGCCCACCTTTAAGAAAGGATTAGGTACACCACGCCCACTACCATGGAGTTAGTCCACAGCTGTACACCCATGACCGTAGTACACATATTAATAGACTAAATATAAAGAGCCTCGTTGGATGAAAATTAAAAGGCGTATTAATCTCATACAAAATAGTTCCTCCCCCCCCCCGGTCTAATGGAGTGGATAGAGATTACCTCACTGAGATATAGAATTGAGTGGATAGATTACCTCACTGAGATATGGCTAGAGTGGATAGAGATTACCTCACTGAGATATGGCTGGAGTGGATACAGATTACCTCACTGAGATATGGCTGGAGTGGATAGAGATTACCTTACTGAGACATATACTGGAGTGGATACAGATGACCTCACTGAGATATGGCTGGAGTGGATAGAGATTATCTCACTGAGATATAGAATTGAGTGGATAGAGATTACCTCACTGAGATATGGCTGGAGTGGATAGAGATTATCTCACTGAGATATAGAATGGAGTTGATACAGATGACCTCACTGAAATACAGAATGGAGTTGATACAGATGACCTCACTGAAATATAGAATGGAGTTGATACAGATGACCTCACTGAAATACAGAATGGAGTTGATACAGATGACCTCACTGAAATACAGAATGGAGTTGATACAGATGACCTCACTGAAATACAGAATGGAGTTGATACAGATGACCTCACTGAAATACAGAATGGAGTTGATACAGATGACCTCACTGAAATACAGAATGGAGTTGATACAGATGACCTCACTGAAATACAGAATGGAGTTGATACAGATGACCTCACTGAAATACAGAATGGAGTTGATACAGATGACCTCACTGAAATACAGAATGGAGTTGATACAGATGACCTCACTGAAATACAGAATGGAGTTGATACAGATGACCTCACTGAAATACAGAATGGAGTTGATACAGATGACCTCACTGAAATACAGAATGGAGTTGATAAAGATGACCTCACTGAAATACAGAATGGAGTTGATACAGATGACCTCACTGAAATACAGAATGGAGTTGATACAGATGACCTCACTGAAATACAGAATGGAGTTGATACAGATGACCTCACTGAAATACAGAATGGAGTTGATACAGATGACCTCACTGAAATACAGAATGGAGTTGATACAGATGACCTCACTGAAATACAGAATGGAGTTGATACAGATGACCTCACTGAAATATAGAATGGAGTTGATACAGATGACCTCACTGAAATATAGAATGGAGTTGATACAGATGACCTCACTGAAATATAGAATGGAGTTGATGCAGATGACCTCACTGAAATATGGGCCGGCGGGGATGGGGTTGGGTCTCTTACTACGCAAGACCCATGGGTTTGATTCAGGAGGAGGTTGTACTAATCAATACAAGATGTCGTCCCAAATATCTTCCAATAACGCAATCCAGATGGATGGGTAAAAATAAGGCCAAAAAAAAAGTTCAAAGGTCAGTGTAAAACAAAAGGTTTCACAAACAAAAAGATTATTTTTACTACAGTAAATAATAGACAATAATTCAACAAAATATTTATCTACCTCTCTTTATACTCGACATTAAATACCAATCACTGTATGGTACTCTATGTAGACGAATGACGAGAAATGACTCCAAGAAGAAATAATAATATTCAAAGAAAAAAATATATATACATGTACTAAAAAGACAAATACATAAAAAAAAAGTAAAAAGTAAAAACAATGAAACGTAAACCAGAAAACAAAATATTTACAATAAAGGACAAAAAAATATAAATAAATAAATCTGAAAATAAATCAAACGTTTTTTTGTTTAGGCGTCTGGTTTCCTGTTGTCAACTTTTTTGTTGGTTTCACGTCATCGTCTGTATTTTTATCGATTATCACTTAAATCATCGGCTGCCAATTTCTTGTACGCTTCCGGTATCACGTGACTCAAGCAGTGTAACAAGGGATCACATGTAATGGTCGGGGCGCACAACAGACCAAACTACAATGTTTTGATGTTGTGGGGGGTCTAATGAAATAATGAAAACTGTTGGTGGTTTTACTGTATGGGATTTATGATTGTATATAGGCTACATAAATAAATAGGATGATTGCATGGGGAATAAATAAATCTGTACCTACGAATTGTTAAATCATACTTTCATAAGGCCCAAATATGTGCCTACGAATAGTTAAACCATGCTTTCAAAGGCCCAAATCTATGCCTAGGAATAGTTAAACCACGCTTTCAAAGACCCAAATCTATGCCTACGAATTGTTAAACCATGCTTTCAAAGGCCCAAATCTATTCCTACGAATTGTTAAACCATATTTTCATAGGCCTATATCCACTAAACTAAAAAAAATATGGCCAGCACTAAAGCCGTTTTGGCGACATGGAGATAGTTGTGATAAACTAATATAGTCCAGTTATCTTGGTTATGCTGTGCTTCCATATCCTGTCCAGTATTGTTCTCTGGTGGCCCTAGTCAGAGACTTCAAATATATTTCAGTATCCTAGGAAGTTATGTTTGGGGGCCAAAGACGGACACCAGAAATATTTAGGCCCCGAGACAGACTTCAGATATATTTGACGGTCCTGGGCAAAGACTTCAGATATATGTTGGGGAACCCAAGTCAGAGACTCCTGATAAATCTGAGGGTTTTAGGCAAAAGTGACTCACGGAACCCTTTTAATAGCAGAAATATAAATACAGGAAGGAGTGTCTTTAACAGTGGGGGCCCTAAGCGGATCCTTGTTTGCCTATCAAGACCGACTCTGACCCCCTGGTAGTGCTCTACTTGACCCCTCCCATATAGCCACGCCTTCGACAAGATGGCCGACCTTGATGAAGCAAATTATTGTTTGTTTGGTTTTTGTTACCCTTGGGATCAAACGTTCTGGATAACACTAAAATATTGACTTTTAATGACGCTTTATTTGAGTTGTTTGATAGGCGATGAATGAAAGTAGATCAGGAAATATAAAGGAAAAGTAACCAGAGACATGTGGAGTTGGACAGTTGACAAAATAAAGAAAAATAGAGCGCATCGAATTGATCAAGTTAATCTGTTTCATCAACTCGTCACATTTTTTTTTGTTGTCATTGTAGAGATTGCATTTGATACAAATGACTGGCTTATGTAAGTCGACAATGTATTGTGATATAATTGTATGTATGTTGACAATGTGTTATGATATATTGTATGTATGTTGACAATGTATTGTGATATATTGTATATATGTTGACAATGTATTGTGATATATTGTATGTATGTTGACAATGTATTGTGATATATTGTATGTATGTTGACAATGTATTGTGATATATTGTATGTATGTTGACAAAGTATTGTGATATATTGTATGTATGTTGACAATGTATTGTGATATTTACATGTATCCAAGCAAATCTAAGGCCCCCAGACAAACTATGACATTTGGGGCCCCTCTGACCAATATCCACAACTTTAGCACGAAAAAATGGAATTTAAATACATTTTGAAAGCTAAGGGGGGCCCATCCTAAGGCTCATGAAAAGTTTTGTTTTCGTGTTGCCTCAACCTGCGGTGGCATTAACTGTAAAGAGGGCCGTAGAACAGTGCCGCCTAGAGGCGGGGCAAGGGGCAAATGCCCAGGGGCCCGGCGGGTTTTAGGGCGAATTTTAGAGGCCCCGGACTGATCTGGCCAATCAACTTTTGAAAATATTAATATCAGCACGGGGGGGGGGCACTACAGCCCTGCTCAGGGGCCCGAAAGTTCTGTCGGTGGGCCTGCCGCAGAATACAATATTCTGGGCCCTCGGTACAACACAAACTTATGAATACGGAAGGGGGGGGGTGGATTCAATTACACTGGTCATAACAATTATGATCTCATCGGGCTCGATGGGCCATTTTGAGCTTCGAGGGCCCTTAGAGTAAATTATTAACAGCACCCACCCCCCACCCCCCCCCTTCTCTAATCTAAAATAAATAAAACCCGTGTTAACGTTGTTCACGGATACATCTTCTGTGTGAGGTAAACAAAGGGGCGATCATCTAGCTGCTGCCTGCATCATTGCAACTCTGTAATGACCTCCTCTTGATGATACATTCTTCTGTGGCCCGACTGCTTGGGGGACAAACATGGAGCGACGCTTGTCCCAAACAAACAGTTCAGTCCCCGGGTGAAATGATTGGCTTGGGGGTGGGGGTGGATGGGGGAGTGGTTCGGAGAAAAAGGGAGCAAACAAGAGCATTGAATTTCTATACAGAGGCCAGTCCTTAAAAGTCTGAAATCTGGAGATAGTCACTGGGAATACTTCCATCCCTGCATCTTTGTCTTCAAATTTCTATTTTACTGTCAAGTTATCTTTTTGTAGTATTTATCAATAAAACCAATCATTCTGTGAATCATAACTTATCTAGCTGTTTAATTAGATAGTATATAATATCTAAGTAGTATTTACAAATATAGGCAGATAATAGATGAGTCAATGTATTAGATAGATAGATAGATAGATAGATAGATAGATAGATAGATAGATAGATAGATAGATAGATAGATAGATAGATAGATAGATAGATAGATAGATAGATAGATAGATAGATAGATAGATAGATAGATAGATAGATAGATAGATAGATAGATAGATAGATAGATAGATAGATAGATAGATAGATAGCGGAGTCTATCAAAAATAATGTTTAAGTACACAATAGAATGTGATCACCAAAAATGTCTATGATCTTCTATTCTCTAACCATTATCTCTACTCAATCTATGCTACTAAGTTACAAAAAAAAATCTTACTTTTGAAAGAAGTGTCTAATACCACGAGTTTCTATTGACGCCTTAGGCTAAGCGAGCCAATTAAGTTATCATTTTCTTCTCTACATACAAATATAATTCTGTCTGCTGTGAGCGATGATTGTATCATTCTGTGTGTATATAGATACATTCTTCTATTGATTGTTTGATATCATTCTGTGTATATAGATACATTCTTCTATTGATTGTTTGATATCATTCTGTGTATATAGATACATTCTTCTATTGATTGTTTGATATCATTCTGTGTTTATATAGATACATTCTTGTATTGATTGTTTGATATCATTCTGTGTGTATATAGATACATTCTTGTATTGATTGTTTGATATCATTCTGTGTGTATATAGATACATTCTTGTATTGATTGTTTGATATCATTCTGTGTGTATATAGATACATTCTTGTATTGATTGTTTGATATCATTCTGTGTGTATATAGATACATTCTTGTATTGATTGTTTGATATCATTCTGTGTGTATATAGATACATTCTTCTATTGATTGTTTGATATCATTCTGTGTGTATATAGATACATTCTTGTATTGATTGTTTGATATCAATCTGTGTGTATATAGATACATTCTTCTATTGATTGTTTGATATCATTCTGTGTTTATTTAGATACATTCATGTATTGATTTTTGATATCATTCTGTGTGTATATAGATACATTCTTCTATTGATTCTTTGATATATTTTCTGTGTTTATATATATACAATCTTCTGCTAATTGTTTGATAATAATATTTGTTTATTACAATAGTTGGTCAAAGGAAATAAATAATTAAACAATCTATATGTGTAGATGTCACCCATGTTTGTATGTAGTAATGAAAATGTTCACACATACAATGATCTTAAAAATTGTTTTTTTTTCTCCTTTTGTTGGAGTTTAAGTTTTTTAATAGGGTTTTTTTATTATTATTATTCCGTACAGCTAAATAAAAATTCTTAAGATTGTCAGTAAATTGATTTCAAATTTCGCGACAATTAACAGTTTAATTCTAAAATGTTTTAGTTTTTTTTTTTCAGCTCAATAGGAGAAAAATCTATAGATTGGTTTACAGTTTGTTTAAACTCTGGCCGTGAAGAAATCAATGCTGTCGCCGCTAACTGGTTGTTGGTGACAAATCTACTGCTGAGATACGACATGTTTTTTTTTTTTTAATTTTAATTAAAAGAATATTTTAAAAATACAATGAAATAAATTGGTGTTTAGAACAAGGTAGTAATAGACTTACAAGGCCTTAGAGGGGGTGGGGTGACAAAATAATTTTTTTTTTTTAATTTTTTTGTTCATATTTCTTTTCGATCTAAATGGATTAATAAAAGACAAAAACTACTAAAATAAATTTCATGAGTTGTGTCAGGGGAAGACCACTAATGAGGTACATGAGAGCCGCTCTCTGTCAATTGATATCGTTACAAATACTTGAAATGGCCGCCACATAGTCAATGTATCAACTTTTAGTAAACTAAAACAGTTAAATAATGGGAAACCAACCGGCTAATAGGGACAGATGAAGTGTAGAGTTCATCTGTTTCAGTAACCTCAGCATATGAAGGTATTCTGTGGTTAGCACAACGCCCCGCCGCCTTTACTTCCCCTTACTTAAAGTCAGGTACCCATTCATGGGCGTCGCTAGGAATTTTTCCAGGGGGGGGGGGCAAAAATTTTCCGGGGGGGGGGGCAAATAAAAACTTTATGACATTTTTTTTTAAATGTAAGGGGGGGGAGCAAATGCCCCCCGCTTATATGACATTTTTTCAAAACGTAGGGGGGGGGGGCATTTGCATTTGCCCCCCCCATGAATACGTCCATGTACCCATTTAAAGCTTCGTGGACTTGTGGTACTTCAACCAACTTTCACCTGGAAAAATTCATTTAATACTCACCCAGGATCGAACCCAGGACTCTCCGGTCAACAATAAAGCATCTACACCACTCAGACACACACAACCCGTTCTGACATGGGCTTACGTCCATGTAATCAAATAGTACTACGCAGAAGTCATTGTGTCATGCACACTACACAGCTTTTGAAATAAGCGCAATAATTATTTGGTTACTTTTGTTTTCAAAAGTTGGTGTAACGATGCGAATTTTTTTAATTGAGGCTATAAGCAAAAATGGGCAAACTACGTACCACGGGATAAAGTATTGCCCGTTTGGCTATCGCTCGCCTTCAAGTACATTTCATGTATATATTAGTTCATATAAAAACTCTAACCATTTGCTCTGATCAGACCTTTCTGTATAATTTCTGCTCCTCATTTCTGTCTAATTTTTGACTTCATCATGGCCCGAGATTTTCAAAGTTTGCCCACCTCAAGGCTACATATAGTGTAAAGAAATAAGTTTTTTTTAGGTGCTTGTTGAGGTTTTTGTTTATGTTTTTAGTTCAGGTGTTTCATTTAGGTTTTGACTAGGTGTTTGTTTAAATGTTTTTAGGTGTTGTTTAGTGGCTTTGTTTAGGTGTTGTTTAGTGGCTTTGTTTAGGTGTTGTTTAGTGGCTTTGTTTAGGTGTTATTTAGTGGCTTTGTTTAGGTGTTGTATTAGTGGCTTTGTTTAGGTGTTGTTTAGTGGCTTTGTCTAGGTGTCTGTTTGAGTGTTTGTTTAGATCCGTACTCTGTGGACGGTGTCTTGTTCTTCCCTTTATTCATTTTCTGTACGACCGCCACCATAGCTATGTAAGGTTTATCATTAAGCCAAAGCCCTAAGAAAAAAGTATAAAGTATCAAAGGAAATGTATAGTCAACAATCATAATGTTGACATGTACCAACATGTACACATGTAAACAGTTCGTATCCCTGTATTGTTGATATCTGATTTGAAGTTGGTCGTCAGAATATTTCGAAATGACTGAATTGAGAATAAATTTAAATAATTGTCGCTTTTCTTTCTTTTTTTATCTTTATTTATTATTTATGTTTACACAGCTGGATCGCTGACATCGAACAGGTGTCTAAGTGAGTTATGGAGTGTGAAAATTTCAGAATCACTGTCGCAAGCGTCATGTAGATGAAGATGGACTTGTTAAACAATTACAAAACTTAAGCATGACCTTGCTAATGTTGGTACTTTGAGTTGGAGCACCACCAGTACATTGTGACTAGTTCTGTATTACTAATATACACCAACAGATAAAGATACATATACATAATAAACTAAGCCAGTAAGGACAATCTAATTACCAGAAACGATAACCGTGGATTAGTTTCAATTACGTAAATAATGGTCTCCCTTTCCTGTTCACTAATATCACTATCGATCGTCTTATCTTAAGTCAGTGGCTCTCATATTGTGGTCAGGGAAGGATTTAGTATAAGATACACAAGCTATAGTTTAGGGCCCCCACTTTATTGGGTGCCCCCAAAAATTGTCCGAGTTAGCGATTGTCACATACACTTAGATATTTGGCACTGACATATAATATCTGGACATATAAAGGGCCCAATATCTCAAATAGCTTAGGGCCTTATCAAGTCTAAATCTGGCCTTGAGGCTGGGGGGGAGTGAGACTCATTGGTGGGTCGCAAAATGAAATGTATGAGTCTTTGTAAATATTATTATTATTATAACTTAATACTATGTGTGTATGTAAATATTATTATTATAACTTAATACTATGTGTGTATGTAGTAACATTGAAAGTTTTTGGTGCAAGCAATACTTGAGTAGTAAGGACCGTTGTGGTACATTTCACTATAGTTGCATGAATAATGCTACAGTTTCAGACAATCTGTTGTATTTTGATTCTTTATTTTATCTATTTTAGCTTCATTTCTCTCAATATATGGGTAAATCTACATAAAGAAATTTCTAACTGGGTCCAGATTCGTAAAAGATTGAGAATCATTGTATAAGTTAATTATACTTCGTCATAACTTTGTAAAAAATATACAGTTGATATTTTTTTTTCACCCAAGAGAAAAATATGAAATAAATAAATAAACAAAAAAAGATGAAATGATTGATTCCATTATATATCAAAGTAAAAACTTTCTTTACTTTCATGTATTCAGAGCAAAATGTTCATGTGATTAGAGAAGGTTTAATTAATTCTCTCTCCTTTACGTTGAATATGGTTGGGGAAAAAAATCAAATAAAAACATCCTAATTGAACACAATGTACACAGACACACACATACACACAGACCACGAACATACAGACACACAGACCACATACACACAGACACACATAGACCACATACACACACATACACACAGACCACATACATACAGACACACAGACCACATACACACAGACACACACAGACCACATACATACAGACACAGACCACATACACACAGACTTACACATACACACAGACAGACCACATACACACAGACACGCACAGACCATATACACACAGACACACACAGACCACATACACACAGACACACATAGACCACATACATACAGACACACAGACCACATACACACAGACTTACACATACACACAGACAGACAGACCACATACACACAGACACGCACAGACCACTTACACACATGAACAAAAACAGATCACAGATCGTCCGTCATACACTCACACACATACTTACAAACACACACACAAACACACACACGCGCAAACACACAAGCACATACACACGGACACACTGTTTCATGATGTGACTAGGTCACATGTATTGATGTAAAAACCTCAGTTTACTTTTATAATGTAAACTAGTTGCAAGTACCCGGCTTTGCCCGGGTTTAAAATAAGGTTTTCTGTTTACCTTCTGTTTTCTCCCTACCCCCTCTCTCCCTTCCTCTCTCTCCCTCCCTCCCTCCCCCTCCCTCCCTCTCCCTCCCTCTCTCCCATCTCCCTCTCTCCCCCTCCTTCTCTCCCCCGTCTATCCTCCTCCCTCCTCCTTCCCTCTCTCTCCCTCCCTGCCCCCTCTTTCTCTTTATCTCTTCTTCCCATTTATCTCATCCTCTCCCTCTCTCCCTCCCTAACCCCTCTCTCCCTCCTTTCTCCCTCCCTCCCCTTTCCACCTCTCCCTCCCTGCCCCCCTCACTCTTTATCTCTCTCCCTCCCTCTCTCTAACCCTCTCTCCCTCCCTCTCCTCTCTCTCCCTCCCTACCCTCTCTCCCCCTCCTTTTCTCCCCCCTGTCCATCCCCCTTCCTCCTCTCTCTCCCTCCCTCCTACCCACCTTTCCTCTCTTTCCCCCCTCCCTCCCCCCCTCTCTCTCCCTATATATATATATATATATATATATACTTATTATTATGGTTTCACACTTCTTCTAAAATCCCTCTTCATTCCTTTATCTTCTTCAAACTGTACACATCAGAGAGCATGAAAAAACAACAATTCTTTGCATCACAAAGGCACAATACAGCACCAGCGCGCAAGTTCTATTCGATCATCGGGAAATTACGTCACAGAGGAATTTTATTTATGACGCCGTCGAGATTACTTTAATATAGTAAAATACTAAAATAAAAAAAATTAATTACAATTAAACTACCCATCGAGATGAAACGAAACCTGCCCTATAACCTTCCCCATGTAATTATGTGTGTGTAACAAATTTCACGTTATTTGTTTGTCTGGATCTTGAGTTATAAGGGAACAGACAGACAGACAGACAGACAACAAATGCGTCTTATAAGTATAGAGATATTTCCAATACTAAATGTTCTCAAACCGTAAAAAGCTGAATTTATAATAATAAACTATTTTTTTAACTTAGATTTTGTTGTAATGAATGTGTGTCTAAACTGTCTAAATTCAATCTAGACTGTCTATATTTACTCTAGACTGTCTATATTTACTGTAGACTGTCTATATTTACTCTAGACTATATTTACTGTAGACTCTATATTTACTCTAAACTGTCTAAATTCAATCTAAACTGTCTATATTTACTCTAGACTGTCTATATTTACTCTAGACTGTCTATATTTACTGTAGACTGTCTATATTTACTCTAGACTATATTTACTGTAGACTGTCTATATTTACTGTAGACTGTATATTTTTACTGTAGACTAGACTGTCTATATTTACTCTAGACTGTCTATATTTACTCTAGACTGTCTAAATTCAGTCTAGACTGTCTAAATTCAGTCTAGACTGTCTATATTTAATCTAGACCTCAATGTTAGCGCTCCTTGTGTTGGTGTGAGTAGAAACTAAACGTGAATACAGTCGCTGTGACCGTGTGGTGGAAGGTACACACTGGGATATATTGAACACATGATTCACTTTGGATAATAAATGTTTGTCAAGTAATTATATAGATATATTACAAATTGGATGTGAGTTGTAGAGACAGTGATAAGTAGATTCACCAGCTTGTCGTCTGTTGTGTGATATACTTTAGTGCAACCAACCAAACATTGGAGAGAAAGAGATAAGAATTCAATTAATTTTTTTGTGATAAATTATAGTGTAATAGAGAAGACGGAAGAGTAAAAATATATTGACTGAATGAGTTGTATTTTTACTATGTTATTTAGTTAAGTGGAACACAGGAGACATAGAGAGAGAGGGGGGAAATGTAAAAATAGAATGACCTGTTCTGTAATAAAGTTTAGAGTAAACATAGGACACTATAGAGAGAAGGTGTGTAAAAACTATTTCTCTATTATGAATAAAGTAAGTATATTTAGATAGATAGATAGATAGATAGATAGATAGATAGATAGATAGATAGATAGATAGATAGATAGATAGATAGATAGATAGATAGATAGATAGATAGATAGATAGATAGATAGATAGATAGATAGATAGATAGATAGATAGATAGATAGATAGAGATGGATGGATGGATGGATAGATAGATAGATAGATAGATATCATATAACTGATACATTAGATAGATAGATAGATAGATAGATAGATAGATAGATAGATAGATAGATAGATAGATAGATAGATAGATAGATAGATAGATAGATAGATAGATAGATAGATAGATAGATAGATAGATAGATAGATAGATAGATAGATAGATAGATAGATAGATAGATAGATAGATAGATGATAGCATATAACTGATAAATTCAAAGACACACAAAAGGGAAAGCAGTAACAGATTGCGTGTGGATGTGATTAGAGTGACAGATGTAGTGAATGGATGTGTGTAGAAAGAAAGAGAAGAGAGACAAACAGAAGGTGAAGTGAATTGACAGTATCGATGTTGATAAAAAAGAAAACTTTAATATTGATCCTCGTCCTCAAACTTCATTAGTATCGCCCCAGGTATCGGTATCGCAAATTGATTTAGTTGACACACTTGTGGAACTCCAGTGACGTCTCCGTTGAGCGAGACCTTTAAAGTGTCACATCTGTGGTGAACTCGAGTACTCTAATGGTACAAGTATCGGAACGGATTATTTCGAGTATAGACAGTATCGATACTCGCGGTAAAAGTCCACGGAGAATTTCAATCGTCTATGTCTGTCTGTCTTCCGACAAACTAAAATGAAGTTTCTTTATAGGTCTGACAGACTAAATCTAGTTTTTTTAAATGTAATATACGTTTATATCTGTATGGCGATAGACTAAATCTAGTTTCTGTTTATCCGCTGTACATCAATGTCTGTATGCCGACAGACTAAATCTAGTTTCTGTTTATCCGCTGTACATCAATGTCTGTATGCCGACAGACTAAATCTAGTTTCTGTATATCCACTGTACATCAATGTCTGTATGGCGACAGACTAAATCTAGTTTTCTTTACATTCACGATACGTCTATGAGTAAAAAGAACGCATTTCTCAGAATCTATTTATAGCTTATTATTCTGTCAGAACATAGTCAGAAATGTTTAATACTTTTAACACATCTTTTATTATTATTTTACGGTTTCTCTGTTTACGTTGTTGATTTAATTCAACATGTGATCCAGCTGTTGTTGTAGTTTAGTAGTAGGTTTGTCCTTCTATAACACCTAACAACAGTGACTCACATATTTCTGTAATATATTCCTCGGATACTTCTGAATAATGGTTTAGTCTTGAACTGAATATTCTTTGTTATTTATTTGTTTGGTTTTGTTAAAAAAAAAAACAAAAAAAAATTCTGGTCAATTTAATTGGTTTCAAGTCAAAACAGAATCGCTCGGGTCCAATAACGGAAAAAAATACAGACATGAAAATACATTTAGTATTAGGTGAATGTATTCAATTGAAAAGGGAGAATTGTATGTGGGTATGTTGTAAAGAATAATATTCACAGAATGTCAGTTTACTGTCACCAGAACTAAATCATGATTTCATTACACAAACACAGAACTATGTCATGATTTCATTACAGAAACACAGAACTATGTCATGATCTCATTACACAAACACATAACTATGACATTATCTCATTACACAAACACAGAACTATGTCATGATCTCATTACACGAACACATAACTATGACATGATCTCATTATACAAACACAGAACTATGCCATGATCTCATTACACAAACACATAACTATGACATGATCTCATTACACGAACACAGAACTATGTCATGATCTCATTACACAAACACAGAACTATGTCATGATTTCATTACAGAAACACAGAACTATGTCATGATCTCATTACACAAACACAGAACCACTAGCAACATGATAACATGTGATGTTCAAATAGTATACAACACAAGTACACTATATATCAGACATGGGCAAATTATAGCCCGCGGGCCAAAGTCGGTCCTCCGGACTGTTTCTTCCGGCCCGCACTCGTCTCTCATCTCTATCACCAGACTTTTATGTTCTGAAGTCTACCTTTAATATTTATATTTATGTGTGTGTGTGTGTGTATTCATTTATTTATATATATATATATATATATATATATATATATATGTGTGTGTGTGTATGTGTGTATTCATTTATTTATATATATTTATATGTTAATGTCAACACATGTCAAACCTAATGTGGCCATCCACTCAAAAAGTTTAACCACCCCGACTCTATTAGTTTTGTTGCAAGTAACATGGAACACAACCTATTACGTTTATCTTGTTAAATAAAACGGAACAATAAATGGATAATTTTGAAACTTTTCTTTTTGTTCCATTTTCAAGATCTTCATAATTTGTATTTTACATCCACCTGTTTATTATGACCATTAGAAAAAGAATTACACGAGAACGAAACATAACGTACTCAAACTATTTATCTTAGTTAGTGACTGGACCGGAGAAAAACCCTGATACTTTACAACGCTGCACGGGCAGGATAACGACTGTCAAAACAGCGACTGTCAAGTAACAGCGACCCTTAGGTCAATACAACCTGTCACATGGTCTTTGTTATTTCGGTCACTACAACCTATTCATGTCGAGAAAGTAAGCAGGGGTGGCGGAAGTCATATGAAGATCACATTCACTTTCCTTATTGGAGAATTCTAAACCTTGGTTGTAATTAGCCGCTGGTCTAATGACGTGACCAAATATCGGTCATGCGTGAAGTCAATGTGGCCATCTAAGGCAGGTCATTTGAACTCAATCTGGTCATGGAATGACAGAAACAAATGATTTTGTAATAGTCTAGTCAAACGTGCTGCATGCGGCCATCTTTGTAGTAAGTCATATTCATGGTCAAAGTATCTATATAAATAATAACGGTCTCGCGTCTGCGTTATATCGAAAGTAGAAATCAAGAACTCAAAAGGGCATCTTGCCGACATCTCGATTCGATAAATGTTTGTTGTTGTTTTTATAAATCTACAGTTTTAAAATTTTTTCTGCGGTTTTTAAACATGAAACTCAAAGACCAAAATGTGAAATCATTCCATTTAAATATTTGTTGTTGTTTACTTTTTTGTATTTCTACAACATATTTCATCTTTAATTTGTAATAAGATCATGAAAAAATCGGATCTCCCCAAAACCAAAAATGACCTAGCGTTCTGATCAAACCGAAGGGAAAAACATATCTCTATGGAAAGGCTTTGTAGAGTACGGCTAGTATTACTTATTATGATAACTGAATTAAAACACTGTCTCAACATTTTAGAATAATTTGACTACGTATTGTAATAGATAGCTTATCTCAAATGGTAATTTTCAAAAACTATATATAGAAAAAAAATCGACGTTTTTAGAAAAATAAAAAAAAATATAATATGATATGTTTAATGTTATACTTTTGATGTCACTAGTGAAAAAACTGTTTAACATGATAACATAACTAACAGTATTACATATACTTGTACTAAACACTTTCTATACTTGTGATAGTTTTATCTGGTTACACCCCATTCTTACTGTGTAGTGTAGGGGTCTTTTTTTTTTATAATAGCCCCAGTACTGACACTGTACTACGTGCACCTCTTCCTCTACATACTCCCTTGCTTTTCCTCAACACGTCTTTTCAATTAACCAGTTCGAGTGTACCCATACATCTGTGTACATGACATCATTGAATGTACCAGGTCTAGTGTACCTGAACATCTGTGTACATGACATTATCAAATGTACCAGTTCTAGTGTACCTGAACATCTGTGTACATGACATTATCAAATGTACCAGTTCTAGTGTACCTGAACATCTGTGTACATGACATTATCAAATGTACCAGCTCTAGTGTACCTGAACATCTGTGTACATGACATCATTGAATGTACCAGGTTTAGTGTACCTGAACATCTGTGTACATGACATTATCAAATGTACCAGGTCTAGATTACCTGAACATCTGTGCACATGAGATCATCGAATGTACCAGGTTTAGTGTACCTGAACATCTGTGTACATGACATTATCAAATGTACCAGCTCTAGTGTACCTGAACATCTGTGCACATGAGATCATTGAATGTACCAGGTTTAGTGTACCTGTACAGCTGTGTACATGGCATCATCGTTGTACACTTGCTCAAATTGTACATAGTTCCTTAATCACATTCTCATTTTATACTAATTGATACATAAAAGACGAATGCACAAACCGAAGTTCAGTTAACTGTCTAAAAATAGATCTGAACCTATCATTAATTTATATGTCAGTGATAGCTTAAAATAAAATCTGAAGAGAAATCAGAGATCTTCAGCTAAAAATAGACCGAAAAATGAAAAAAAAACACCATTTTATCAATATATGTGATCAGTTTATTTGATTAATTTTGAGATAATTGAAAGTAACAGATGATTCAAATAACTGAATCTTTTTTTTTTGTAATAGTACATTCGGTTTTATATACATATATAAATATATAGTCTTTGTATTGGGTGGACATATAAATATATAGTCTTTGTATTGGGTGGACATATAAATATATAGTCTTTGTATTGGGTGGACATATAAATATATAGTCCTTGAATTAGGTGGACATATAAATATATAGTCTTTGTATTAGGTGGACATAAAAAGTTGCTTTTTGAAAGAATATATGAAATGTTTCCTCAATGGAGACATTATTTTAATGAGAAGTCTAGATCAGTGTATCTCAAAGTATTGTGAATTATTAAAGTTTATTGTACGCTCTTCTTTCTTCATGCTTTCTTCGCGAAAACCAAAAAGGTATTCGAGTGGGTTGTGACCAGTAAAAATTTGAGAACAACTGGTCTTGATCATTAAAGAAAAAAAAGCAGTTTTTTGAATAAGCTTTTAATAAACTTCACTTTCTGATAGTTATTAAATCATGTTACACGATTTTCGACCAGTTCTAATTGAGTGAGAAGGTTTAAAATTCGTCACACTTATAGATTCTACATGATAATACATGATATTAGAATTTGTCACACTTATAGATTCTACATGATAATACATGATATTAAAATTTGTCACACTTATAGATTCTACATGATAATACACGATATTAAAATTTGTCACACTTATAGATTCTACATGATAATACATGATATTAATCATTTCGAGTCCTTAAATAAACAGCTTGTAGAATTACGGAATTAGTTATCTTTTTAGTATTGTTTATAATGGGGAAAAAATTTTCGCCTTGAGAATATTTAATCAAAATAAATACAATGCAAGGCACCGGTGCATAATTGTGCAAAATAGTGAAATATTTTGTTAGTTTTATATGTAAGTAAATTTATTTTATGTATATATTACAATCATCTATTGAATTATATTTTGTACTTTTTTTTTAAACAGTTTTTACAGTTTTTAATGTAAAAACAAATTTTTAATCGACATATTTTCTCTTGTTAATAATATTATGTTTCGTTAAATAAAGCTGAGTAAAATAAATGATTGGTTGAGAAATCACTTGGTCAAGGAGAGAAGATGAAGTATCGCCCTAGGAAAGATCGCCTTCTTAAGCTCAATTTGTTATCGAATACATCATTTCTTAGGAATCGAATACTTTGAAATGGCGAGTACGTTAAAAAAAAAAGACGTGTGTGAAAAAGACGAGGAAGAGGTAGAGAGGAGAGCGAGGGGTGAGAGGAAGGGAGAGAGAGAGAGAGAGAGAGAGAGAGAGAGAGAGAGAGAGAGAGAGACAGAGAGACAGAGAGATCAGCATAGAGAAGTATTAAGCGATGAATTGAAGTAAAATAAATGAAAAAAAAATCTGCAATAGACATTAATAAAAGAAATAAGGAAATAAGAAATAGAAAAATACAGGCCGAACTTGATTTTTTTTTTACCTCAAAATGTAATGTAATTTTCAAATAACATTTTTTTAGAAGGTATTTCTTCTTAAACTGTTTTCATATTATGTGGCCATAAAGAGATTGTTCTAGACGGGGTACACATAAATAAAGGGAAATAACAGCAGAAATGGGAGATAATTAATGTTATACCATTAATTATTATTTTATTTTATTTTTTGGGTTGTTGCTGGTGTTTTGATTTCTATGATATTCAAACCAAGTTCTGTTATTTCCTGCTTTGCTGGTCAGACTAATGTAGATAACTTACAGTCTATATGGGTGACTGGTGATCGTACTGTGGCTGCCTGTTAATGTAAATGTAATGATGATATGGCATAGATGTGCGACTGGTGGTGATGTCTGCCTGTGTGATAAGTCCATGTATTGATGATATGGCCCTAGATAGTTGAATAGCGGTGATGTCTGTCTGTCTGTCTGTTAAGTCCCTGTAATGATTTTATGGCCATATATGATGCGACTGTACAGTGTTTGACTTGAAAGTGAAGACTGGATAGTAAGACTTTATCTACTGGTACAACTTCAGTCTGTATGTCCGGTAATATAGACTTATGTCCAGTAATATAGACTTATGTCCGGTAATATAGACTTATTTCCGGTAAT
>JAGDYQ010000096.1:3110970-3115970 GCA_021962125.1 Bulinus truncatus | reverse complement strand
GGCAGCCAAAATGTGGTTATTGTTTAGCGAAAAGTTCGATTTGTGTTGCCCTTGTTTAGTGATGACTTCAATTACACTGGAAAACAAAAAATAACTTATCGTGGACTTCTTGGTACCCATCATCTAATCTTACTCAATTTACACACGCTGATTTCGAATATGCAAACCATTTGTCTCTATCAGCCTCCAATTTTAAGAAATCCGCAATCTTATTTTTTTTATTATAGTTATAATACTCCAATATGTATAAAAATAAAATTTTTAAACCATATATTCTCCTTTGCAGTTAATGTAAACAAATATTAAACACAAGCATGAAATCAGTTATAACTAATAAAATTATATGTAAAAAATATATTCCATTTAAAGTCAAATGCATGTGTAAAATGTTTAAAATGTTCATGGTTTGAATTTCTTGGCTGTGGACTTCCGCTTGTACTGAGTACTTGGCAAGTCGCGTTGTAGAGTCGAACAGTAGTCAGCTAACATCGCTGCACTCCACCGGCCCTGGTAGCGTGACTCCATCACAGAAATGTCCTGGTGGAAGCGTTCGCCATGTTCATCGCTTACTGCGCCTAGGTTTTCTGGGAAGAAGTCTAGATGTGAATCGAGTAAATGAATTTTCAGAGACATATTGCATCCCAGGTGTTTGTAGGCACTAATGCATTTCTTTACAACTGTTTCATAGTCAACAGACTTCTTATTTCCAAGAAAATTGGTTACGACTGACGAATGCCACCCACGCATCTTTTTCAGGATGACTTAAAGTGTTTTGAAAGTCTTCATCGGCCATGATTTTTCTTATTTGTGGACCTATGAAAATACCTTCCTTGACTTTAGCATAACTGAGCTCTGGAAACTTGTGGCATAGGTATATAAATGCATTCGATTTGCTGTCTAATGCCTTGACAAAGTTCTTCATCAGTCCTAATTTTATATGAAGCGGTGGCATGAGAATTTTGTCAAGATCAACCAACGGTTGATGAAGAACGTTTTTGTTTCCTGGTTGCATTCTGTCTCTGATCGACCAATTTTTTTTTGTATAGTGATGCTTCTTATCTCGGCTGTCCCATTCGCATATGAAGCACATGTACTTCGTGTACCCTGTCTGCATTCCCATCAAAATAGTTATTACTTTTAGATCGTCGCAGATATTCCAGTTGTACACGCGATAACGTATTGTTTCCAACAGTTCCGACATGTTTTCATATGTCTCTTTCATGTGGGCAGAATATCCAACTGGTACTGAAGCATATTTGTTTCCATTGTGCAACAATACTGCTTTTAAGCTAGTCTTTGACGAGTCAATGAACAGTCGCCAATCTTCAACAATGTGTTCGACACCAAGACTTCTCATAAGGCCGTCAACATCTGTGCAGTGGCAAATACTGCCAGTCACATCAAAGTATTGAACAAGCTGTTTATGCCTGTGACGAAAGTTTGCTGTAGCTGTACCTGGTGCAAGCAAATTAAATTCATTTAACCGTGAACCAAGAAGTTCAGCTTGGCCTTTTGTTAGCGCCAGATCTCGCACAAGGTCGCAAAGTTCAGCATAATTCATCAAATGAATTCCTTCTCCGGCAGCTTTGTAGTCAGGGTCTGAGTCATCGGCACAAGATGGAACATCATTTTCTTCATCATTCTCTTCGTCTATTGTGTATTCTACAGGCGATTGTGGTACTGGACAAATGACAGGATCGTGTGGAATTGGTTTTGAAACTGATGGAACGTTTGGGTAATTGACAGTTGTACGAGTTTTATAACAAATTCCATTGATGTTTGACAAACAAAAATAACAATCTGTGGAGTGATTGCTTTGCTCACGCCATATCATAGGAACTCCGAATGCCATGTGGTTGTTTTTCTTTGCCTTCCTCATCCAACCATGCAAGTTGCCTAAACATGTCGAACAGATGAACTGTGGTGCCCACGACTTACCACAATCCACCTTTGAGTCAAAATAAAGTTGATAAGCTTTCTTCAGTAACGGCGTGAAAGTCTTCTGATGAGACTTGTTTGTGAAAAAGCCGCACACGTAGCAAAACAGATCCGGTGAATTTACGCATCCTCTGGTCGCCATATTTTAAACAACTTGCAATTGCCACATTCACTCTCCTTTTATGAAGTCTGAAACTGCAGAAAAAAAGAACATTGCCAATATACGTATATAATTACGAGGTATGTGTGTTTGTGAACATGTGTGTACGCGCAGTCTATTCCTGTTTGGGCGCATACAAAACTTTGTTCGGCAATATCTTAATAATTTGAGCTGATAGAGCAAAATGATTTACAGATTCAAAATCAGCATGAAAAACTGATTCCGAAAACGTTAATGACACATAAGAAGTCCAACACTTGTTTTTCAGTGTTATTGCTGCCGTTATAAAAAAAAACAGTTGTTAATAAAGAGATGAAGAAATGCAAAGAAATGATCACGTAGGTCTATTATTGAATAAATAATGTCTTGGGGTTTAGGGGATTTATTTGATAATTAGTTGGCATGACGTCAGATTATGGCAGTGTTTCACAAACTTTCGACATTTTGTACCCCGTTTTTTTTAAATTTCCAATACCGAGTCTAGGTAAAAAAAATTGCATAAATTGTATTTACAGTTATGGTTTCCCCACATATATTGTATTTACAGTTATGGTTTCCCCACATATATTGTATTTACAGTTATGGTTTCCCCACATATATTGTATTTACAGTCATGGTTTCCCCTCATATAATTGTTATCGATTAAGACTTCTATTTTTACCCCATTTCCCAGCCCGGTGCAGCGCGTGCCTCCGACAAACTCTTCCCTTACCCCCCCCCTTGTGTAAGCGTACTACACTATGGGAAACACCGGATTGTGGTACCAGTGAACTAACTACTCAGCAGTATTTATACATATCATAGCAGAATCATTTATGGGGGTGTGCAGGAACATTTATACTTGACATTGCAGGACCAACATAGTCGCACAGTGGTCGACAACAGGTGGCCCACGAGAAAATTTTTTGAGGCCCGCACAAAGATGTGTATACTTTTTACCAGTTGTTATTTTTCTTTAACACTAAACGAAATGAAAATGGGAGCGTTCCAGCCAGACTAGCCCATTTATAAATCAGATGCCAGATATTTATCTTAATTAGAAATGAGCCAGCTTAGCTTATTAGTACAGCTGTATAGCTTACAAAATGTTAGCTAAAAGAACTATTACCTCGTATGTTTGTCAGTCTGTTATTCTGTCAACTAATCATTTCTGCAGAGCGCTCACTCAGCTATCTAAAACTGGTAAACTATGTTTTAAGATTTAAAATGTGACAACCGCTTTTTGAGGAGTTGGCAGGTCTGACGTCGGCACAGTAGTCGTCCACCATTTTGACCTCAATAACACCCGAGTTTAATATTTCTAGACCACGAGCCCCAGCCCGTCCACACCCACCCACACCCCCACCCCACGTACATATGTGTAATAGTATGATCAGAGAAATCCCATTTCATTACTAGAAAAAAAATAATCATAAAATAGATGGGTTTTTTTTTTAAATCACAACTAAGCTTGGTTTATTTTAACAATGTAATACATTTCTTATAAGTATTTATAGTGTTCAGAGAATAAATGAACAATTGTACATTTTACCGTGGTATTTACTGCTGCTTGTCTGAAATAAGTCAATGGAATTAAAGTTCCAATGACGATTCAACAAAATAAATAGAAGTTACACTTTGAAGCCGAGAATTGTACCGTGTTTTACTTGCTTTGACAGATGTACCGATTCTTTTTTCTCTCAAATATATGTTTTTTGAAAACTGATTACAAATGTTAATGGATTTAATGGAGATGTGTGGCTGTTATTATTAGGGGGCGACCGATAATCGGATCGGTATCGGGCCGATATTGGCACTATCGGTTAATATCGGATCGGCCGATTGTTGTAGGGAGCGACCGATAGTCGAACCGATATTGGCACTATGGGTTAACTGTCGGACCGGCCGTTTTTTGGCTGCCGATACATCGTTGTTTTTTCACAACAGAGTTGCATAAAAAAAATCAGTAAATAACCCAATTCTATAACCAGATCAGACAAGATTTTTAAAAAAAGGAAAAAAAAACCCGTACACAGAAATTGTCACGTCTACATCAGAGATATGACCTTGAAACAATAGGATTGGCATTTCTTAATTCTAATGTATGACCTTGAATGATACAATTAGTGAACATCTCTGAATTTTTTGTTGGGATGGGAAGTTGGGGGGGGGGGGGGGAGAAACAAGACTTACGTGTGGGCGAAGTGTCACGAAATATGACAGGGAAGGGGTAAGCATGGGTTGACATACGTCATTAGCTGTAGCACGAGAAAGACACGTGTTTGGCATTGTTGTTGATTAAAAAAAATATCGGTATCTGAAGGGGGGAAACAAGACACGCGTGGGCGAAGTGTTACAAAGTATTTGAACATGGGTTGAAATACGTCATACACCACGAGAATAACACGTGTTTGGCATTGTTGTTGCTTAAGGGGCTGTCAATTAATTACGTCAACAAAAAAGGGGGGAGGGAGGGTCAGAAAATTTTTGACAATTCTTGACGGGGGAGGGAGGTCAAGAAAAGTTGACGTCAACAATGTTACTTTTTTAAATTTAATATAATTACTTAATAAATAGGAAAATTAAGCAGCGTTTGTAGTTCTGTGTTACTCACTCGCTTAACATTCAGTATTTTAATTAGACTAACTATATTCCTACTAATTTTGCCACATAAACATTTTGGAAGCCACCTTTTTAGGGGGGGGGTAATCAAATGTTGACGTAATTTTATGGGGGGGGGTGTCTCAGGAAGTTTGACAAGTTGTTGACATGGGGGAGGGGGGAGGTAAAAATCGCCAAAAATTAGTTGACATAAATAATGGACATCCCCTAAAAAGAAAATATCGGTATCGGTATCGGTAAAAATGCTGGGGGAAAATATCGGTATCGGACTATCGGTAAAAAGGCATATCGGTCGCTCCTA
>JAGDYQ010000096.1:3091013-3110470 GCA_021962125.1 Bulinus truncatus | reverse complement strand
TAAATTCACAATAACTAGTGCGGTAATATGATTAAAGATAATTGTTAATCTATATATCCTTCAGGTCTCTACTACGTGTACAACAGTGTAACTTTTAAATCTAATATTACACAACCACGCAAGGCAAGTTATTTTTTATTTCAGTTATTTATACATTTAATACTTAATTAAACACATTTTAACACATGAAAAAAATATTAGAAAAGAATTTATTTCGTCAACTAAAAAATGCAACATATCTGTAAACAAATTCAGTTGGAATTCATTTAGTTTATTATGCCCTGGATATGTCAGTGATAATAACACTAGAAGTTGTTTTTTTTATTTACAATCGCGTATAGAAGACAACTGTTATTAAAAAAAAATGAACATTGTAGTTGTTCATTGTGAAGCAAAAATATTTACATTGAATGTGCTACACTTTTTGTCGTCTAATTCTACTTGGTCAAAATAGTTTCGTAATTTTTTCTTATAAAAAGTAAATAATGCTAAATGACTAAAAATATCATTATACCTTATTGTTATTGTTAAAAGTGATATTTTTTTTTATTTTACTAACTATTTCGTACCATAGTTTTAGACTCTTATCTTTTGTTAGTCTAAATATTATCGAAAAAAATAATACAAAAAGAAATATTATGATCATACATTTGACTGTAAATTCTACTTGGTATATTTAATTGGCATGTGTATTATAAAATAGTTTTCACGTTGGTTCTTATAAATGATATTTCTAATGTTAAATACAGCAATAAAACATTAAAATAAATACATTTTTTTATTTTGTAAAACAATTTTCGAGATGTTTGTCTTGTTTAAAAAAACTATATCTTAAAGTTTTGTGTTTACAATTTATAGTTTTATTAATAATGTGTAGCGCTGAACACTAACCTCATTGTCTTTTAAACGACAGACTTTGTTTAGCTACGTCCATCGTGTTAGCCCCAATAGTCCGTCAAATTCTGGAGTTTTGTTGAGATCTGCCTTATCTTGTGAGAACTGTCTTGGTATATCAGAAACGAGTTATACAGGTAAACATTACTGTAAAATTAATGTATTTTTAAATTTAAAATCCGTTTTAAACAAATTATGATTTCATATTATCCAATATTATTTGTATGAACTATTGTCAAGAATAAAATGATAAAACTACTCACAATCTAATTTAACACGACTTATTAATGAATAAATTCTATTCTTTAAACAGGTGGTGTCTTTTATTTACAAGAAGGCGATATAATTCAAGTCTGTATCTCACAGCAAGCTACATTTGACAACGAGTCAACATATGTTGGTCTTTTCCTTCTGAAGTCATTCTGAGTAAGTAAGAACCATAAAGGTAATTTTATTTTAAAAAAAAACAAACATTTCTAATGATGAAACATACAAACATAATACTTTGTATAAGACTGATATGAGAATATGTTCTGTATGGCTGTTTTTTACTAAACAAAGTTAAAAAAAAATTGTACGGCTTTTAAAACTCTATATTTTAATGAATTTTTTATACATACTACAAAAAGTTGTTTACAACTTATATTAAAATGTTTTGTTTAAATATGTATTTATGTTTATGCCTATAGATTTATGTTTCATATCGAAAAAAATGTTAAATTAGTTTCTGATTCAACAATCTACTTTTTAAGATTTAACTGTCCCATACTGCATTAAAGAAGTCTACTAATATAATACATGTAAACAGTTTAGTTGTAATAATAGAAATGTTTCTCATTTTGTCGGAGATGAATTCTTTCTAAACAAGTGAGTTTTAAACATACTGAGAACCAAGAGTATTGAGTATTATTTTTATTTCGGTTCATTGTGGTCAAGAAAAAGTAAACTTAGGCTTCATCTTTATCAAGCCCTTTACAACGATCTACACTAAATCATATATGGAGTGGTTTCCCTTGTCAGGAAGAACTAGTGAAGAATTACGTCTTTAGCTTCACACTAATCTTAAGCAGACAAATCAGTTCATAAGAATGTGTACAACCTCACTGCCATACAATTATATGCCCCAACTTCTGACCACGATGACAAATAAATGTAAATCGAACTCTACAAGGATACAGGGCTAGCCATTAAGAAAACACCAATAAATCTTGTTAATAATGGGAGAATGGATTGCACAGCTGGAAGTTCGAACTTAGAGAAACAAGTGATATAGGAATAAGGTTACTAAATTCTGATTAAAGTCATCTTCAATGTTAACTATAATATTATTTATTTGAATGATTGATTTGTTTATTTCAGATTTAAAATTGTATCACAGCTGAGGTCAAATGGTAGACAGTGAAACTCACACAATGGACTATCAACTTTATGGTAAAATCAAACACAATTTATTAATGTTGTTTACATTGTGGTAATATAACAGACATAATATGTGGACTTTATATCTTAGATATTTTAATATTTGGCTTGTTAAAATATTTTTTTTTATTTAACAATCATAAGTTGATTTGTCATTTCCAGGTGATCATGAAACTCAGGTGTCAGAAGGTGGAGAAGCTGATCTACACAAACATCTTATTGGCTGTAAGAAGAATCCAGGTCATAAACAGTTTATACCTGTTGATACATTCACCTTAAACTATCCACCTGAAGGTCATCGTGACAATGATTTGTACGAATACATCAAAACTACAGCTGACCTGACAATCAGAGTTAATGTTACAATGACCAGTTCACACAGACCAGAGTTTCGGCCAAACACAAAAGTTTCATATCAATTTTACAACATGAGAGACACAACAAACTTGAGATGTGGAAGTGGGTGGGTGAGTGACAGTGTGGACAAGTTTACAGATGGAAATAGAGATAGAGATGGACGTAAACATTGGAAGAACTACACAACATGTTGGTGTAAACAATGTCAACATTCAGACACAGCCAGCCACGCGTGGTGGGAGTTTCATGTGCGCACAGCCATACATGTGGTGTTTGATGACATTGAGGCCAGCCACACGTCCTTGAGATTGTTTTATGATGGAGAAGACAGTCCAGTGGTCAGTGTTGATCAGGTTAGTGTTGATTATGTAGACATTAAGAGAGACTGGTGTAGGTTGAGATGTGTGACATGTGACAAAAATCTGGGAGATAAACTGAACATGTTGTGGAGACATTATGAAGATGTCTGGAGGAAAGTCTGGAACACATACAGAGAATATCGAGATGTGGACAAGTTGAACTTTATAGTGTCACATCCTCATGGATGTAGTAAACAGGCCAGTGTTGGTCACTGGGTGGCCAAATACGAGGTTGGCGATAGTTTTATCAAATATAACTACACTACTAGATCATGTCCTGGAAATAGTGGAGCCAGAGTACATTGTTTGGGGTATGATGTTAGGGGTGTTAGGTGGTTGTATCATTTTGTCCACAGTGGGAGTTTAAATTCTAATATTAATTACAGTGGGTCTGGTTATGTCGATTGAGATGTTAGTAAACAAACAATATGGCGGTATTGTATTTTATTTGTATGTCATTCAATTATATTATGACATCAACATTTGTTATTTGTTTAATATTGTCATCATTATATTTATTTATTTATTCTAATGTTGTTTGTTTTATTATTGCATTTCATATTGATTACATTAAATTAAAATAAAAAGGGTCATTAAGAAATTGCACTTTAACTTTTTAGGTTAAATAAAAATAAAATAATTTTATTTAAAAATAGTATGTAGTAATATTTCGACATGCTACTAACGTAATTCATCTTTTTTAAAAAGAATATTTTTTACACTATTTAAAATAATAAGACCATTTTTTGTCCAAATAAATATAAACTTCAGTTAGTTAATGCAACGTATTCTAAAGCCGTCAAAATAATATACAAATCTACGTTCCCCCTTGTTTTATTTAACTTATTTATTGTCTCTAACCGAGTTTACGTTATTATAAGTGTTCAATGCATAATCCTACCATCGATGTCCCACACCATGTTTTTTTTTACAATTTAATTTTTTGTTTTATTATGATAAAGGTTTGACGATATGAACATCATGATAATAGAAATAACTGTCGATAGAGTCAGATTATTGATACAATAAATGTTAATTTTACAACTTTTGTACCAATGGCTGTTAAAATATATTCCCAGTGGCGAAAGTCCAGTACTGAATAAACAAATGTACCACCTGCCGAAGTTATTGAAGGTAGAAGATTAAAGTTTTCTCCATTTTTCCAACTCTGTGAGTAGCACAAAATATTAGTCAGCTCTATGCTGGCGAGTGGAAGAAGCAACTGAATGGTTCACCTCACCTGCTCGTGCAATTAAATCCATATACGAAAATTGAAAGTCATTTTTAATCAAGCTTTTTTTTACATCTCGCGTGTAAGGGAGGAGATAAATTGGGATAAGTGGGGATAAAGTAGAATTATATTCTTAGGTAAAACACATTCATTAGAAAATCGTTAGTAATAAACGATGAATGAATTTTTTTGCAATGTGGCAAATATTTTCTAAGACATTAAATTATAAAATGTACTAGGATTTGTTTAAAGATAAGTAAAAAGATGGTGCGGGCTAAAGAAGACTGTCTCGACAACTTGTGCCACACAGTAGAACATTGTACAGAAGCCAGCATATAAACTGTGCCACACAGTAGAACATTGTACAGAAGCCAGCATATAAACTGTGCCACACAGTAGAACATTGTACAGAAGCCAGCATATAAACTGTGCCACACAGTAGAACATTGTACAGAAGCCAGCATATAAACTGTGCCACACAGTAGAACATTGTACAGAAGCCAGCAATAGAAACTGTGCCACACCGTAGAACATTGTACAGAAGCCAGCAATAGAAAAAATAGCGTATGAAATATTTAAAAACCTCACCAAAATGCAACATAAATCAACATCAATAACTGAGGTAAGCTCCTCACAAAAAAAAAACAGTGGTACTTAGGCGATGGAAGAGAATTTTTGCAATATTCCATTTGTTTTAAGTAAACATTTTAATATTACAATTCCTGCTTGAATGAGAAATTAGGGTTGGCGTAAAAGGGATATTAGGCCTGTAATACTTAAATCTTTGGGAAAAAAATACAACAATGGGGGAGATAATCAGTATAATTACTGTAATTTGATTTTTGTAACACAGTGCTCCATCACGAATAAAGATTGTAATATTTAGATCGTTTAAAAAATAAATATAGCTGTTTTATGATCAAGTTAGTTTCTTAGTGTAGACATGGGCTGGCTTAGAGAAGGGAGTTCCGGGCTCCCATCTAGGAGCGCCAATTTTTAAAGAACGGCTGTGCGATCATTAATTATAACTAGCATAACCCTACAAAACCTTTGCATGGAGATATGCCATAGCTCAACAGCCTCAACTTTAAGATGTGCATGAATAAGTCAAATGTAATTAGATCAGTCATTGTAATTAGATGAGTCTTTGTAGTAAGATGGGTCAATGTAATTAGATTTTAATTAATTATTTATTTCATGTTATAAGAATTAAAAAAAAAAGAACTAAACAACATTGGTTAAATCGAGACGCGGTCAGGAGCAGGCTTGCGGAGCCGGAGTCGGAGCCGAGGAGCCGGGAGCCGCTACATTTTGCTGGAGCCGGAGCCGAAAAAATCTGGCGGCTCCACGGCTCCCAAATGTTTTTTTTTTACAGCAGAATTTTTTTTTAGCTTTAAAATTACAAATTTGTTTGATTGTTTGCCTCCTACAATTTGCAATAGACTAAAAACAAAATGTATTTAACAATTTTATTATAAACAGAATATCTGAAACAGAGCAGATAAATTTATAAGGCTGTGGCTATTCGGACCCGGGTCCCAATAAAATTCGATTGTTTTTCGGACCCGTGGCAAATATGCACTAAGCTTAGCTATATTTAAACTTTATTAGACGGAACCCGAAAAAATAATAATACAGAGTCCGCTTAGTGAAACCCTAGACACTGAGTAACGATTAAATCATACAATTCAAACAATTATAAAAAAAATAAACAAAAAACAATAATAAAGTTTATGTATAGCTAAGCTAAGTGCATATTTGCCACGGGTCCGAATAACAATCAGACTTTATTGGAACGGGGTCCGAATAAAAATCGGAGTTTATTGGAACCCGGGTCCAGGCCCGTAGCCAGAGGGGGGCTACAGGGCTGACCCCCCCCCGTTCATGACCTGAGTCCCCCCCTCCCCCCCGTGCATGATTTGAGCTTTTTGACAAAATTTTAATAATAACGGCTATAAAACATCAATCATTTTGTTCAATTTTGTTTTAGGGGCCCGGACTGAGCTGGCCAATCAACTTTTGAAAATATTAATATCAGCACGGGGGCCCGTGTCACCCCTGCCCAGGGACCCGAAATGTCTGTCGGTGGGCCCTTTTCGTAACCTTGTAATAGTTTTATATATTGATATCTTCTGAGGACAACTAGCAACTTAAATTTTATACATATGTATAATAAAATAATAAAGTACAAACTCCGTGATTTCTGAGTGATGTTATTTAATTTGCAAATTTACTTTTTAGCAGAATTAATTTTATTTTAAATTGAATAATTGCGACTGGTCAATTTGTTGTTGATAGATCTGTTCTTTGTTTTCAATATTTTATAAGAAATATCACACAAATAACTAAGCTATATTCGTGCATCTTTGTCATTCTTCCCGGGTTGTTCGTTTAACCAACAGTATAATGATATAAATCAGGTATCTATTATGGAACAATTGTGTAGCAGAACAAATGGTCAATATACTTGTAACAGGAATCAGAACTTGCTCAGCCTCAATAATTTTTCATCATTAAAACTCTTTACTATTTAAATTATTTTTAACAAACTGCAACATGCCATGCATTATTGAAACGTAGTTAAAATTATATATTTGTATTTAATAGCTAAACAATCGGTACTAAAATGCACCATTCCAGATATGGAAATGCAAAAAATTTCTTGGGGAAGGGACTCACTGAGGTCCCCTCCCAAAACCCCTCCTCTCCGTTCGCAAGCTTTCGGCGCTTCGCACCTCCATCTTCGCCCCCCCCCCAAACATTTCTTCTACCCCACCAGGGGCGGAATTATGGGGAGAGGCCGGGGGGCATGTCCCCCCCCCCCTCCGGTTATCGCAAGTTTAGGTAATGCATCATTAAATTATCGAAATATTTTTTTGTTCAAAGACCAATTTTCAACACTGAAAACAGTTTCGCCCCGCCCCCCGGGGTCAAAGTTTTGCCCCCCCCCCCCCACGTCAAAGTTGTCTAGATCCGCCGCTGTACCCCAGAATAAGTTCTTCGGCACGCCCCCCCCCCGACGAAAAAAAAATTCTCCCCCTCCCCAAATGCAATAATCCTGGCTACGGGCCTGCCCGGGTCCGAATAGTCACTTCGAATTAATCAATAATAAATATAAATACTGAAGTCTTTAAAATATTTTAAATAATGTATCATTTTACTATTTGCTAATTTGATCATTGAAATAACTTTTTATTACTTATGAAAATGGCGACTAGTGAAACCTCCATCGAAAATAATGATACGTTTCTGGATGCACTGAAATGGTTTGTTTTTAGTAAAACCGACAATGGACAATGCGTATATTTTTCAAGTTCCTGACTCTGGGGGTGAATGAGGCAAAATTTGCATAACTTTTTATCAGCGGGATGTTAGCGTGGAGCAATTACACAATTTTTTGTCTCGTGTGATACTATCTTAATATGGAGCCGGAGCCGGAGCCGTCAAAATTTGTGGGAGCCGGAGCCGGAGCCGGAGCCGAAAAAAATATGGCGGCTCCGCAAGCCTGGTCAGGAGGCTACTAATAATTACACAGGAAACAGTATTCTTACTTTCGATCTACAACAAACAGACGTAAGTCGGACAATATATATGTACTAGTAGTTGCCCGTTGCATTCGCAACTAAAGCTTTTATCTCAATAAAATGTTTAATATGAGAATAATCACGTCATAAACAGAGGCGTCTGCTAATTCGATTACAATCACAAAACATCAACGAAATTTTATAAAAGCTTAGATTTACATATTTCTCCTAATTTTTTTTTGTGTGACATGGTTGTCAGGCCCACACCAATAAAGAAAAAAAAATTGTGGGAAATTCATTTGTTTTGAATTGCTCAAATCTCTCAGCGAACCTATTCTTCATTATGTTTATAGTCATACTAAAGTAATTCGTGTCAATTTTTTTTAAATAGCAAGTCGCTTTATATTATTTGGTGCTTTATACGATGATATATTATAGCGTAAGATTTGTTGAATTCCTTAAATTTATCTCGGTAAGTTGAATTCAAATATGGTTACTGGACTTGCCTCAAATTTTCGAAATGATCTTCAACAAAAGATATAATTTATTTTCAAAACAAACCATTTCTTCAAGCAAGTCATACGTTGGGTTTCCTTTGCCTTGATTTTTACATTTAGCTCATTTAGTTTATTTGTGAAATCCACCATGAAGTTGAACATTTGCAGCCATTTGTCTTCTTTCAATTTAGGATGGACAATGCCTTTTTCCATTTAGAATTTTTTTTATTTTACTGTGATAGAAAATTATGCTTATACTGTTTCAGTAAAAATTTTTGCTACCGAGTCTGTTTATTTTGTCTGCAAATTATATAAGTACTAATTAGTTTCACTAAAGGTCACTAAATCAATTTAAGCCGAATTACAGTACCTTATAAAATGAAACGGTCAATGTGACCTACAAAATGTACCTTGATTTATAACATTTATTATACGGGGTACAACATTACAGGCTGACTCGTCTGATGGTCAAATCGTACGTCATAAAGTTCCTACAAGTAAATAGCCCCTTCCCTTTACAGGGCCCATATATTCTTCTTCGCCCTGGGCCTTGATAACCTAAGTCCACCTCTAAGTGGAGAGGTCTAACACATAAAGCTAGAATGCAATGTCATAAGCTGTACAACAAGTTAACAAATACTCTAGGAAAAATAAAGAAAAGAACTAAAGCCATGAACAAGAATAATGACATAATAAGTAACATATGACAACTGTTAATATATAGGTTTATTTATAATTTACTTTGATGTTGGAATTGAATTATTTTTTCCAATGATAAAGTTCAACAGACACAGCAAGCTCCAAGGCTGAAAAAAAAGTTTTATTGTTGTTGACAAGGGGGGGGGGAAGGTTAGTGCGAGGAGTTTTTGACGTCAACAAAGTCATTTAATGATGATAAATGAATTATATGACTTATTTAAAATTATTTAAATAACAAAGGTAAGATTATTTGTTAAAACTCATAAAAAGTCAATTTAAAAACGAATGAACTTCAGGTAAGTGTCACTGAAATAAATTCCTGCTGTCTAAAGTATTAATGTACATTTAAATACACATTGTACTATTATATTGAAATTGCCTAATGAGAGTGTGTCAGTCTGATTATTCCATCAGGTATTCCTATCAGCAGAGTCCTCATTCAGCAATGTTAAATTTGTGCTATATGTTTTAAGATGTACAATTTGACAACTGTTTATTGTTGCCTAGTCATTCTATATGTAAACAAAGCAGCTCTATAGGTGTTTCTGGGACCAAATGTACAAGTACATGTAGGAGCCCATATAGCCAAGGTTCTCAATCCCTGTTACGCCTGCCCACATGGGGTACGGGGAAGGTGTTGCAGGGGTAAGCAGAGACAGATAACGCTCGTTTAAAACAAACACAAGTTTGAAAAGGGTCACCACTTTGCCACGTCCAGAAACATTTTACTCCAATAGGAAAATAATTTAATTTAACGCGATTGGGGGTACCGGCGTACATACTTTCACACACTTTGGGTACAGTTGTGACACAGGTTAAGAACCGCTACCCTATCATCATATATAATAATACTCATTTCCAGTGTGCGTTAAATCGAAAGTAAAGAATTAATACAACAGTATTCCAGTTTAAAATATAACCATGAAAAAAATCGGATCTGCCCGAAACCAAAAAATAACCTCGCCTGCCGATCAAGCCTAAGGGGATATGACTCTATGCAAATGTTTTGCAGGGTACAGCTAGTATCATCATATTTATTTATGCTGTTCGAATTTGTAAAGGGAGGAGGGGCGCTGAGAGGCAAGAATGGCTATCCACATTACCGTTTCTCTCTGCATGGTATTTGAGAATATTATTAAATTTAAATTAATGCTTATTTTATATTAAGTAGATTTTATTTTCTAAAAGACTTGATTTAACAGTACACATGATCTTCGACAATTATCATTTGCTGGTTGTGGAGATCATGAATTGATGACGACACTACTTTGGTACCAAATAGCCCAGTAACATCGTCAGTCGCTATATGAGTCGATTGTGCGCATGCTGATGAACTAACATAACCCAAAGTTCCAATCAGATTTAACAACTTTAATATGTTTTCCTTCATAAGAAATTTCAGACATTTATTATAATTCATGTCTGTCTTGGGCTGGCTCTTTGATACTATACGGTATCAGGTACTGTACAGAAACACTCCATCATCTCGTATAGTATCAAGTACTGTACAGAAACACTCCATCATCTCATATAGTATCAAGTACTGTACAGAAACACTCCATCATCTCATATAGTATCAAGTACTGTACAGAAACACTCCATCATCTCATATAGTATCAAGTTCTGTACAGAAACACTCCATCATCTCATATAGTATCAAGTACTGTACAGAAACACTCCATCATCTCATATAGTACCAAGTACTGTACAGAAACACTCCATCATCTCATATAGTACCAAGTACTGTACAGAAACACTCCATCATCTCATATATTACCAAGTACTGTACAGAAACACTCCATCATCTCATATATTACCAAGTACTGTACAGAAACACTCCATCATCTCATATATTACCAAGTACTGTACAGAAACACTCCATCATCTCATATATTACCAAGTACTGTACAGAAACACTCCATCATCTCATATATTAACAAGTACTGTACAGAAACACTCCATCATCTCATATATTACCAAGTACTGTACAGAAACACTCCATCATCTCATATAGTACCAAGTACTGTACAGAAACACTCCATCATCTCATATAGTATCAAGTACTGTACAGAAACACTCCATCATCTCATATATTACCAAGTACTGTACAGAAACACTCCATCATCTCATATATTACCAAGTACTGTACAGAAACACTCCATCATCTCATATATTACCAAGTACTGTACAGAAACACTCCATCATCTCATATATTACCAAGTACTGTACAGAAACACTCCATCATCTCATATATTACCAAGTACTGTACAGAAACACTCCATCATCTCATATATTACCAAGTACTGTACAGAAACACTCCATCATCTCATATATTACCAAGTACTGTACAGAAACACTCCATCATCTCATATATTACCAAGTACTGTACAGAAACACTCCATCATCTCATATATTACCAAGTACTGTACAGAAACACTCCATCATCTCATATATTACCAAGTACTGTACAGAAACACTCCATCATCTCATATATTACCAAGTACTGTACAGAAACACTCCATCATCTCATATAGTACCAAGTACTGTACAGAAACACTCCATCATCTCATATAGTACCAAGTACTGTACAGAAACACTCCATCATCTCATATAGTACCAAGTACTGTACAGAAACACTCCATCATCTCATATAGTACCAAGTACTGTACAGAAACACTCCATCATCTCATATAGTACCAAGTACTGTACAGAAACACTCCATCATCTCATATAGTACCAAGTACTGTACAGAAACACTCCATCATCTCATATAGTACCAAGTACTGTACAGAAACACTCCATCATCTCATATATTACCAAGTACTGTACAGAAACACTCCATCATCTCATATATTACCAAGTACTGTACAGAAACACTCCATCATCTCATATATTACCAAGTACTGTACAGAAACACTCCATCATCTCATATATTACCAAGTACTGTACAGAAACACTCCATCATCTCATATAGTATCAAGTACTGTACAGAAACACTCCATCATCTCATATATGACCAAGTACTGTACAGAAACACTCCATCATCTCATATATGACCAAGTACTGTACAGAAACACTCCATCATCTCATATAGTATCAAGTACTGTACAGAAACACTCCATCATCTCATATAGTATCAAGTACTGTACAGAAACACTCCATCATCTCATATATTACCAAGTACTGTACAGAAACACTCCATCATCTCATATATTACCAAGTACTGTACAGAAACACTCCATCATCTCATATATTACCAAGTACTGTACAGAAACACTCCATCATCTCATATATTACCAAGTACTGTACAGAAACACTCCATCATCTCATATAGTACCAAGTACTGTACAGAAACACTCCATCATCTCATATAGTACCAAGTACTGTACAGAAACACTCCATCATCTCATATAGTATCAAAGAGCCAGCCCAGGACAGACATGAATTATAATAAATGTCTGAAATTTCTTATGAAGGAAAACATATCATGAGTAATAGATATTGAATTACATTGAAAAAATCTCTTCAGGTATGACATTCTTTTTGCATAAAGTATCTCTTCATTAACAGTCCCTATTGCAAATTATTTCTCTTCATTAACAGTCCTTATTGCAAATTATTTCTCTTCATTAACAGACACTAATGTAAACTATTTCTATTTATTAAGAGACACTAATGCAAACAATTTCTCTTCATTAACAGACACTAATGCTAACAATTTCTTTTCATTAACAGACACTAATGCAAACTATTTCTCTTCATTGACAGACACTAATGCAAATTATTTCTCTTCATTAACAGACACTAATGCAAACTATTTCTCTTCATTAACAGACACTAATGCAAACTATTTTTCTGCATTAAGAGACACTAATGCAAACTATTTCTCTTCATTAAGAGACACTAATGCAAACTATTTCTCTTCATTAACAGACACTAATGCAAACAATTTCTCTACATTAACAGACACTAATGCAAACAATTTCTCTTCATTAACAGACACTAATGCAAACAATTTCTCTTCATTAACAGACACTAATGTAAATCTATTTCTCTTCATACAGTCCATAATGCTAACTATTTCTCTTCATTAACAGACACTAATGCAAACTATTTCTCTTTATTAACAGTCCCTAATGCTAACTATTTCTCTTCAATCGATATTCTTGTAGAAAGATTCTCTTCATAGAGAGAAACTTTACCCAGTGCAAAGTTTCAATTTAATGAAAACTAATTGAGACGTGTGTTTTGAGTATAAAAAGTATGAATCAATTTATTTAATTAACCTGTAGAATGCACTAAACTACTTGTATTTTTCTGATATGGATAGTATGCATGTCTTATATATCTGTACGTGCATTATAGTTAATTTGTCAAATGTTTGTGTATGTTTTTTATAATGTGCTAAACCTATAAATCATAACAGAAAGTAATTTTACAAATAAAATTTGTTCATCAAACATTTTCTCTCTTGGTTTTTTATTTATGTGAAATATATATGTCAATATATGTGATCATCTACAAATAACCTAATATAATCGGCCGTATCAAATGTCCCCCCCCCCACCCCCTTTAACCATAGTTATTTGCCTATGATGCTTAGATAACATACACTATTATCATACATGTCTACTGATATAGTTATTTAGACTAGTTTATTGACAAGAATAAATGAAGTCATGTGATGTGAGTTGTTGCTTTAATATCAACAACAATGGCAAACATAATTTCAAGACTCATAAAACACGTCAACCTTAAATCCCTTGATACATATTATATTTCGCCCCCCACGTAAGTCAGGCTTTACTATTTTCCCCTTATTAACATTGGCAGTCAAAAAATATCTTCAGATCTCACCTCTTCCCCAACTACCCTATTAAATAACGGTGGAGTGGTGGGTGGTATATATTTTTGCAAAGGTTTTGAAAGGGTTCAGATTGTGTGTAAAAAAATATTATTCTTAAATCTGTCTGTATGCTGAAGATTGAAAATGATAATTCATAATACTGTTTCCTGTTAAAACTATCAAAATAATAAAATAATAGCGATTTGGGCGCTGCGTTAAATCGAAAGTAAATAATTAATACAACAGTATTCCAGTTTAAAATACAATCATGAAAATAAAAATCGGATCTGCCCGAGACTAGCGAATAACACCGCGTGCCGACCAAGCCTAAGGGGATATAACTCTATGCAAAGGTTTTGCAGGGTACAGCTAGTATTGCATAATTTAAATAACGAACTACTGTTTTAAATATGTGTTAATTTTTAAATTCATTTTTCAACAGAAGATTATATTAAAAAGACAATATTTTTTATTATTGTTTAAACTAAAAAAAACACCAACTTATATTTCAAGCGTATTGCAGTTAAATAAATGAAACATATTTCAAGAGATTACTATTAATAAGATAGTATCTAGCTATCTATTTTCCTATAAAAGATCTAAACTCTACATCACGTTTTTATAAGTTGTTGCTTATACAATTCTTTGATCGATACCCCAACCATTGCATTTCAAATTTTGTGTTATTGCAGCGTGTGATTTTTTTTCAGTTTTTTTTTTTTTGTTTGATACACAATCAGCGCGTCTGTTTTCTCATATCTGATATAACAATCCAAGACAGACTTTTAATTTTATTCAGAGATAATTGATCCATGTTTCAACAATGTCTTAATTTTTCTTTAATCTGATGTATAGTTTAAAGAATGGTCTACTGTTTGCTTTAATGAACATAATCACTAGTCAATATGTGTGTGAGAGAGAAATAGACAGGGAGAGAGGGCTGTGATGGTGGGAGCTATTCCCTCATATGAATTCAAACCCCATAAAAAAATTATAGTCTAGCACACACGGTCGTAATTACTTGCTCCTACTCCCCATGATGTACCCGATAGAAAACGAGTGTTTCATAAATTAAAGGTCAACCTTAATTGTATTTGTTATTAGATTCAATCGTTTTAACATTATTAAGAAAAAGTCAATGAATAGTACAACTGATCTTGTAGCTAGCAATGTGACAATCAAGCAAGAAATATTGCTTGATCTAATGGTGATGCGTTTACAGCCATAAAAATCATGATCTTCATAAACTGTGTTCTAGCCAACTTGTTGGGTTTGATGGGTATTGTTGGGAATATAATGAATACGTTGGTATTATCACAACACAATATGAGAGATACAACAAATTTGATTCTGTTGTATCTTTCATATTGTGTTGTTCCGTATAACTGTCTATCTATCAGCAAAATTAGTTGTTCCATATAACTGTCTATCTACCTATCAGCAAATTAGTTGTTCCATATAACTTCTATCTACCTATCAGCAAATTAGTTGTTCCATATAACTTCTATCTATCTATCAGCAAATTAGTTGTTCCATATAACTTTCTATCTATCTATCAGCAAATTAGTTGTTCCATATAACTGTCTATCTATCTTTCAGCAAAATAGTTGTTCCATATAACTTCTATCTATCTATCAGCAAATTAGTTGTTCCATATAACTCTATATATCGATACATCTGTCTGTCAGTCTATCTATCTATCTATTTTCCTTTTTTATAATTTATCATTATGTATTTTCTTTTTTAATAAAAACTAAATAAAACACAATATTTACTTTTGCAACTGGACAACATTATCCATTATTAAGTTTGCCGGTTTTATTTTTACATGATTCATCACTGCACAGTCTACTTATGTACACAATATAATTACACCATCAATACTTTAAAGGTTGGTTATTGGATCATCTCAACAATATGCCACTTCATGTCTCCTCACTACTCTGGCTTTTATTTCGGTACTGCTAGTAGTCTATGTAACATTCTGTAATGACACAATGTATGTACATTACATACTTTACAAAATATACCCTCTATTTTTACACAATGTATGTACATTACAGACTTTAAACACTGTACCCTCTATATTATTTTACAATACTTGTACATTACATACTTAAACCACTTTACCGTCTATATTTTTAAAATGTATGTACATTACAGACGTAAAACACTGTACCGTCTATATTTTTAAAATTTATGTACATTACAGACTTAAAACACTGTACCGTCTATATTTTTAAAATTTATGTACATTACAGACTTAAAACACTGTACCGTCTATATTTTTAAAATTTATGTACATTACAGACTTAAAACACTGTACCGTTTATATTTTTAAAATTTATGTACATTACAGACTTTAAACACTGTACCGTCTATATTTTTAAAATTTATGTACATTACAGACTTAAAACACTGTACCGTTTATATTTTTAAAATTTATGTACATTACAGACTTAAAACACTGTACCGTTTATATTTTTAAAATTTATGTACATTACAAACTTTAAACACTGCACCGTCTATATTGACACAACGGATATATTACACCGAAATCTCCCCAGTCAAGTTGATAAGGTCTGTCTGATTTGTTATCTAAATGACTGCATTGTATAATGTAGATTGATTGATACTTTACAGTCCTTTTCCACTAAAACTATTTTCAACAATCTTTTTTATCATTTGACCTCAAGGATGTGATAAGCTGCTTATAAAAAATTGCAATTGCCGTTTTTAGGATATTTAAGAGGACAACAGATAAATTCATGGACATGTACTGACTTTGTAGATACAGCAGTTTCATGGCTAATAACTTTTATTAAAAATATTTGGCAGGGAATGGTTTAACAATATTTTTTTTTTAGCTTTAGTGGATACATCAAACTAATTGCTAACGTGAAGTTCAAGTTGTTTAATGCCAACTTAGCTATATAGCTTTGACCTTAATGTTTACTTATGCCGGGTTTTACCTTTAATGTTTCACCTAATTATGTACTGAAAATATGGCAACTGGGTGGTTTATTTGTGTGCGTAAAACTGCTTTTTGATTTATTTAATATATTTTTTTTTAACTTTAAAAAAAAACTCGTGACATGTAAAGATATTTGATTCTAATAATAGACCTGATGAAATAACGCGATGGTCTTAAATTACAGTTGTAAATTGAAACTTTTTGATGTACATTTAACGTACGAACTACTACTGGGTCTAGGTGACGTCAGTATGTCCACTTAAAAAAAAACAACTATAATCTCAATTACTGTGTAAACCCGTTTTATCTATTACCTATTATACCTCTCGTGTAACATTTTATCGTAGGCCTAGATATCAAGTAGGATATAGTATGACAGACTTTGTGATAAGAACAAAGTGTCTATACTATTTGTGATACAGGGTTAGAAACAAATAATCTACTTTCACTAAAACTTGTTTTATCAAGTAAGATATGTGATAAAATTTTTATTTTATTTTCATATTGTTGATAAAGAAACACATCAGTTTAAGAGGAACGACAAATATAGGACAAACGACAGAAAAGACAAGAGTTACGTCCCCGTGCCGTTAGAGGCGTAATGTTATTAAAAACAAAATGAATATGTGTTCCAAAATGACAGATGTTTTTCACTTACAGATTGGATGGGCTTGTCTCTTAAATCTATCCTCCCGCTTTTGTGTTTACCGACTTGCCTATCTGTTTTGTATTCTCTCTTTACCCACTCTGAATATTCTTTATCTTCTTTCCCACCCTTTATTATTCTGAAATCTCTCTCTATCTTCCTATTTTTTTTACCCCTCCGAAAAAAGAAACGATTCTTATAGGAGTTATTAATAAAAAAAACGTTTACACAATCATATTATTTCCTGTTTATCACTACAGAGTTCGCATTTTACACGGCCGTGAGACCCAAACGTAATAAAAATAACACCGGAATTTTCCATTTACAATCTTGTTACCAATAGATAACAAATTGTTTATAAAACATAATGTTGATAAAGTATTATCATTTGATTATACAGAAATGATTAAAACATCACTGGTCTAGTTTTTTTTTATGTTTTCTGCTTTATAATTATCTTCAATAGGTATGTGCATGCGTTTTTTTTTATTAAGGTAAGTTGTAATATTAATGAAAATAACGCAAGGTTGGCGAACTTTATAGGCCTAATCTCTTCCTCAACTAGACTCAAGAGAGGTAATATATTTGACAGAATAATACACTATGGGAATCGTTCGCTTATTACGTACCGCCCTTTTTTTTCGGCCGAAGTAAGACGCAATGATAAAGAATGGTAAAAAAAAAATACGAGCGTTGGGGTTCAAATCGATTACAAAAACGTTACTTAATATATTAATAGTACTGTAGTGACAAAGTAATTATCATTTATTATTTTTTTTAGCTTAAATGCTAGTAATGCATAAAAAGTAATAATGCGAATTCTTAAAAAAAATGAAAAAGTAAAATGCGCGTATAGACTTTATAGCTATGCGTAGCATGTCTAATTTACCCCCTCCCCTCCCCCACCCCACCCAACACTCCCGCTCAGCTTCCTCATTTTCATCCGTCTTACATGCAATTACCCCATCCTAACAGACCATTTAAAACAACGACTGCACAGATCAGTTTACGCAACAAAGTTAACCATAAGGTCAACATACGATATACCAAGTGCCCAAATATCTTGTTTGGTTGTCCCTGATATTCTTAACAATCGGGCTTATAGTTAGATATAGTAGACTTAATGATAGATTCATAGTCTTTAAATAAGTAAATTGCTATTAAAGTATTTTATTGTTGTAATCTGCAATGAGTTTGATGTTTTATATCGATCTTATACTAACGTTGAATAATAACGTATCGCTATTTGAAGATACTAATAAAATGTATTACGACATTTGGTAAATTTTAATATCATAAATGGGGTTTTAAAATGATGAAAAAATAATGGATTAAGATATAAAAGTTGCAGACAAATATAAGTTAAAAAAGAAAAAAAATAAAAAAATATTGCAAATATGATTAATAAACAATATTATTTATATATCTTAGCTCTATTTGCCAATATTTTTAAATTCTATAAGGCTAATAGTCTACGTCTGGCTTGACAAGCAGGCTCCGATAAAATGAGAACAGTTCCCATAAGCTCCTGAGGGCTCAGCGGGGCAGATAAAGTTTAGAATCTATGTTTCAGTAAACTCTGCATATAAAGTGTAGAATTCATCTGTTTCAGTAACCACTGCATATAAAGTGTAGAATTCATCTGTTTCAGTAAACTAAACATATAAAGTGTAGAATTCATCTGTTTCAGTAACCACTGCATATAAAGTGTAGAATTCATCTGTTTCAGTAACCTCTGCATATAATATGTAAAATTCATCTGTTTCAGTAATCACTGCATATAAAGTGTAGAATTCATCTGTTTCAGTAAACTAAACATATAAAGTGTAGAATTCATCTGTTTCATTAAACCAAACATATAAAGTGTAGAATTCATCTGTTTCAGTAACCTCTGCATATAAAGTGTAAAATTCATCTGTTTCAGTAAACTAAACTTATAAAGTGTAGAATTCATCTGTTTCAGTAACCACTTCATATAAAGTGTAGAATTCATCTGTTTCAGTAACCTCTG
>JAGDYQ010000096.1:3065555-3090513 GCA_021962125.1 Bulinus truncatus | reverse complement strand
TTCTTGTGGTTTCAATTTTATCTGTCCGACCGCCAAGTGACACTGGGAAAAGTATTAAATATTTATAGGACAGCTGAGAAACACGACTGGCAAACATTTTCCTAAACTGGGTCATAAAAATGGACACAAAAGAGACGAGGCACATGCTTCAATTTAACGTTACTGTTGGTTGAAATTAATAAACATTTACTGACTCAATTATCACTCTATATCACAGTTACTCATGCATTCAATGAGTTGGTTGAAATAAATAAACATTTACTGACTCAATTATCACTCTATATCACAGTTACTCATGCATTCAATGAGTTGGTTGAAATAGACATTTACTGATTCAATTATCACTCTATATCACAGTTACTCATGTATTCAATGAGTTGGTTGAAATAAATAACCATTTACTGACTCAATTATCACTCTATATCACAGTTACTCATGCATTCAATGTTGATCAACTTAGATCATATTTACTCGTGTGATCAAAATTTTATCACTTTTTTAATACAAAGTATTTTTTTTTTTTTTTTGCTCTAACCCTTATCTGAATTCGAAATCCCTGATCTGTGCAAAACACAATAAATCTAATATATTTATATCCTTACATAAGAACCGCAGTAAATGTTGGCCGATAGTAAACAGGTAAATAGTAGTAGATGTAACTGATAGATGTTACCCAGGATAAAATTTAACATAGATATACATCTTCTCAACACCCAAGACTTATGTTAGTGTATATTTATGTATGTGTGTGTGGGTGTGTGTGGGGGTGTGTTTGTGGATGTGTGTATCTGTGTGTGTTCTAATTTTAAATCTATTTAGAAATGTATGATAGAACTATTCAAAATGTTATAGAATTATTGATATCTATATTTATTTCTTTATAAATCTTAAAACTATATTTCTGTAAAGATGTATTGATCTATTTATATATATTTATAGGGACAGACAGAGAGAGAGAGAGAGAGAGAGAGAGAGAGAGAGAGAGAGAGAACAATTATATATCATTATCTAACTCTATATTTGTCTATCTATCAATGTTTGTATTTCTATATTATATATATACCTGATAATCTTTTAAAATAGATCTCTATCTACGTAGATCTATATATGTAAACATATTTCTAACTTTACTGTCTATTGATATATCTATCTGATAATATGTATGTCAATATAAAATGTATATAAATGCTTCTACTCTCGTCAACGTCATACATATAACAGTAATGATGTATACATATAACAGTAATGATGTATACATATAACAGTAATGATGTATACATATAACAGTAATGATGTATACATATAACAGTAATGATGTATACATATAACAGTAATGATGTATACATATAACAGTAATGATGTATACATATAACAGTAATGATGTATACATATAACAGTAATGATGTATACATATAACAGTAATGATGTATACATATAACAGTAATGATGTATCAGAATTCTAAATCAGTAGTTACGTTTGTTTTTTTTTCTAAAAGTACAACAAATATTCTTCCCCCTACAGCCAGCTCTGCACTGCCAGTAATTTATGCAAAGTTGTCATTAACCCCAAACTTGACCTCTAGTCTGTGACAGGTCACAACTGACCTTCCATCGATCCGCCCACGTTACATTAACCCACAGTGACCTGCAGGGTCGTATACTGCCCCGCATACTCACAAGAAATCAGGTTATTCTGAATACGATATCATGGGTTCATCCGCCGATATTATTGTTAGAGTTATCATGTGAATAAGTGTAATAAATGTTAGATTAATAATCACTCTGTATTCATCGTTGATAGATATACTGTGCATAAATATATGATACACATATACTGTGCATTGAAATATGAAACATATTTCTGTATTGATGCACACTAGTCTCTGTATTAAAAAACACATACAAATGTATTAATGTCTGTATTGAAGCACACATACAAATGTATTAATGTCTGTATTGAAGCACACATACAAATGTATTAATGTCTGTATTGAAACACACAAACTTATGTATTAATGTCTGTATTTAAGCACACATACAAATGTATTAATGTCTGTATTGAAGCACACATACAAATCTATTAATGTCTGTATTGAAGCACACATACAAATCTATTAATGTCTGTATTGAAGCACTAAAACTTATGTATTAATGTCTGTATTGTAGCACACATACAAATGTATTAATGTCTGTATTGAAACACACATACAAATGTATTAATATCTGTATTGAAGCACTAAAACTTATGTATTAATGTCTGTATTGAAGCACACATACAAATGTATTAATTTCTGTATTGAAACACACAGATAAATGTATTGATGTATGTATTGAAGCATACATTAGTTTTTTGGTAAAGACTGAAAGACAAAGAATAATGTACAGTAAGGAATACTTCTATGTCTATTTAAGAAACGTCTGCCAACTGAATGCATTTTTATTATAATTAAGTGTCTGTAACTATCGCCTGAACGTCTGTTTGTTAAAGAAATCCACTAAAGTGACTGTTTCGGATCCATCAAATGTTCTCATCAAATAAACTTCATTTAATTCCAAATAATCCTGAAAATATCAAAACATAAAAGTTGAGCTAACGATGAAGCCGTACAGCGCTTTACAGAGTTGTTTTTTTTTTCTATTTATGTATTTTAAATTTACTGCTTTTTCCAATCTTGTGAATCTAAATGTAACACGACATTTGATTGGCTCATAAACTTCCAAGTACCGGACCAAATGGAGCTGGCCGGAAATGAGCCATAAAGGAAAATACAAGACTCAAGTCCCCGGACTTAAATCATGAAATCATATAAAATTCTCGTGTTAATAGGCATTTAAATATACATCTATTGGGCAGTAAAATGCTATTAGTGAGACCGACAGTTAGACAGACAATTAGACAGATGATAGATAGATAGATAGATAGATAGATAGATAGATAGATAGATAGATAGATAGATAGATAGATAGATAGATAGATAGATAGATAGATAGATAGATAGATAGATAGATAGATAGATAGATAGATAGAAGACAGACAGATAGGCATATAGATACATACATAATACACACATACATACATAATACATACATACATACTACATACATACATACAGAAAACCATACTTCTAACAACAGAAACAGTATAAACAATCAGAGGATGGAAACAGTATAAACAATCAGATGGAAACAGTATAAACAATCAGATGATGGAAACAGTATAAACAATCAGATGATGGAAACAGTATAAACAATCAGATGATGGAAACAGTATAAACAATCAGAGGATGGAAACAGTATAAACATTCAGAGGATGTTTTTATTCTTGAGTTCGTTTAACACTGCAGGAAATGAAACATATTTTTCCCCGTGTACCAAACAACGTATTATCGTGTATCCTGTTGGACTCTTGTTTTCCTATCAATGTGTAATCAATCTACACATTATCTGGTTTGTTTAATGTAACTCTTACATGTGGTAATGACTTTTTATGTCAACTTTGAGATAAACGCCCCAAAATATTCATTAGCTCCTTTGGTTTAACCTCCTTCCGAAAATTGCATTAAAGTTGTAAACTTCCTTTTTTTTTTAAATCTAACGTGACATGAACTATTAGTTTGATAAAGCTGTTGGGCTTGAAACAAGACATACAAAAAAAAACTTGTGGGACTGGTTTATTGAAATTGACTGACAGTAACGGAATTGATAAAAACTTCACAACGGTTTACCTTATATTTGATTCTCAGGTAGAGATTTGTCGTTACACCAGCAGGTGACGTTACAGTTCCGAGATTTTAAATGGTAAATATCGCACGGTGCCTGTATGGTGGAGGAACTTGTGTTGTATTCAGACAGATGACATAGTCAGTGAACCATTAATTGTGTACAGTAAGTAGTTTTATTGATTACAGTAAGTGGTCTTATTGTGTACAATAAGTTGTCTCATTGTGTACAGTAAGTAGTTTTATTGAGTTCAGTAATTAGTTTTATTGTGTACAGAAACTTGTGTTAATTTCTACAGTAATTACTCTTATTGTGTACAGTAAGTAGTTTTATTGTCTACAGTAATTAGTGTTATTGTGTACAGTAAATAGTGTTATTTTAAAATTATTTTGTACAGCAAGCAGTTTTATTGACGACAGTAATTAGTTTTGTTCAGTACAGTAAGTAGTTTGTTGTATACAGTAATTAGTGTTATTGTGTACAGTAAATAGTGTTATTTTGTACAGCAAGCAGTTTTATTGACTACTGTAAGTAAATGTGTTGTGGTTTAGTTATACATTGGAATCGTATCTTATTCTCCACACAGTATTTGGGCTACTTAAGGAAAGTACTTTTACTACAATAAGTTGGTTGTATGAGATATAAGTGTGTGCAAATGCAAGCTAAGTATAGCATAGATATTAACAGTATCAATATATATATATATATATATATATAGAGAGAGAGAGAGAAAGACAGAGACAGAGACAGAGAGACAGAGACAGAGACAGAGAGACAGAGAGAGTCAGATAGAGAATTTGACGGGGATAAATATTCACAGTCCTAGATCCTAGATTAATAGATATCTAATGAAACTTTCCACTCAGTGTTGTCTAATTTAATTTTACGAACTTTGAACCCTGGCATAAACATGTAAGATGGTAATTAAAAGAGCTGAATTAAAACGTCTCGGTTTATCTACTTGTTAAGTTAAGTATAGCATAGATATTAACAGTATCTATATATATATATATATATATATATATATATATATATATAGAGAGAGAGAGAGAGAGAGAGAGAGAGAGAGAGAGACAGAGACAGAGACAGAGAGACAGAGAGAGTCAGATAGAGAATTTGACGGGGTAAATATTCACAGTCCTAGATCCTAGATTAATAGATATCTAATGAAACTTTCCACTCAGTGTTGTCTAATTTAATTTTACGAACTTTGAACCCTGGCATAAACAAGTAAGATGGTAATTAAAAGAGCTTAATTAAAACGTCGAGCACAGAATCTTTACTGCATAATTACAACATATACTTTTATTTTACACTTTACATGTTTGATATACTCTACTTTTACATTTCAGATTTTCAAGAAATGCAGAGACTTCAGTTGGTTTTCGCTGTCGTGACAGTGACGGAGATGCTGTTATCGGTCACACCATCACCAATCACTGATAATCCTTTTGATTCATTAACCAATCAAAGGTCTCAGCTTATCTCTGTTGACGTCATACACGAGTGGGTGGCTCTAGATTTCGACTGGCAGTACGAGTGGATCAAAGACTACTACACGGAGAGGGGTTGGTTCAACTCCAGCCACAACTTACTCTCTGGCATCGATGTCTACCGGGGCGAACTATACGTCACGGTCATCCGGCTGTCCAGTGCTGTGCCTGCAGGATTAAACAAAGTCATCACCAGAGATGGGAGGTCACTACTCCAGCCATTTCCGAGCTTCGGCAGAAACGAAATAGGGAACTGCACCAACTTGCAGTTTCCATTCGCCACTCATATAGACCCTAACACCGGGCATATGTACGTGGTGGACGTGGGAAGAATCGGACGTAACCCCAACGTGGCTACGCCTTGTCCACCTAAACTAGTGGTGCTGGACCTAAACAACAAGGGTGCCATCGTCCGCAGCCACAACCTGCCGGAAACTGTTGTGCCGAGACACACCAATATGTTGAACGACCTGGTTCTTGACTACGGTTCCAGGGACTCGAGTGAGGTCAAGTATGTTTACATCACAGACACCGGAAACGCCCAGATCATAGTGTTTGACCTGCAGACCAATCAGACGTGGGCTTTCAGAGACGAGTCCATGAAAACGGACGCGGATCGGGTTATCTCGATCATGGGAGATAATTACACAATGGACGTTCCCGTGGACGGGATAGCCATAGATCACGAGTACAGCTACGTGTACTACAGTGCAGTAGGAAGTCGCAGGTTTTATCAGATCCCGACATTCGTGCTGCGCAACCGACGAGGGGACTTTGCCACAAATCTCAGGCTGGTGGGACACAAGGTGTCCAACTCTGATGGTTTGGCGTCAGGCAAACGCAACATTTACTTCGGAGCTGGAGGACTCAATGCTCTGTATAGGTGAGCCGGTAGGGGTAGAGGGGTGGGGGTGGGGGAACTGTTCTCTCAATGTTACATTGCAAGGGCCAGTCTTAATTCATAGGCACGCCTGGGCACATTTGAATTGATTGATTAATAATAGTATATATTGTAAGTATGCAGTAATGATTATGTATTCGGCAATGAAGTTAATCTCTATGAGTTACCACCATCTTACATGTTTATGTCATTGTTTAAATTTAGCACTGAGTGCAAACTTTCAATAGCTAGCAGTACATGTCACTATTTGATTCAATAGCTAGCAGTACATGTCACTGTTTGATCCAGGACTAAAAATATTTACACCTTTCACATTTTCTAAATTAACATTGGTGGGCGGAGGTAGGGGTGGGGGCTGGGGGGAAGGGGTGCATGGGCCCTAACTCTCCCTGGTTTACTATAGTGATGTAAAGACGGATATTGTGACATATTTAGGTACTCTCATTATCATTGGCTTTTTATTTAGTTCAACATTTTTTAGTAAAATATTTGTGTGCGGGAATTATAATGTGTTGCCAGCATATTTAACAATACAGAGTTAGGTTTGAAATGTTGTACTAATTTAGATTGTGAAATGTATGTGTTATTTAAAAAAATAATGAAAATAAAACAAGTATACACAAAATGGATTGAGACATTAGACCACGGGTGGGCAAACATTTCAAGGCGCGGTCTACGTTGGGTTCCTAAGTTCGACAGAAGGGCTGAGGTAAAGTTGATAAGAAAGGTATACATTACACTCAAAATCTCAAACATCATTGGTGGGAACGAGCGAGTGAGAGCAAGTCATAAAACATCATTGATAGGAACGAGCGCATGGGGTCTGGTCATCAAACATCATTGGTGGGAACAAGCGCGTGAGAGCAAGTCATCAAGCATCATTGATAGGAACGAGTGCGTATGATCGGGTCATCAAACATCATTGGTGGGAACGAGCTCAATGGAGCTAGTCATCAAACATCATTGGTGGGAACGAGCGCGTGGGAGCAGGTCATCAAACATCATTGATGTGAACGAGCGCGTGGGAGCAGGTCATCAAACATCATTGATAGGAATTAGCGCGTGTGAGAGGGTCACTGGCCTGACGGATCGTACTTGTCCCGTGGGCAGTAGTTTACCCAAATGTCCATCAGCCAGTGAAGTATGAGACACGCTGTGATTACTTCTAGTTTGTATTAACACATATCTATGTGTCACATTTTTAAGCTACATAGGTTACACAAAAAAGAAGTTTTGATTTCATTTTGAAGATATGTTTAATCATGACATTTTACACATAATAACGAAATTTCTCTGCATTACATATTGGTTCTATCCGTGGTGTGTGTGTGAAGTCCCTCTAAGGATGAGATGAAATCTCTTAGATCCCTATGAAACACTCATGGGACCGTTTTTTTATGGTGCCTTTCTTTCATCCCCACCATAACCGATAGAGCAATGGCCATGGAGGCACCACGGGAGACATGTCGGGAATTTGACCCAAGACCTGAAATATTTCTTTGGTTCTCACCGGAGATTGAACCAGGTACCTTCCGGTTGACAGTCGACCGCACGACCATCCGTTTTCCTATCTGTGGTAACATACACCATTACATATCGGTTCAATCCATGGTAACATACACCATTACATAATGGGTTCTCCAAATAAAAAAATCGAAGCAATATTTTAATTCTTAACAGAGCAACCGAAAATAGATCCTGACAGAATAAAAAAGAAGAAAAAATCGAAACAATTGTTGATTTATTCTCGTCTTTAAATTGTATAAGTCTCGGGCATAATTGTGTTTGTTTGTTTGTTTGAATGCATGAGTTAGAAAAAACTACAAACAAATGATGACTTGTCCGTAAAATTTGTCCGTATTCAATAATACACATTATACATGTGATGATTTAGTTAATGGTAATATATACATACATGGATACATTTGCGATTCTGTGTGCTGCGGGCTTTACTGTCATTTTTATAAATAATAAAAAACTTTCACTCCCCACGCACCCTTTAGATAATTTTCAAAGTATTATACTCTATATAGCTGAAATGTGACTGTTTTTGTTTTGGTTTTAGACTGTGCAAGTGACTGCCCATCGTTTGTTTACCTAGAATCTCATATCAGTGATGACCTATTTCTTTTATCGCACTTTATATTTTGTTTCTTTAAATGTTATCCTGTTTTTATAAAAATGTTTGTTTGCACAGTTCCTATATTTATGTTTGACTAAACTTTGTATGGTGACACTGCAATGGCATTTTATTAATAGCATCACATAATTCTCCAATAATACGTTTGATTTTGATCAATTTATTTCATTTTGTTTTTCTTTGTTTAGCTGGCCAATCGCCGAAGACATCATTAGCCAAGGAAGCTCCCAGGGTAACGTTACTATGGCGACACAGAAGCTCATCGCCCAGGATGATGAGAAATTCCGCTGGGTGGACAGCATGAAACTGGACACTAATGGCTACTTGTGGTTTGTGTCCAACCGGGCTCCAGAATTTCTCTCGGGAAATATGGACTTCACTGGATCCAAGGGACCTAACTTTCGAATTTCTCGCGTATTTGCTGGTGACTTCCCTTATCTTTTGAAATCCGATTTATAGTGAATGCCAATGGATGTTTAACATGTAATGATTATTTAGCTAGAGATATGTGTATACATGTATAAGTAGTAATGATACAGGTGGGCTGTGTTTCTTAAGTTTATATTTAATAAAAAACACGGGCTAATAGAATATAATGTTTATAATTAGTAAATAAAGTTTTAAAAAGCAAATATATGGACCTATTTTCATATATCTGTATTGTTTTGTAGGCAATGAAAAGATTTTTTTCTTCCCTGAACATTTGTATTAAAATAATACCTCCACGAAACGGTTGTTTCATAAAGCTACTTCTGTTCAGAGTGTGTTTCAGAAACATGCAAATAGACTCATGTAAAAGGTTTGTTCTATATGTTAAACTTTTAAAATGGAAGTGCTCTCTGTGCTTTACTAAGCAGCTGAAGGATACAAAAATTTAATAGGTAAATACACTTTGTTTTCTCGCTTGGTGGTTTACTTTACTTTCATATTTTCCTTAGTTAAGTACATCCGTATGTTTTCATTGCTTTTTTTAGTTTTATAGCAATAACAATTTTAGTTTCACTGTATAGATTTTAGTATTAATTCACTTATGTGATGCACGTCAAGATGAATTTGATAATGCATATAGTCTCTTGTATCGTCAATGTACTTTTTTTATTTTACAAAATCTTCGTAACTATAATATTATATATATGACGATTACTGCTTGCAATTCTAATGTAAATTATATAGTATAATGTATCTGGTACACAAATTGTTCTAATGTATTAAACTAATGTAGTTGTATTGGTTACATATGTATATCTCAAACGTTGTTCTACTGTCTTTCTATATTGCAAGCTGTAGAAAAGTTGTCTTCTCTTTGAGAAAAAAATGTAATTATACAAAAAAAACAATCGTAATAAAATGTATCCATTGATTAGATAAAATTATTTGAAAAATAAAATGGAAAAAAAACAACTTGTTTAACAAAAAGCAATGCAAACTGTACAGTTGTTGAATAAATAAATAAAAAGATTATTGAAATATTTAACCGACATTTTGTTTTAATTTAGCTTCTTGATTTATCATTTCGATTTCCTGGCGGTTTTTTTTAATCCATTTCATTGAGTTGTTGTTTTCTCATCTCGCAGAGATTTACTGATTAAGAATGATGTTTATGTCAATGTTTTTAATTTGTACGAGTCCCTGAAATGATGAGATAGTTTATCTCTTAGATTCTATAAACCATTAATGGTACGGTTTTGAAGTCCCCTTGTTTCATCCCCACCAAAGCCGATAGTGCTCAGGGTGACTGGGAATCGCCGGGATTCGAACCCGTAACTCACAGCATGCAGGTCGTTCTGCAGCATGAAGATCCGACTAGTAACAAAAGTGCCACCCTAGGGCTCCCAAACATGTACGGAAGTATGCTCTAGGGGCCCCCAAACATGTACTGAAGTATGCTCTAGGGGCCCCCAAACATGTATTTAAGTATGCCCTAGAGGCCCACAAACATGTACTGAAGTATGCTCTAGGGGCCCCCAAACATGTATTTAAGTATGCCCTAGAGGCCCACAAACATGTACTGAAGTATGCTCTAGGGGCCCCCAAACATGTATTTAAGTATGCCCTAGAGGCCCACAAACATGTACTGAAGTATGCTCTAGGAGCCCCCAAACATTATTTAAGTATGCCATAGAGGCCCACAAACATGTACTGAAGTACACCCTAGGGGCCCCAAAACATGTATTGAAGTATACCCTTTGGCCCCCTAAGAACGGCATAGGTGGGCCATGTTATAATGTGAAACACTACTCAGTATGGTTCTAATGATCATGACGTAGACCACATACGGAGCCGGTTTTACGTTTAGGGGAGTGGGTGGGGGGGCCCTGGGCTAATATATTTTTTAGCCAATCATCATGTCTGATCACTAGATGTAAAGAAAAATTGTTTTTTTTTTTTATTTATTGACATAGACAACAAAACGCAACAAAAAGGAACAGATTATTTAGTTTATTTCCCAGACTACTAATTCAATATATCACAGGCCTTCATGTGAAATGTAATATAGATTAATAAATACATACAGATAAGATTATACATCTTCTGTATCAATGATACACAAGTTTACGTGTAATAATCAAATATGTGTGTATATGTTATTTATTTAATATTTCAAGTTTAGTAAATGTTAGATATTTACTTTTAATGTCATCAACTTCCTAAACTAATGGGTCATAGAGTAGAATTTAGCTACAGGCTTTAAAAAATCAGATATAAAGAGGTTTTGAGATAAAATGAATCAAGTTCGTCATGAAGTTTAGCCCACAACTACAGATTGACCTTTGGTCAAGTAACTTTTATCACCCACATATACTTTATTGATTCTATAATTACTGCCACTTGCTCCTGTCCAGTCCATGGTCTCAGTGAAAAACTTCTGAGCCCTGCTGGAGGTAAACCAAAGGTAACCTCCTGCGTCCACCTTCAGACTGTCCACGAACACTAACTTGGTGTCATCTCTGGCGACTTGTGTTTGTGTTGACAGAGTTACCCGCCCTTCTGGCACCCTTTGTTCAGTAACATCTTTATTCTTTTCCCATCTGTGAAATAAAGTTATAGATATATATAATTCATTATTAAAGTAACATTAAGTCATTTAACCTACGTTGTTGTCTAATGTTCAAATTAAAATTCTAAAGTTTAATAAAAAAAAAACAATAGAAAAAAAGTTTTAATTTGTAGAACGATTTATGAAAATGAAGATTTAATAAAAATGTTTTATTTTGCATAAAAACAGTTCAACATTCAATTATTGCAGAATAAAAGCATCTCGTATATTTTCAATGAGTATAAAAATAACTCACTTAAATTCGCATCTCTGTTTATTGAAAGTGCAATCATAGTTTGTTATTAACTTGGGAGTGTATTACCTAGTCCAGGTGACATACTATGACTAAGGGAAGATCAATGGTGTCTCTTGTTAATAAAACAAAACTGTGCGCAACAGTGACAGTATCAAGGTACTCGCAGCTGGCTGTTTTGATGGATGTAGCCGGCACACAACACCCTTACACTAACCCACTCGAGCACACTGTCACAGCCTATCGTTTCCTGCTGTTGGTGTAGGTACACGACACCCTTCCCTTCTGTCCATGGTGGCAGGAAACATTCTTGCCTTGCCGCTCTGGCAGATCTGCAGTACACACACACACACACACACTGCTGGTCTGGTGAGTCTGGGCGCGTGGTAAGACCCTTTTATTCTACCATGCCGGCAGGTGTAATGGGCACACTCACACCGCCGCTCTGTGGTCATGGCAACAACTGTCAAACTTTTTCATACCCTTCCTCCCCCTCACAAATCAAATTAAAAAAATAGTACATGTTCACTAGTAAATGTTCATTAGTAAAAGCTCACAAGTACAAGTTCACTAGTAAATGTTCACTAGTACATATCCACTACTACATGTTCACTAAATGTATAATGTTTCGAATCATTTACATGTGAACATAAAAAAATACATTAACACATAAACAAAATATAGCAATCCACATCCACAACTGTCATGGATTAAAGCCAGATTTTAAAAAAAAAACACTAACTTGCTAAATGTCAACATAGTCCTGACTTTAATCAAGAGATACAGTTTGCGGATCTATTTATTTATGTATTCTAGATATAACTATCTATTGACTGACTTACTTGTACGCTGCGTTCAATGTCAGAGCTCCGTAGTAAATACTGTTTTGACCTGATGCCATCCCGTCAGTGTTGGAGACTTTCTTACCCAGCAGCCTGACATTGCCGGCAAAGTCCCCGTTGGGATCTCGCAGTACTGATGTAGGGATCTGGTACAACCTCCTGCTGCCTATGGCGCAGTAATACACATACTGGAAGTTCGAGTCCATGGCGATACCGTCCACGGGGTAGCCCAGCTCGCTGTTGTTCTGACCGTTGAAGTCGATGACCCGGTCCTCGTCAGGCTGCATGGAGTCGTGTCTGAACGACCAGGACTTGTTGGTCCATAGGTCAAAGGTTATAATCTGAACGCTCCCTATGTCCGTGATGTAGACGTATCTGACCTCTTGCCCGTCTCGGGTTAGGTAGTCCAGAACGAGGTCATTCAGGATGCTCTCGTTCCTGGGTGCCAGACTTTCCGGCAGCTCGTGGCTCCGGACCAAAGCGGCGTTGTTTTTGAGGTCATACACCAAAAGCTTAGGCGGGCAGGGGAGATAAGAGTTTGGCGGACCCCTCCAGGTCCTGCCCACGTCAACCACGTACATGAGTCCAGTGTTGGGGTCAGTCAGGGTTGAGAATGGAGACTGGATGCTGGCGCAGTTGCCCAGCTCGTTGGCTTGCAAGCTGGGAAACGGCTGCAGCAGAGACTTGCCGTCCTTGACGACGATCTTGTTCAGACCCGACGGCACGGCTGGCGTCATCCTCAGCACCGTCACGTAGATTTCATCTTTGTACACGTCAATGCCAGAGAGGTGGCTCTTGTCTGGGGCAAACAGACCTCTCTTTGTGTAGTCATCTTTGACCACGTCTGAAGGCCAGTCGTACTCAATCATGACCCACTCATGGAGAACATTCAGGTCTGTGCTCGGGTCGATTCCATTCACAACAAGCGTGACCAACCAAACAACCGCGAAACCTATTACACAGCGCAACATCATTATTTATTTATTGTCGTTATGATAAGGTTTATACTCTGATATTTAGCTTCAATAACGTTGGTTAAACTTTTTGTTTGATTGTGTTGTTAAGTGAATAAAACTTCAAAATTCTAGAACTTTTATAATAAAAAATGAATAGCTTAGTTTTAATCTAAAATAAAACGCAGTTTATATAGTGAGATCTCAGTGCGAGGTCAGTGGCCTACTTTTGGTCTAGAAATCGAGTCATTCTTGACAAAATATGCATTTCTTTTATATATATATATAAAGTGACACCTTTTATCATTTCGCTACATCGTGTTCTGCTGAAGCAAGCTGATAATGCAATGAATAAAAATAAAAAATTATATCCACTTAGACTTATCACTAGACGGTCAATGTGGAAATTCTTGTTTATTTTATATCTGTCCTAAAACTGGAAACGAACAAATAAGTGTGTCCAAATTTAAGTTGAACGTTTATATTTTACATGCAGATGTCTTGTTTTAGTTGTTTAATTTTTTAAATATAAAAAAAAGTAAATGTCCGAAACATTAAACACGAAAACTATTCGTTCGTTTTATTAATAACATGGTTTAATTTATTATTCTATTATGTTTGATCTATGTACGTGTTAATATAAAATACTATTCTGATCGAATGACATCTGCTTTTATTGAATGTCCATATATTTTGCTATAAATATATGCACAGATAGTTTTGTACCTAAAAGTTGTCGTATTTAGTGAAAATATATTTTTTTTAAATTATCATGTTTTTAAATATAATTTGCAATTTAAAATAAATATAAGTTGATAATATATCAAGCAAAAATATTACTACATAATCTTTTAAATTAAATTACACTATAATTAGGTAACAAAAACTTATACCGTATTAAGCTTTATTTAAATTTTAAAAGCCCTTTTAATTATAAATCAAGGGAGGTTACATTTACCAACAACAGAAAAAAAAACATCCCTTGGGGGTGCCCTTGTAGCAAACAGAAATTTGTTTCGGAGAGTATCATAGAATATTTTGGCATGATATTTGTATGAATTTAAAAAAAAATTAATGTTGCTACTGTCATCTACATACAATTGTTCCTCGAATGTAAGGGGTTTCAGTTTCGTTACGAAAAAAAATGAAAATAGTTATCACCCTAGTACACACCTAACATTATACAACACACAGACACTACACAACTAACATTATCCGACACACAGACACTACACTAATATTATACGACACATAGACACTACACTAACATTATAATACAAACAGACACTACACTAACATTATAAGACACACAGACACTACAATAACATTATACGACACACAGACACTACACTAACATTATAATACACACAGACACTACACTAACATTATACGACAAATAGACAGTACACTAACATTATAATACAAAAAGACACTACACTAACATTATACGACACACAGACACTACACAACAAACCCGTTATAAATTCTATACATATTTATATTTGTATGAAACGGGATAATAAATGGAGCAGTACAAGACCAATGTTTCTCTGGAACCATGGACTGACTCGGTAGTGTTTTGGTTGTTGAGCCCTAGGTGCATGCTGTGGGTCACGGGTTTAAATCCAAGTGAATCCAGTCACCTACATTTGTCTTCCGTGTTGCCTCTAATGCCGATGCTCACTCGACTATATTGGAGATGTAATTATGACCGTGTACAAGTATATTGCACCTCTTCTTAATTTCAGTACTAGTCATTTGATGGCATTTAACATTGTGACCTACAGACTGGTTAGGTAAACTTACACTAAGCCTTGCCAAGTCACCTGCAAGTCACCCCCAGTCAGCACAAACCAGCACTATGAGTCAGCAATTTGTTTCCATTTTTAAATTTTAACTTTTATTTTTTTTCATTTCGTATATGAAGAACGAGACCTGTTTTTTTTTTTACATAACGTAATAAATAATCCAGCAGTATTTATATTAACTACAGCACCATGACCTATATATTCTTATCTTATGAAGTTCAGGCTAAGCAGGCATAACGTATAGTCATATCATAATCTAAATAAGTCTTATGAACATTATTTCCTCGTCTATAATTATGGTATGTTCCTTCTAGTATTTCAAATTTAATTTAGAGAAACATGGGTGCGTAGTAGTGTGCGTGACATTTTTATTCTGGTTCTTGCTTTAAATGTACAAAAACAATGATTAAAGGGAAACTACTTGGCGATGTTTATACTATTGTACCATCCTAGAGTAGTTTTTTCCTTCAGCCGAAAGAAAATAATGTTTACTATTTATCGTATTATAAAAATGTATGTTAAGAATTTGGCACTTTGACAGTACACTTTATAGTCTTACTTCATGAATGTATATAAAACTGTCTACCATTTTATGTATACATGTAAAACTATAATGCTTGTAGAGTCTACAAATAATAAAACTCTAGATGAGCTGTTCTGGGTAACGGTAAATTAGAACGAAATAAAATAAGTGTATTTTACTACAGAGGTTTTCAACCTGTGGTCCGCGGTCCTTTGTTGCGGAGAGTATCACAAAATATGGCATGATATTTGGTGAGCTCTCCTTCCTGGTCTGAGAGACATACCATGATCCACGGGGGATGGATCATAGGGGTTCTCTAGACAGGAAAAAACCCCATTACTTGCGAGGGTGGTGGTACTGTGGTCAATGAGGACTATCCGAGACCGCAGTATTCACAGCTGATGGTGGTGACGGATGTGGTCGGCACACATCACCCTTCCACTCCGTCCCACGCAAGCACACCTGCGCAGCCTGCCATTTCCGGCTGAGGGTACAGGCACACTACACCCTCCCCTCTGTCGGAGTGGCAGGAAACGCCCCTTACCTTGCCATTCTGGCCGATCGGTAGTTCACACACCCTGCTGGTCTGGCCAGTTTGGGCAAGGATTAAAACCCATCTTTCTGCCATCCCTGCAGATGATAGCGGACAATCACCCCGCCGCTCTGTAGGCATGGCAGACGTGCATCAGCGCCGCCAACAATGTTGGTGTGGTAGGCACACTACACCCTACCATGCTGGCAATGGCGGCGTTAAAAAAAAAATAAGTGTATTTCACTACATTTTTAAAAAAAATTGTATAACTATTTACCTGGCACACGAGGTACCATGCTAACCTGGCCTTGGAGACATACCATGGTCATTGAGGGAGAAAATCATTGGGGTTCTCCAGTCAGGATATTTAAAAAATCCCTTTTGTGACGGTGGTGTTACTGTGGTCAATGAGGACTTACTGAGACTATAGTATTCACAGCTGGCAGTGTTGACGGATGTGGACAGCACACCTTCGCAGCCTGCCGTTTTGGGTGGGGGGTACAGGCACATTACACCCTCCCCTCTGTCCGAGTGGCAGGAAAAAAAAAACCTTGCCTGGCCGATCGGCAGTACACACAACCTGGTTGTCTGGCAGGTCTAAAAAACCCATCTTTCTGCCATCACGGCTGATATTAGCGGGAACATTCACCCCGCCGCTCTGTAGGCATGGCAGACATGCATCAGCACCGCCAACTATGCTGGTGTTGTAGGCACAGTACACCTTATCATGCTGGCAATGGCGGCGTAAAAAAAAAAGTGTTAATGTTGCTGCTTTCTTTTGTTTGGTTTTTTAGTTAGGATAAATATTTATTCTGAAAAAAATTTTGCTTTAAAAAACGTATCTGTTCATTAAAATAAAAACTAATAGTCAAGTAGAAATTGTAAAAAAATTTTAATGATCAGGAAATGTTTATATGAGCATTCCTTGAGATCTAGGGAAAACTGTTTTAAAAAATGAAAGAAGTTTTTAACTATAAGCCAGAAATATGTATATACAAAACATATATATGTATACAAGTATATACAATACAGATATTTATATATAAGACGGATATTTGTATACAAGTATAAACAAGACAGATATTTGTATACATGTATATACAAGACAGATATTTGTATACAGTATAAACAATACAAATATTTGTATACAAGTATAAACAAGACAGATCTTTGTATACAAGTATAAACAGTAGATATATTTTTTATATTCAAGTATAAACAAGACAGATATTTGTATACAAGTATAAACAATAGATATATTTGTATACAAGTATAAACAATAGATATATTTGTATACAAGTAAATACAAGACAGATATTTGTATACAAATATAAACAATAGATATATTTGTATACAATTATAAACAAGACAGATATTTGTATACAAGTATAAACAATACATATATTTGTATACAAGTATAAACAAGACAGATATTTGTATACAAGTATAAACAATAGATATATTTGTATACAAGTATAAACAATATATATATTTGTATACAATTATAAATAAGACAGATATTTGTATACAAGTATAAACAAGACAGATATTTGTATACAAGTATAAACAATACAAATATTTGTATACAAGTATAAACAATACATATATTTGTATACAAGTATAAACAAGACAGATATTTGTATACAAGTATAAACAAGACAGATATTTGTATACAAGTATAAACAATACATATATTTGTATACAAGTATAAACAATACAAATATTTGTATACAAGTATAAACAATACATATATTTGTATACAAGTATAAACAAGACAGATATTTGTATACAAGTATAAACAAGACAGATATTTGTATACAAGTATAAACAATACATATATTTGTATACAAGTATAAACAATACATATATTTGTATACAAGTATAAACAATACATATATTTGTATACAAGTATAAACAATACATATATTTGTGTACAAGTATAAACAATACATATATTTGTGTACAAGTATAAACAATACATATATTTGTAGAAACAGTATTTCTGTTTACTGTCTTCCCTCAACACTTGGAGCATCGGCTTCACTCAGTCTTTTATTGGCTAGTCCGTATTATAAATAAAATCAGGGGTTTTTTTTAAAGTCTAATTTGTCTTCTTTTCTTTTTCGTTAGTTAAATTGTTATAAGCAATACTAGCGCAATGGTGATGATACAATGTTACTTCATGTCTACAGAGCTCTAGTAATGAAAACAATATTAAGAAGGTAGTAAACATGTTTTTATAGGCATATATCTAATTACGAGAATATTCCATTTATAAATCCTACTTAGCGGAAATTCACCCGCGTTCGAGTATCGGAGCGATTAACCGCGAAAAAACTAGAAATTACTATATTGTTGTGTTGCTGCAATCCAACAGTTAGTTCATTCCAACCGTTAGTTCAATCCAACCGTTAGTTCAATCCAACCGTTAGTTCAACCCAACCATTAGTTCAATCCAACCGTTAGTTCAATCCAACCGTTAGTTCAATCCAACCGTTAGTTCAACCCAACCATTAGTTCAATCCAACCGTTAGTTCAATCCAACCGTTAGTTCAATCCAACCGTTAGTTCAACCCAACCGTTAGTTCAATCCAACCATTAGTTCAATCCAACCGTTAGTTCAATCCAACCGTTAGTTCAATCCAACCATTAGTTCAACCCAACCGTTAGTTCAACCCAACCGTTAGTTCAATCCAACCGTTAGTTTCTCTTCCAAAGATAGGTATTCTCCCCGACATAAACTCTGTTGATTCTAAAATTTGCTCCATTACGTCCACTTGTGTCCTGTGTACCGGCCAAGAACTCGTGAATCCTCGACGTGGTAAACCACAGGTAGCCATTGGTGTCCAGTTTGAGACTCTCCACCCACCTGCCTCGGACGTCATCTTGGGCAACACGAGTCTCAGTCACTAGATTTAAATTGTTGATATTTGATGATCTTAGATCTGTTTGAACATCCCATCTGAAACATAGAAATATAGACTTACCAACAACTAGGGAAATGAAAGACAAAGAGATTGATGAAATAGCATTCAGACAGACAATCTAGCTGATAATTCAGACAAATGAAAAGACAGATGGATTTTTAAGCAGACAAACAGATTTAATTTAAATTAGCAAGACAAATAAAAAAAGTAATCTGGATAGATAGATAGACGATAAAAGTGAAAGGTAAACAGTTGGTTTATGCGAAAAACCGAATTTTAGAAATACAGATGGATATTTAGGCAGACAGACAGATTTAATGTAAATTAGCTAGACAAATAAAAAAAAGTAATCTGGATAGATAGATAGACGATAAAAGTGAAAGGTAAACAGTTGGTTTATGCGAAAAACCGAATTTTAGAAAAAAAAACCGATTGGCATATTTCAGTTGCTTTGTTTTTACCCCAAAAAATTGAAAATTACGAATTGTTATAGCTTTTTTTTTTGCAATTATCTTTTCAAAGTATGTAGAATTAATTAAACGTGCATAAAAAAATAATTACATTGAATAATATCAGCCTATTTGAACGTTGAATAGAAATATACCTGAATATTACAATAAAAAAACTGCTACATGTATATTTATTTGAATCGCATTTGTATTACTACTTCACATGATCACATCAGTCTATCATGACCTATAAATAACTCTTCTTTGTTTGACACTCAAAAATAAGGCTTGATTTTTTTCACTTTCGTTATTTCATTTAGATGATACTATAAATATACATAGTTGTCCAAGACAACCTTTAACCTTCTGTAGATCAAGAATTGTTTATAATTTACTAGTTATCAAAGGCCCGGCACCCGGACCGGCGAGTAGGCACACAGTTGGAGTTGAAAATGGTGATATATATTTTAGCGCGTTAACCATCAGTCTATATACTTGCAGTGGCCCCAAGGACATGAACAGATTATTTGTAGCCAAAATACATTTGAGAACAGGGACACCTAATAATACATCAAATAAAGTTCATATGTTAAATAGTTCCTCCCAAAGAAAATAATCCTCACTATGGGTAAACATAAACAACAACTCTTAAAATCATATTCCTTCATAATATTTTAATGGACTCCTTTCCAAACAGTTATTCATTTAATGTTTTATGATGTTCAACATGGCGTATTTAAAAAAAAAGAGAGACGTGAGTGAGTGCTTGTGTTAAGCAAAACGCTACATGTTTAACAGGTGGTTTATTTACTGTTATACACATTGTAGCATAGTACTATTAACTAAGAAAAATTGCCGACCCGGCAGTGCAGAACCTAGGGATTTAGGGGCCCGGTGGGCTTGGCCTCTTTGGGGTCTGCCCCTGCATTTTGACATGAGATAATTTTTTGACGCTTGTTCCCGAGAAGAAAGAATTGTTGTGTAGCTTTTAGCTGACCTTCAATTTAAAACATAGTATTCCATCAATGCAGTTGAGGCCGCAGACGCAGAAAACATTAGGCCTCTTAAAAAAGAAAGACATATCAAAGCTTTCAACATTATAGTTCTGTGAAGCCAATGCCGAACCAAGGGATTTTAGGCATCTTCGGTCGGGAGCCACTACATTTTGACATGAGATAATGTACTTAATATTTAGTTTAAAAAATATTTTGGGGGCCCTCCTCAAACTGGGTCCCCTCCATACACACTCTGTGTGAAGCCCCCATCATAAATGGGTTAGTTTGCATTGTAAACGTTGTGTACGGCGCTACTCAAACTCAACCCTTATTCATTCATGTGACGTAATAGTCAAAAAATGAAAAAAAAAAGTGACGTTAGGTTAGTAATAAAGGGAAATAATTGTACATTAGAAATAGACCTATTTTAGAAATAATAACAATTTAAACAATATAAATATTACATTATATTTAGGTATCCATAATTTTGGTTTAAAATTGAGATTGTGGAATATAACACAGAATATTATTTGAACGATTTCTGTAAATATTTCTTTTATGATCGCTTCTCATTTAATAACAAATTGAACACCATAGATTTATTACGTTACTGTGAGATATACATATGCCTTTGGAACCACTCTCGGTTCATAATTTGTTTCGGAGAGTATCACAAAAAAAAAAAAATATTTTGGCATGATTTTGAGTTACTTCTAAGATCACTTCTTGCCCTATGGTAATGATTGAGGCGGTCGAAAACAGTATAACATTGTGATTGACATTTGGCATTCACTATCTTACCTGCCGTATGTTAGTGTACGGTGTTTTGTCACCTCGGCACTAAACATATGGCTGGTCCAATGTCAATTCTGGCAGCCATGTAGGAGACTATTCTTACTCGGCTGGCCAGTTGGTAGCCGGATTATGCATGTTAAGAAGAAAACGGTAAATGTTTCTGCCATCTTTGAATTGTTTGTGCCGCCATGTTGGGTGACAGACGGAAGTCGCGATGACAGACGGAAACCGGAACATATGATGTAAAATTTGTATTATAGATTCTAACACCTGACAATTCTAACTAGATAACTTTTTGAAAAAATACCATTATTTGTGCTGATAGCATATACATATAATGGTTCCTCTTTTTCACTCATGGTATCTTTCTCTCTCTCACTCTCTCTCTTTCTCTCTCGCTCTGTAACTATATCGATATCTGTAAGAGAACGTAAATCCCTCTCTACAGCCCAGTCTTTGGACCCACATCCAAATGGCCGATTTCAAAGCATTCCTCCACCGCATCACTCTAATTTCCACCCCCCCCCCTTCATTCTTCTCCCCCACCAATCCGCCCCACCCCTAACATGTATAAGTTAAACACATCATTTAAGAAGGTGTACCACGGTCCTGCCTTGTGATTTGCTTTTGTAGGTCAGAGGTGATGTTGTGGTGAAGGTATTTCGTGACGGACATACATTTAGTCAACTTGTTACCGACTATTTATACCCCCCTTCCCCCATTTCAATGTTTCCAGTCTTATGCTACCCACAGTTAATTCGTTGTTGTTGTTTTTTTCTTAATTATACTGTGTGTGCTAAAAAAAAACTGTTCTGTTGAAATACTTGAATCCAGCCTTCCGTCCAGTTCTAGGAAACAAATTCGATAAATCTCCCAAACCTCCCATCCTCAAATCACCCCTGAACAACCACTTGATCTTTTGTATGTTTTAAAAATTACTTTCTAAAATCGAGTGAGGAGGTCACTGGGAAGTGGCAGTGTTTATCGGATTTCTCTATTAATAATAATATTATTTCGTTGTTAAATGTCTAGGCTAATAAAAACTGTTTTTAAAGCCAAAAAAGCCAGTTTTCAAATGTTTTGAAATTCGTTAACAAAAAAAAACCTTTTTATCGCTAGTTATTAAAAACCGACAATTCCTTGTAGACAGAAAGTCATACAGTCAGGAAAACGATAAGACGGATGAGCAGATGGACTGATGTTGAGGACCCCTATGAGGGTGCCCTTGGCTTGTTGCTAAGAGTATGAGGGCTGACTCAATGATGACCCGTATTTGTATTTGTGTTTCTACCACACACAGTCTCACCAACAATTAAACGTACAATAAGTGACGATGATCAATTCAACAAGTGTGTACAGCGACAAAGTATATTTATTTACAGAGACACCAGTCCGTAACAGAGATCTGGTGGTCTCTAAAATCATAAGCAAAAGTAATCCAAAAATGCCAAAGATTAATCCAGTATCAATGAATAGAATCAAAGGGACGTTCTTTCGATAGATCACCCTTCTCTCTCTCTGTCTCTCTCTCTCTCTCTCTCTCTCTCAATCAGAGAAACCATCGACTCTCTCCTCAGAGATCACCAAGTCGAATTCGCGACCCACTCACGATTCCGACTCTCGGTCGAATGTCTAAATCTATCTTACATTCCTCATATCACTTTTCTCACGTGACCCCTAGCCAATCAATTATAATATCTGTTTATGTCGAATCAGGGGGTGGAGCTTAGATGAGGAGGGGGGGAGAAGTACGTCATACCGACAAAGACAGGAGTAACTGGACATCCATCCCTTTGTCGGCAGTTGACCAGGGCCGAGTGGTCAGGGAGAATCCCGCGAGGAATGTAACGTGCTTCTGTCAACCACTGCCCGGTTCACGGAGGAAAGTTATTCTTCCCCGTCCCGCTGACCACCTGCGATCTGACGCAATTACGGGGGTGGGGTAAAAAGGGTGGAGAACTTGAGAGTGGGAACGTATACTACTATACATGGTATAATATACGTCTTAATTTTATTAATACTATTAAATCAAGGAAAGGAATAAAGGGAATGGTTTCGACAGATTAGTCACAACCCGTGACAACTGACAATAAAAATAAACTAAGCGAAATATCTGTAACTATGGTTTCATTTACTTTAACATAGTAAGTAAGCTTAGCCCTAAAGGGCCATCGGGGCAGATGAAGTGAAGGGATTGTGTAGTTAGCACTGCGCTCAGCCTCCTTTACTTCCTCAACGTAAGTCAGGTACCCATTTAAAGCTGGGTGGACTTGTGGGGCTTTCAGCAGGACCTGGAACAATTCTCTTAGTTCTCATCGATGATCGAACACAGGGTTCTCAGTACGACAGTCGAGTATCTACACCACTCGGCCATCCGTCTCTCATTTTCTATAACATTTCGGCTCACTTTGGGAACTATGAATTATTTTTTCATATAATTATAAAAACTAATAAGTAGGACAATAAAAAATAACAACCTTACCTGTAAACAGCATTCAAACTCAAAGCTCCATAGTACAGGCTGTTTTTTCCGAAAACTATTCCATCCGAATTGGAGATTTTCCTGCCAACTAGTCGAACATGCGCTGAAAAGTTTCCGTTAGGATCTCTCAGAAGTGGTGTAGGAATTCGATACAGTTGTCTGCTTCCTACTGCACAGTAGTAGACGTGCAGGAAATTTGGATCTATGGCGATACCATCCACTGCAATGTCAACTGGATAATCGATACCATTAACTGTAATTACTCGGTCCTCGTCAGTCGACATTGAGTCATGGTGAAATGCCCAAGACGTATTGCTTTGGAAATCAAATACAACAATCTTCTGATGAGATGTTTCTGTGATGTAAGCGTATCGGACTTGACTGCCTTCTTTTGTGAGGTAATCCAGGACGATATCATTCAAAAAGTTTGTCTTCTCGGGCACGACGCTCTCGGGAAAGTCATGGCTTCGAACTAAAGCCCCGTTGAGATTGATGTCAATGACAACCAGCTTGGCTGGACAGCCGTTGTCAGCCGAGCCTAGACCTATTCTTCCCACATCGATTACATACATGTAGCCGGTATTAGGGTCGATGGCTACAGAAATGGGGTACTGTAGGCAGGAGCAGTTCCCTATTTCGTTGGCCAGTAAATCCGGGTATGGACTGAGCAGAGATTTGCCGTTCTTCCTGACCACTTTATTCAACCCTGAAGGGACCCCGGCCGACAGTCGATGAACTGTGACATAGACGTCATCGTTGTAAACGTCAATACCGGACAGAATGTTCACATTTGGGTCAAACCAACCTTTCGACCTGTAGTACTGTTCCACCCAGTCACATGGCCAGAGGTACTCCAGAGAGACCCAGTCGTGGACAGTCACCGGGCCATCGACAGATTTTTCACGGCTCTCCGAGTTAAAACATTTTCTCTTGGCTTGTACCCCACAGCCTATAATAACTGACAACCAAAGGGCAAGCACTATGAAAGATTTCTGCATTTTGAAATTTCTGAAACATGTAACAATAGCAAAATGATGTTGGAAAATGTTTTATATTTCTTTAAAAAAAATTATTCGACCAATGTCTTTACACAAGGATAAAAAAGTAC